>JBAMHX010000020.1:14793479-14824690 GCA_037177515.1 Pseudomugil tenellus
ATATATATATATATTCCTTTGTATGTACAGTAAGTTTTTGTCTAGTTCTTTGGATCACCGTAAATAAATTTCGTTCTTCTGCATCTGGCTGCCTTACTGCCTTCTCCTTGCCTGCGTTTGAGTCCACATCCTCCAGCTTTACAACAGAATGAACCGGCCATACAAGGACCCAGCAGACTTGGAAGTGTATGACTATGCTGCTGAGGAGGTGCAACAGGCCGCCCAGTCTTATATGGACTGCAAGGCACGTTCCTACCCTCCTATGGTACAGCAGGCAGCAGCCACCCGGGTAGTGAACGTGCTACAGGCTTACACTTCCTTCCGGAAGGAACCTGGAATGGCGGACTTCTTAGCGGCGGCTATGCTGGACGTTATCCCAGTGTCCCAGCAGCAGCACTCATCTGCAAGGTCTCCACCAGCCCAGCATCGTCCTGCTTTTCCTGTGCCCCGGTCTCCTCAACCCCAGCCCTGTTCATCTCCGCCAGTCCAGCCCTGGTCCACGCCGCCGCCTGTGAGCCAGCCCTGGTCCACGCTTCTGCCTGCGAGCCAGCCCTGGTCCACACCAGCGCCCAGGTCCAGTAGAAGGGGTCCCAGGCCGGGACGCTCCTCCGCCCGTTTCTGAGGGGGTCCCATGCCGGGACACTCCTCCGCCCGTCTCCGAGGGGGTCCACGGCCGGGACGCTCCTCCCCCGCCAGTGGTTTCCATCTCTGAAGGGGTCCCTGGTCGGGACGCTCCTCTTCGTCCTTTGTTGGTTCTTGGTCCAGAGGAAGACTCCTTTCTTCCTGCTCTTTCGGACCTCCTGACCCTGTGGCCCCCGGGCCGTCCACCAGATCCCGACCTCCTGAACCTGTGGCCCCCGGGCCATCCGCCGGATCTGGACCTCCTAACCCTGTGACCCCCGAGCCGTCCTCCCGATCCTGGCTTCCTGGTTCCGCGGCCTCTTGGACTGTTTTTATTTAATGATACCTTGTATTAAAATAGTCTTCTCCATCATATCTGGTTTATATTTTGATAAGACCAATAAAACACCTGTATGGCAAGTTTTTGAAAGACATACACCTTTATGTTGTGGTACAGCCACCAACCACTGTTATTAGCTTTTCAATCAATAAATTGTTTAGAATAAGGAATACACATTCCATGGCTCTACTTAAAAGTCTCACAGTTAATATAAAATATCAGTCAGGGTGTGAATTACACAGGTGTTTATAGGAGTCTCATGCATAAAAGTCCATATTATGAACTTTCAGCAGTAGTTAGGCCTACTCCCAAAAGCATTCAGCTACCAATGTCTGCAGCTAAAACAATCAGAAATATCTCGTATAGGGATGAAAAGTCCTTCCAACAACCACAAAAAGAAATAAATCAAGTGGTTGCTGTTGTGCTGATCACAGCACAGTCAACAAACCAACACATCGTCTGCACGATAAAATACACGGAATAGATCACCTGCATCCTTCTGAAAATGGAATATATTAAATGGTTCAAAACACATTTTACAGATTTTAGAAAACTGGTGAAATTTGTACCAAGCAAAATGAAAATAGATCTTTTTTTTTTTCTTTAGCCTCTGTAACACAAAGAATTTTATATGTTAATATTTTACTAAATATCAGATAGTTTACTGATAATAATTTTAGATTAATCAGATGTTTAATTACTATTATTTTGTCTTTTGTCAATTAACTCTTCATAGTAAAATCTAACTTTTTCAGAAAATGTAAAAAGCCTGGACAGACATCAGTGTAAGATGATGCTGTATGAATGCTATATGTGGGATTTTAAATATGGTGCTCTTGATGTAGTAATACAGGGATACAATGTAAAGATATTTTATGCATCACTGACAAGATATGATCACTTGCAGCTCTTTACAGCTGTCTTTCCAGTTAGCCAGTATGACTCATTATTAGCACAAGCGTTACTTAAAAAATATGGTGATGTTCTTCAAGTCATGCTTTATAACTGTAATGGTGAATTTGGGACTATTGAGCCTTTCATAATACTCTGTATCATGAAACATAGATTCAAATCACACATAATTTAATGGAAAATCATTCTTTGGTATCTGCTGTAAACAGGTGCTTTGAGGTTCATATCTGTCGAAACAATAATAATTTCTATCCTAGATTCATTTGTATTTGGGCCTCTGAGGGTTAACGGTAAACGGTATCTGAGGTAAACGTCAATTTACAATGGGCAATTCAGTGGTAGAAGTGGGGAGTCAGATTCTACGAATAGCTCTTTTCACCTCAGGTGAGACCTTTGGCCCTACTTTTGCTGCGCTATAGCACTTGATACAGCCAGTACTCATTCTATGGAAACAACTTATGGCGCTTAATTTTTTAGTAATCAAGAAGGTGATGAAAGTTAAACATTTTTAATACACCCAACTTGCTAAATGTGTCAGCTATGAAACATGGCTTTTGTTCGTTGGATTATTTAATAATCATGTTTTGGTTCCAGTGTTGTTACATGGAAGAAAACTGTTGTGCAGTTTTATAAAATAAGTGATAGTAAAAGACATAAATAAAGGGACGCTGAGGTGTCAATATTGATTTTCAGCAAACTAATCTGCAATTTAGACAATAAAAAAATAAACCCACACACTAATGAGATGAATTTCCGAAAAGAAAAACAATGGAATTATATTGTTTTAATATATAAATATGGAAATGATCATTTCCTGCTACAATATTAAATTTTAAAGAACATGTCTGGTAAATATGTGCAGCTGTTGACCACTTTATAAGCACAGCTGTTTAACCACATAGTAACAAAAAAGCTAATCAGCCAATAACAGATCAACTTGTAGGTATGATCAAGGTCCCTTGCTGAAGTTCAAACCAGGCATTAGAATAGAAAAACAAGGGAAATTAGGTGATTTTGAATGTTAAATGATTGGGGGTGCCAGACAGGTGCTTCTGAATATTTCAGAAATGATTAATCTACTGGGCTTTTCATACAAACATCTGTAGGGTGAATCTGCAGAATATCATCACACAACAATACCTTGAAGCAAATGTGCGACAACAGGGGATTCTCATGTCAGCTAAAAAGGAAGCTGAGATTACAATTTGCACAAATATAATAAAACTGGACAATAGAAAACTGAAAAAAACATGTTCCAATCTGATCAGTCTCATATTTAGCTGCCAAATGTAGATGCTAAGGTCAGAACTTGAAGCATGGTGGTGTAATGGTGTCAGATGCATTCTCTCTCCTTTAGTACAAACTGAGCATTGTTTAAATGCCCCAGCCCTACTTGAGTATTGTTGCAGACTATGTTTATCCCTTTATGACCATAATGTACCCTCTTATGGTAAGATAACAACTTGTGACATTCCCAGCTTGAAGCAATGTTGAAATCATGTCTTGTGCCCAGAAGATAAAACTGCAAGCCACATTTATTGTTATTCACAAGTCATACAAGACAGATCATGTTCACGAACACCTCTACATGCGCACTGGAGGAGCAGGAGATTGAATCACTGATTTTCAAACTATTGAACAACACACTCTAGCTCTTGAGCCACCATTGCTCCCATATAAGAAATAAAGCATTAATTTATCACTCCTCATCCAAGCAGCCTTTTCCTCCACACCTAAAATGCCAGTTTGATTTATGGAAATGAAACCACATCATAAAATAAAAATTTCTTCAACAGCTCACACACCCTATGCCTATTTTGCTTGAAATTGCATTCTTTTAGTAAAATGAATATATCACAACCACAAGGTGTATTTGAATATGGTACTGGTGAAGAAAAGTGGCTCTGAGGGTGCAGACAGATCCTGCAGGCTTTATCAAGTACATCTGATAAAAAAGGAAAAATCTGAGCAGCCTTTAGCAAAGCCTTTATATCAGTCAGTATTTTATGTTAAAAATGTGAAATGACTGTCGAACATTATGTAAAATGTTATAACAGTCTTCTCACTCATTACCTGTAAAATGTTCCACATTCTTTTCCCTCCGTGTCCTTATTTTAACCCACTGAAACCTCTGAGTCTCTGTGACGTGGAAGATTTGTGTACCTAAATTAAATTCTCGTTACTCAGTTTAAAGTCTAAAATCACTACATGACCTGTTGGGGAATTATTTGTATAATTTCCTTATTTTGTGGACATGTTCAGCTTTATTGTCAGTTTTAAACTTGGTCTAACAAGCAACGTCCCCATGTTGTTTTATTTCTTCTTTCCTTTGAAACGAGTATGATGCCGCTATACAGAGTTTTTTTATCTGCTGTGACTTTTGCTTTATTTGTCAGATTTGGATAGTTGATAAGTTGCATGTGGTAAATTTAAATAGAAAAATATGTTGCTGCTTTATAGACAAATCATCCTCAGTAGGGAAAGGAAAATGAATTGTGTGTGCATGTGTGTGTGTGTTAAGAGACCTCTGTTTCTCTGGTTTTTGCTCTGCTCCACAGTGTGTGCATCTACACATCTCTCCTTTGTATATTTGCCATAAAGAGGAAATAAGCATTTCATTACAAGTCCACTGAGCTCCCACTGTGCTACTGAAGCCAGAAGCTGGTGTGGTTTCTTTCTAAGAGATACTAATAGCAGAATCAAAGCAAGGAGTGTGTGGTTGAATATGCAATGTTTATATGTCCATGTATTCTAATACTGATGTAATCGCAGGCTCAGACACAATTAGCCTAGAGGGTAACTCTGTAATAATCCTTACCCCTGGGTATAATGGCCTATTAAAGCAGCAGTGGACAGAATAAATGAGTGTCTCTGAGAAAAGCAAAAGATAGGGAGAGGGAGGGGAAAAGTCTTGGAGAGGAAGAGCAAGGGAAGAGAGGTGGAAGAATCGGAGGGAAAAAAAATTAAAAGGGCAACTGAACTCAGCCTTGTTGAAAAAACATTTATTTTTAAATCTTTTTCTGCCTTTTCCTTTCACAATGTAACATTTTAGTTTGAATCTCAGCTGACTTGATGTCTGTCTTATTTTAATCAGTTCTGTCTATTGAAGTAAAAAGTCTTATTGTAGTTGCATAAAACTGTGTTTTATATGTATCATTTGCTAGAACTCTCTCTCCCTGCCTGGATCTTTCATCGGTGTTGCTGGAGTTGTTCAGACAGCAAGCTGAGACGTTATTTGTGGAGAAAGGCAGAACAAGGCCAGGAAGAACTGAGACAGTCAGTCGTTGATGTGATGTGGCAAATGTGATCATTTCTGTGCCTATCCTTCATAAGTGAAGACAGCAATGTTTCATAGTTTAAACAATCTAAACTACTGTATGTTTTAGACACAGTTGTATATCAAAATAGTTTATGTAATAAACTATTTAGTCTTTTTGTAAAACTCTAAATCAGTATATTGTGCAAGAAACTGTCAGCGAAACTAAAAGAGAGGTGGATCATACCTGCATAACTGTTGCAGAAATATTTTTGGTAATAACACATGAGGAATATTCAGGAGAGATAAATAACAAAAGCAGTAGATGGAAACTTATATTTGCTAAATACAGTAACTATATCTTAATGTGAATAAATAGACAACTCACCTGATGCCAGATCTACCCGGTAGTTTCTTCCTGCTTTTGTCACATTGATATGAACTACGATTTTCCCCTCTTCCAGAGACATCTCCAGCGTGCCATCATCAAGGTTACTGAAGAGAAGAAGGCCATCAGCGTTCCATGTGCGAAACTGGAAACCCACAGATGCCATGTTATGGTTGGCACGACCTGGCAGCTGCAGGAAGCTGCTGGCATTGAAAAAGACTGGGAAGGTGTGTGTCTCCACACAGGAGAATGACAAGTTGCGCTGCTAGGACACAAAATGAGAAAAAGACAACAGAAATATAACTAGTCTTCAGTAATAATCAACAGTTAGTTTGTATGTAATTATATTTGATATGTTTATGCTTCTGAATCACAACACATTTACTTAATATGATTTTTTATTACTGTTTCTGCAAGAAAACACTAACGTTTTTCAACACAAGACTGATCATACCAGTCCATATAAAAAACTTTTTTTTTGTACTGAAGAAAAAGAAATACTGTTGTGGAGATTAGTCACATATTACCCCTGAGTTTATCCAACCTTGCAGTCTTACGGAAATCATTTACAAACACAGTTTTAAGCTGTTTTATGAGCTACAAACAACTGATCATTGTTTGTGGGTTTGACTTCTAAAATCTGTGATTGAATTGGTTTTCATTAGAAATTAATGGCTGAGCAAAAGGCAATGCAAGGTGTGACTTTAATGAACTTGATAAGTAATTCCATTTATTCAATCAGCTCATCAACGGCATCCAGAAAGCTCTGCAGTGGGGTGAAATTTCTGGAGTGGCAGATTTATTTACTTCACGCTGAGACAATCATAGAACTGATGCCAAAACATTGTTTTTAGACTTTAAAGGTCCCATATTTTGCTATATTTTCCATTTCAGTTTATCCTATAGTATGATAACATTATGTATTTTGCAACATGCACCTAACTATAGTTTGCCATATCACTCATTTCTTGCTGTGAGGTATCTACCTGGAACTGGGAATGGTTTGCTCCCAGCTCCTCACGCTCATCTGCCCTGTCCACACTGAGCAGCCAGAAAGGCGCTGTCTGTCGTCGGCTTGCGGGGGGCGTGTTTGTTGACAAGAGTGCAGCAGCAGGCACATGCACACTTCCTGAGGGAGATGGCACGCTAAAGTTTTCAGGTAGGGGTGGTGGACTCTCCAACGTGCCGCATTGTGGTGTCAGCCGTTTGTTCTGCCTAAGCTGCACTCTTCCTTTTTAAAGCAATAAAGCTACAAAATGCATATATGAAAAATAAAACTACTTTGGGGATCATTTTAAGGTACAATTATCACTAATAGAAGGCTAAAAGCTCATAAAAGTCCATTTTGCATAATATGGGACCTTTAAGCAAGATTGTGTATAAATTTGAGATCATGCAAATTTCTAACAGATGTGCCGTCTGCCCAACTTCTTCCCAACAATCAATTGGTCGATACTTAATAAAAAAGTTGCCCATATATGTGACAAATCAGAAGAATTGCTCCACATAGAGCAGATGTGTAATGTCAACAAAGAAGGAAAACTACCAGAAATGGTTGCAGTAAAGCCATTTTTGATCGACGTATCTAACATCTTAGGCAAATCTTTAATAGCAGACAGAGGCTGCATTAAACAGAATTTTATGTTACTGTTGCTTCTTTCACTGAAGAACAACACGGATTGATTTCACAATAAAATGAAATTTAAATTTGAGGTTTATGTGCCTTTTGTTTTGCATGTAACTGTCGATTTAAAGGACAATAAAACTTATAATGTTCTAAACTTTAAGCAAGTAAACACATGAAGGGATCACTGACAGGTCAGTCGTGTCAATTAATTATAAATTTGTTAAACCATTTTGGTTCCATGAATAATACACCCCGTTCCATATTCAGGTCAAGCGAATGTGACAAAGATGTTATGTACTCAGCTGTCAAGTGTTATCCAAACTGTCAGGCTATTTGTCTTTGAGCTGTGTGTAATTTACTGTGTGCATCTGGGTGTGCGTGCAGATCTCTTACAAAGCTGGAGGTGTCAAGCTTCTTCCGACGGGCCAGGTCTGTAATGTTGTCTCCATTGTAGTTGATGCTCTCCATGCAGCCTTTGAAGTTTTTCCTCCCGCCTCCCACTGGTTTCCCACTGTATGGCATTCCCCCAAAACTCAGCTAAAGAGACAAAAAGGTAGAAACAAAAACAGGAGGGTGGAAAAAACACTTTGTGAAATCATTCTTATTCAATATTACATTCTAGCTACTTCTATTAATTAAGCTAAATCACTCATTTGTGCAGTAAATCGTCATAACAGAGAGATTGAAAAAAGCCAATTGCAAAAAAAATGTACACTTAGTACACAAGTTATAAGAGGGTTCACTTGGCTGCTGGTGATGTCTATCTCATTTGATTTGGGCTTTTGTATATTCAGTTAACAGCGTTCTGGTTTATCTCATAATTCAACTCTAAGATTAAGGTCAGCTTATTTGTTAGAAAGTAAAATACTAAAGGTCAACAAAGCTGGTTTTTTTTCCGGTAATAAATAGACCCAATGAACAGACTACATTGTATAGTTTAGAAAACTGCATCGTGGATGAAAAATTGCCAGAATATGGAGGTGTGGATACTTCTTATTCTGGGATCCAGATCTGATCCTCATACTTGATAAAATATATATATGATGACAAATATAGATAATTTACAAGTAAAATAGTAATAGCATTAATTTGGGCGGCTGTAGCTCAGGTGGAAGAGCTGTCATCTTTCAACCAGAAAGTTGCGAGACTGATTCCAGGCTTCGCCTGTCTACATGTCGAAGTGTCCTTGGGCAAGACACTGAACCCTAAGCTTCCCCCCGATGTATCTATCGGGGTGTGAGTGTGTGTGTAAATGGGTGAATATATACTATGTACTGTAAAGCGCTTTGAGCGGTCAACATGACTGGAAAAATGCTATATAAGTACAAGTCCATTTACAATAATTTACAAAAATCAATAACTATAACATCTTCTATTAAAATAACTCCAGCAGCAGGATGACTCCAGTCTGGCATATACCCATATGCATATAAAATGCTTTGTTCAACAGATTTTTTTTTTTTTTACCAAAACAATCTTAAAAAAAATAATAAACTAAACTAAAAAAAAAGTACAATATGACAAAAAAAAAGAAAAATCAAAACAACTAGTGACTGGTTTGTAAAATATACTGTGTTTCTGACAATTTCCATACATCCAATACTGAATATCTGATGAATAAACTACATGTGACCTTCAAATGCCTGAAATTTAACTGTTTGATAAGAAGATGAGCAATAATGAAGAATTTGAAAACAAATATTTTAAAATAGATATAAAGTACAAATACATTGCAGTATTATGTGGCAACAGTAGTAGTAGTAGTGAAGGAACGAATCACTGAGAGGAAGACAGTGTCTTGTTGAGAAGAGATATGATGAGCAGCACTGAGGTGAGGACAGGCTTCGTAATAACCAGGCATCTGGTGGCAGCAGCCAAGGACACAGGACCGATGAAAATGTAACGTGTGTTTAACATATTTCAGTAGTTTTAGCCTATACATGTTTAGGTTTCCCCCCCATCTATTAGGCACAGCTTTGTGCCTTGAAGCAAGCAAAAGTGAAGAAGGGCAGCATGCAATTGCTAGTCAACATACTTGCCTGTATGTGTGTATGTGCACGTTTGTGTTGTGTATATGTGGTTAGTGACGCTACAGTAGTCTTGGTAATTACTGCCAAGCATAGACTCAGATGGACCCTGATATTTAGTCTGCAGGCATAAATGGAGGCCTGAGACACACATTTATGTGCATGGAGATACAAAGGCACACACATGTAAAAGTCTGAACACTTTATGACTTAGTACCGTGACACACAGGACACACTAAGAGCTGGATACTAACCATACATATCACACACGCACACTTTTGCACGCAGAATACCTCCAGGAACTATTCACCCGGTTGTAAATATTTCCCAGAAGATCCCTTAATTCAACAGTGTCAGTTTTAATTGGACTGTGTTTTGTCCTGCCCCATTTCTCAGCATCCTGCTTAACACTGCAGTAGATCAGCAATATCAGCAATACTCAGAAAAGGGCGCAGTTAAACACAAGCATATCAATAAACACACACATGCATTTTCTCACATAGACCACCATGTCCTCATGCATCGCATGATCAATTTCCTATTTTCAGTATTATTAGTTTTATACTTTGCCAACTGATGTTAATTATATTTTATGGATTACCACCACTGCACAGTGAGAAACCAATACTTAATTTCCTGTGTGGTATCAGTGTACTGTAGTGACCACCGATAATTGTGAAGCTTAAATGCAGTTGCAAACCAGTTAAGTGTAGGAGCCCAGGCAGTAAGGTTGTAGCAAGAACACAGAAGAAAAGAATCACAATAATGTTGCACACAGGTTTACCATGTTTGGATACCAGGATTATGCAAACATCTGCTGCCTGTGAAGGTTTAAACTGTCTCTGAAAATGGTTCACATTAGTAGTTACACTACAATATATTGAGCATTGCTACAGTCAAAGTTCAACTCTATTATTGAGTGTCATAACACAAATACAAAAACACTTCAAATAGCAGGGAGCAGAGCTTGTTAACTGTTTCAAGCAAACACAACTCTGGGCTTTACAACCTGAATAAAAAAGGAAAATGAGCATTTTTAAACCATTTATCAATAAGTGATGGTAACCTTTAGGTTTACATGCAGTTAACCAAATCAGGCTTTAAGTTTGAATAAGGTTCCTCCAACATATTTTTTGTCAAAATTTGCTCCAAAGGCAGCAGACTTGCATTAGATGGTGAATAATTATTTTAGAATCAGCACTTCCCTCCTATAGATCCAACAGCGTGTCTCTTCAATTCCCAGATGTTTGCAGAAAACATGTTGCTGTACTCAAATCCAAGATGAGCCTCTAATGTAAAATGTTTTATCTTTAACATTTGACATGTTTTCTATTCTCTATTAATGAAATATGTATTAATAAGAACCAATAATACCAATAATTTAGATTTTGAATAAAATAAAATAATAAAAGACATCTATAAAACATGTAAACATTTCTGGAATTGTTGTTTCCGGTGTATGGGTTCAATTGAGCCTCCGGGAGACCATGATCATTTGCTTTTGTTCTGCATTGTTCAGCATTGTTTATTACTTACCTCATAGTCTAAATCAAGATGGTCAAACTCTCCGTTGGTCCTGAAGTGCTGAGTGTGCCTGTCTAATGTGAAGTTGACATTGCGGCGATATCTCTCGATCACTACTGAGTGCCAGTGGTTGTCATCCAAGAGGCTGCCAGTGGTCACAGAGGTATGGCCCAGAATGGAGCCATACTGGTTACTGCCTGTAATACACAGGTGGAAATACATGTTACAAAATGCAGCAAATCGTAACTGTAAGCAAATCAGAACTATGTTTGAATATGCAGTGCTTCCCCAACCATGCTCCCCCAACCACCCCAGTGGGCCAAGTTAAATATTTGACCTAATTTTCTATACAGTTCCAAGTGAAAGCAGAAGTGATTTCAGCCTGATGTTATCATTCTTATTTACATAGCAGAATATCATAGCTGCTCTCTGTGCCATGCAAGGCTGAGTTACGCTCTGATGTGCACACCAGAGAAGTTTTCTCTGTGTTACACTGAAATGTCTTGTCCACTGCAGAAATGTGCACAACTAAAAGAAAAACTGCATCTATGGACCCTGTTGGCATTGAATAGTCATATTACACCTTTTTACATCATATATCATATTACATCTTCAAATAGATCCAATATTCTTTACAGTTTTTTAATAATCACACCTTATTTGATACCACTTAGTTGATATACAGATCCTGTTTCATAAGCCCAAATGAAAGTAACATGTATGAAACTAACGGTGAAGTGTCCAAACAGAATTAATATTGTTCAACAGTCTATTGGGTCTCTATTCCCACATGCATTACCGTGGGAGTCCTATTAGGTGTGTGTGCCTGTGCTAATAGTCCAATGCTTCTAATGTCATGATGATGAAAACTCATTCAAAATGCAACTAATGGGAGAGATTAAATAAATAAATGATAGGGATTTAGAACTCACCCAGGTTTATCTGCAGCAGAAGCTTCGCTTTGCGAAGCTCCAAGGTGATGTAGTCTCCCTGTTGGCCCTCCCCATGGAGAATCACACCCTCACTTTCCGACGTCTTAAACCTCAATGCGATCACATCTTTAATGATCTTCATCTTCTTCACCTGTGCAAATTTTAACAAATTCAGACAAATTATTACAACCCTCGGTGACTCATTTTCACCAAAACATGAAGCAGAACGATATAAAAACCTTAAAGAAAAATCTTTTAATCAGATTAGGTTTTGTTTAGAACCTTATTTCTACAATTTTGCTTCCTGTACAGAGATGTAAAAAAATTAAATAAATAAATCAAAATAAAACAAAGTTAAATTAATATTTTAAAATATAAAAATAATCTTAAATAATATAAAATATAATTAGATTAAATTAAACTACATACCTTAAAACGATACGAGATAACGCCTTGTCCATCAAAGTTGATGACATCCGCCCCTGCAAGACAGCAGCAGCAGAGACATGACTAGTGGGAGGAAAATTAAAAGAGACTGAAGATCTTCATTATAGAAAATTCATGCACACCCACAGAGTAATGCTGAAAAGCTTAATACATGAACATGTAAAGAGCTAGTCGAAATGTAATCTTCTTGCTAATTACTAGCTTTAAAGATCCAGTGCAGAGGATGCAGTGATAGCTAGCAGCATAAATTACAGACAACAACCAACTGAATATTTCTCCACTTCATCCTTGTTGTTCAAGTGGGTGAAAAAATGGACTCCAAAAAACATAAAGTGAAAAGGTGTACTAGACTACAGAAAAAACACCACACTGGAAAATGGCGAAGGGAATAATAAATGCATGTGTGTAAATAAAATGATTTAAGGTGAAACTGGATTAAAATGTTGCCTTTTACTTACTAACATAATTCATCTTACAACCATTTTATGGATGCAATAGTTTTAAGTTTATTTATCACCTGCATGGTTCAAATACGACAATAAGTCCAGCTGATTGTATATTTTGGTGATGACTGTCAAAAACATAATTGATGTAGATGTTACTGAATTAAAAAGTACATGATTAACACATTAAAAGGAGATTTTTAAATTATAGGAGGCGAAATAAAGTGTGGAATAAACTACTTGAGGTTTCAGCAGCTATTTGTCAAGTGGTTGGTGGAGAAGACATTTACATGTCAGCGTGATGTGATGGGTTGGAGAAGGTAGAGTTCAGGGTGGGATAACAGCATGGAAAAATTGGATAATCACCTGCAGACAGAGACCCTCACGCTCAATCTAAAGTGCCTCTGTGTTCCTTCAGTAAGTGTCTGTGCCTTGATAAATGTGTCATAGCACATGGAAATGTATGTCTTCCTTGAAGTTTTAGTGCTTTTCTTCAAACGATGCACTCCCAGATCCTCTTGTATCTTTACCAGATCGTTTTGTTCTAATTTAGTCTGAATGGAAACATGAGTGATGGGGATTTCTCAACTTCTCATTCCTTTGTAGAAGATGCGGATCTTGGTGTGCAATCTTCTTAAATACAAGAAGGAAACTTTGTTTCTTTATAATGGCAGAAAAGGATAAAAGAATTCTTGGAGCAGGGAAACATCTAAAACCTGCAGGACAGTGACTTTTGTTAAATGAAATTAAACATTCCTGGTCTAAAGCAAGAACGTCAATGTGCAAACAGAAAGTGAATAGGCAGAGGAGAAAAGCAGGTCCCCCACAGCATAAACTGCCAAGACCAAAACAAGGTTGTTCGATTTTCAAATGACTGTGGATTTAATGCATTTGCTTTTTTTAATATGTTGAACAGTATAATCATATTATCTGTAATAAAGGCAGCTTCCAGCTCTTACCTTAATTCTATATTCCTTTTCTAATTCTTTACCCCAGAGCCTGAAATCCAACATAATGCTTTTAAAGCTGTAAATGTGTTTGGATCCAGTTCTGCTCTAGAAATAGATGCTATCCACAAACACAATCTGCATAGAAACATTTCTTTAACTTGGCAGATGATGATAGCGATACATCATCCTGACAACAGATTTTGTCTGTTTGCATAAGTAGGTTACAGGTTGAAGTGAGCTGTGGTATATATCCTTTTGAAATCCTCCATGCAAGAGAGTGATTTCATTTGTAAAAAAATGTATTAGTACCTGCACTGCTTCTTCTTTACCCCACATTACTGGCTCAACTATTTAACATTTCATCTGTGAAATAATATATATATTTTTTGTTTAATCAAATTGGAAATGAGCGTGTAAATTCCATAGCACTGGAGATCATGACTCTTATATAGTCTATTGATTTAGCACAAACACAAATGCGCACAAACGCTCCCACTTACTGCGCAGGCCCAGATGAGTCACAATATGGCATTGCATTTAATTATAATACATTCTCAAAATCCAGAATGATCATCAAAAACCAACATATTTTGTGATTATGCCGCGAACATAATGTCTATATTTATCTGCCTCCTTCTCCTCCTACTACTACTCCTTTGTGCTTTCTTCTCTCATCCACTTTTCTTTGTCATAGCCCAACACTGTACTTCTCCTCTCTTTCATCTTTTGTTTGGGAAGCAGAAAAAACATTTATGAGAGGTTGGTTCTGAAAGAACTGAGGAGTCGGGGTGTGAAGGATGGGTAGATGAACAGACAAATGTATGTGTTCTCATTTTCTGACTGAATGCTGGAGAAAGGAGCAGTGACAGGGTAATCATGAGAAAGCACTGCAGGCTTCAAAACACAGCTGACAGACATCTCTGAAATATGATGCACCTTACTGGGAGGGCTTGAGAATGTGCATGTGTGTGTGCGCGCGTTTGTGTAGCTCTCTTTCTGTGATATAGCTGAAATCTGAGTTGTAAGCATGTGTTTACTGATTATTTATTTATTATCTGCCATATCTCACAGATGTCGAGGTGTGATGAGCAAAATTTGTACCCATCAGTAACACAAAGTCTGAGCCCATTCAAGTCTGGAAACAGATGTTTTTTGTTTTCTAGAAAAAAAAAGAATTAAAAAAAAAAAAAACAATATTTCTATTTTCTATCTATGCCAATTGATCATCAGTGTACCGTTTAACCAAAGAGGACCTTTTACTCTGCATCATCTCTTCATCGGGTTGTAGGCCAACATCGCTGGTGACAAGGAACAAATTTGTTGGACTTATTTAAGTTTCCCTTTCTTGCATTGCTGCTCAATTTTTGCAGCTGCGTACAAAATAATTTAAAGTTAAAACTTTTGATCTATTATGTATTAAAGTAATTCCTTAAAGATTATGTACAATGCGCACACACATTCAAATTGCACCTAACAACCCTGCTGCAGCAGTAGATTTGCATTGTCAAGCATACTGTGGTAGGACCAAGCCAATTTTCCTACTTCTGCTTTATAAAGTAAGCTGGTATCAAACTAAGAAAAGTACTCTGTTTACACTTAATATGCCTTCTGTCCAATATGCTTTTCAATCCTGCCAAATTTGGTTGTTATGACTCATGAAACTGCTGGTGCCTGACAGCCAACTGCATGTTGTGTAAGCTATTGATTACTTCTATATTTCTGTTATAAACCGGAGAAATATATTTTGTTGTCCAATACTGAAATCCCATGCTTTATGTTGTATTTGGAAATGAAGAGGCAAACATTGCTTATCAATTGTAAAATTATCTGAGAAGGTCCTCAATTTTTAAATGATTTCTTAAGGAAATAATAAGAAAAATAAATTGTTTTTAGGAAAGCAGGACAGACGATTCTTATTCTGCAGAGCCAATTTATTTTTCCCACATTCAATGTGGGTGAATGTAAGCTAATGCAATTTAATTATTAATTATATATAATTAGAGACAAAAAATAATAAAAGAAATGGTCATGAACTGAATTTTCATGCACACGGTAATGTATATCCATTTTACTGAACCAGCACTGTGTCAGACCTCCCACTTTTTTCTGCATATAATCAACAAGATATTGGAAATATTCTTCAGAGATTTTGGTCTGATGTATGTGGTTGCAGATTTATCTTCTGCACATCCATAATAGGAATATATTATTCCACCACATCCCAAAGGTGCTCAAATGGATTAAGATGTTTTGACTGTTGAGAGCAGCGGAGTGAAATGAACACCATGTCATGTTCAAGAAACCAATTCGAGACTTGAGCTTTGTGAAAAACCATGCAATCCTGTAGGAAGTAGTCACCAGGAGATGGGTAGTCTATAGTCTATGGTCAGCAAAAAGACTCGAGCAGGGTACGCGAAGTTGGTACCAAGCAGTGCCCATACCACATCATCACCACCAATCTGAACTGCAGACACAAGGCAGGATGTATCCATATTGTCAGGTTGTTTCTACCAAAGTCTGATTCTACCATCTGAATGTTGCAGCTGAAAGTGAGAAGCATCTGACCAAAAAACTTTTTTCCAATCTCTAGTTGTTCAGTTTTACTGAGCTTGTGTGCCTCTTTTCATTTTTCCTAAATGCATATAAAAACATATAACAGTGCAATTAAAGCTCTTTTAATATTTATCTAAACACAAAAGTTGTAAAATCGAAAATACAAGGCTTTACTCAATAGTAAGCTTTCATTTGTCGAGAGGTGATGGGTTTTGTTTTGCTAGTGAAAACACACACACACACACAAACATGCTTGCCTGTGTGTGTCTATGTGTGTGTGTGTGTGTGTGTAATGTGTAGCGCATCTTGTCATCCTCTTCATTACTGACTGGCTTCTTTTGACATGGGAAGAAAATGAAACAAGGGGAATATAATCAAAGAGGCTGAGGCCTGACTAGAATATAATAGATGTACTTGTATTCACACAAATATGGACACACATACACTCACAAACATTTCCACATATATTGTAATGGCATCTCTGGGATGAAAGATGTACGTGTGCCACTTATAACAATAATTTATGCAGTGTCTTAATTGAAATTGTTATCAAAATCAATTTGGCAGCCTTTAATAGGATGAGAGCAAAGAGTCTGCGAGAGAGTCAGCTCCCCAGATGATGCATTTGTTAGAAAAGCAAGACAGAGTTGGTGAGTCTATGTGCATCTGTGTATTACTCACAGTCTGAAACAGTTTTTCTGTCTTTGTGTGTCCAGGAAGGCTTTTACGCAGAGTTTGTGCTTGGCTGCACTAGTTACAAGAACCCTACTGACTCTACATGGTTCAAAATCACAAATCATAATATTATATATGTTGCATGGCCAAGTTTTATTATGTTTGCGTTGCTCATATTTCTGTAATGACAATTACTTTACTATAACACATTAAGTTGTCCTTACTTTCCCGTACTTGCATACTTTAGCCCCTGTTGTGTATCAGCACTCTCATTACTCACATGAGCCTGATAAAGAGGCCTGTACAATTCAATGTCCAAAAGAAATTATTATCAGTCTGGTTTTTTTTTGACAATGTGTGTTAGAGGTTGTTAGAGGTATGACAATATCTGCATGTGCAAAGATGTGTAAATGTGTTTGTTTCCACTCACAGTAGGAGCATCCATAGACTTCTATGCGTAGACCAATCCGTCCCTCTTCGCTCCACGCTAACGGTACGACCCTAAGGAAGCGCGCCACAATTCCCTGCTGCAGTTCATGACGAACTGCGCTCTCTGAGTTGGAGTTTCCAGAGAAAGCCTGTGAACATAGTCACGCATGTCGATGCATGATGCATACACACACAAAGACACACACATACACAGAGACACACAAATTAAATATACATCAAAGTCACAAACTTAAAAACCAGCAACTAGCTCTGGGCCGTGGAACTAGAGTAATTGCTCCACTCACTATTTCATGCGCTCAAGGTTCAAAGTCACAAAATATACAAAATAATTAACATGTTCACCAAAGTCTAACTGCAGGGCAGTTGAGAGAAACTAACAAAGCGCTGATGGTTTATATGAACATCAATTATATACATTTATATTTAGAATGGGAATTATGGCTTGAAACTAATTTCCATATTTCTGCGCCACCTCATGGCGTCTAAAGCCTTGCTCCTGAGCAACAATATATTGTGTATAAATTAGTGTTGGAGTCAGAAGAAACCTGACTGGGAGAATGTTTGAGTTACTGGAATAGAGATAAATCGTGTTTAAGATTTGCATCTGCATGTGTTGCACTGCTGTGGTCAGTCCACCTGATGTCATTTGCTGTCAAACATACTCTGCACCGTACTTTTCAAATGTATTGATAGAACCATAAAAGAACAGAAGCCTGAAACAACTAATAACTAAGAGGGAATAAAACACATATTTAAGAGTTTTTTTTCCTTTAGCTTTTTGCTCAAATGCAACACCAAGATTGTTTACAAGAAAAGACTGAGAAGCCTCAGGTTAACATTATTCAGTGTCTCCACAAAGATGTTGCATATCTTTTTTAAGTTTGTTGTGAATATTGCAGTCTGCTTTGAAACCATAAGAAACAGCCTCAGACCTAAAGGAACTCCACAAAGTGATCAAGAAAGTCATTTCAGTACTGAGGACAACTGGAGCCAATTGTCCAGACAAGAACACTCCACAAATTGCTGAACATAATAGACAGTTCTTTTCACTTTCTGCACAATAAAATTAGGACACATCAGTATGTTTGTCTGTAAATCAGAGTCAGAGCCTAGTTGGCATTACTAACAGCAAGTACAACTTGCTTTCAGTGAGGACTGGACTCTGCCAGGGTGGCCCTTTGTCAATGATTTTGTTCATAACTTATAGACAGAATATCTAGATGCATATGAGGAGATGACAGGATCAGTTTGGTGGTCTCAAGTTTGGGTGGTTGTGTTTGCATTTGAGGTGGTCTGTTGGCTTAAATCAGACTATGATCTCCAGCATTTGCAGCGGAAAGGGGAAGCAGCTGGGATCAAAAATAAGCGCCTACAAATCCAAGACCATGCTCCTCAGCTGGAAAAGGTTAGAGTATCATCTCCAGGTCAGGAATGAGGTCCTACCTCAAGTGGAGAAGTTCAAGTATCTTGCGATTTTTTTTTCTCCAATTATGAAAGAATCAACAAGTGGATCAGTGTGATGTCTACAGCGAAGCAGTTTCTGCACCTGTCATGCTTTCTGTCGGTGTGTTGTGATTAGGCAACAGGCAAATTGCTTGATTTACCAGCTGATATGTGTTACTGCCCTCACCTTTGGACATGACACGTAGATGGTGCAGCTATTAGTGTCATAAATGAATATTAATATGAAATATTAATGTTATTTACCTCAGGAGCACCATGTATTATTTCCAGCTATATGTATTAAGCTATAGGCTAAAAGCGAAGCTAAGATGTCATATGGAGGTGAAAAACTCAATTAATGGATGAATAATTAATCCCTTTAATCAATCAGTCTCAGACATTGTAAGTTCTTGGCAAGTGAATGTGACTATTTATTTATCTAATCTAAGGTCAATACAAGGGATGAAATATGAATACTATAATAACAGGAAAATAATAAAGTGTTAAACAAGACACATAAACATGAACCAAGAATGTGTAAATATGATGATCAACCTGATTTTATATGATAGAGAAATGTCAAACTGTAGGAGTAAATAATCAAGTAATTAAACTGCGTTGTTCATTAATTGATGTTTAAAGAACTGAACAAGCAGATTTCTGAATCTGATACAACTAAAATTAACAGACGTAAAAGACTCGGCCTGAAAGGAAAATGATCGACTTGCTAACCATCATCACCGACAGGGAATGCATCGTCAGCGGAATGAGTTCTGTTCAGAACTGCAACAATCCATTCATACGACCTGTGGACTGGTCTGGAGTCCGGAAGGGGAGCACAGAATGGTGGAAGACCCAGTTCCGACACAGAAAAGATACCCCTGTGTCTGCAGTTCATCAGCTTGGGATCTGCAGTCAACCTCTCATTCTGCTGGATTGATGGTGTAGTCTGATGGTGATTAGTGGACATTTCCAGCCAAAGGTGATTCCAAAAGATCAAGAACCCATAAAAACTTTTACCATTCTACTTTCATTAAACAGGCGTTTTTCTCCGAAGCCACGTACATTTAAGACGTGGGGCTCAGTGTCTTGCCCAAGGACACTTCAGCATATAGTCAGGGGAAGCCTGATATCAAACCCCCAACTTTTAGGTTAGCAGACGACTGCTCTTCCCTCTTGAGCTACAGCCTCCCTAAAGGGAAAACTTATCTGAGTTCGCTCTGGTTATCCCAAAAATGAATTAGACTATTTTATACTGCAGGGTGGGCGCTAAGTGATGGAAAAAAATTAGATAAACATGAAGTCAGAGGCTCGAACTGAATTTAGGCGTCATTATCTGTTCTCCTCAGAAGGAACTCTGAAGCCTTTCAGATCTTAGAACCATTTTTGTCCTGTAGCTTCCATCATCTCATCAGTGTGATCAGTTCTCTTCGGAGACTGCTGTGTTTCCACACGTCTCCTGCAGAATTCTAGCATAGTTTTCAGATCTTGTAACTTCTTTGCTCTAAGTTACTGTCTCTGTTCTGTCTCTTGTTATCTTTCTGTTCTTCTGACTGTCCGAGTCTCTTGTGTCTCCCTTGTGAAAAACACGGAAACACCCAAAGGAGACCTGGTTTGTCTTAAGCAGTCAATAACCAGTTACTAGTACATTTAAATTTGTATATTAGATGTCTGTCTCTCCTTCAGAATTAGACTCAAACATCTAAAATACATGAAATTAATACATTGCTGAAACCTTAAAAGTGATGGATAAGTTGAACATGGATCAATCATTCAGAAAAGAAGAATAAATACACACAAGTAAAACACAATCTTAAAAAAGATTAAAACAAAGGAACCTCGGAAATATATTCTCATTTGAAAATGATTTAATCAGATAAGCACATAAAAAACTAGATGTTGGTAAACACCTGTATAAGTTTATAAAATGAATTGCTGGTTTTGAAATAATTACATAAATCATTATTTTAAAATATCCCCAAAGGAGGTGTAATTATAATTCTTAGTTATATTTGTACACCTTTTGGGTTAATTTTGACTCTGATATCTTTATGTGGACCTTTATGTGGACCATAGTGATGCCCAAAGGTTTTGGGCATCACTATGTTGAAATCCTAGATTTGCAGTGCTTCTACTAAAACAGGCTTTATCTGACCTAAACCACTAAAGTCTAATTTCTCAGATAGTTTCTTCCTGAAAACCCAGGATGCTGATGGCCAGACAAACCTGCAGCCTGACATCTAAAGTTTACAAACCTTAAAATAACAACATGGTAACAGTGTAAATTTTTAATGTATACTTTCTGATTTGTGAGTTTGGAGGCTGTTTTATATTCACCACTGCCTGATAGCATGAGCCGGTTCCATGTGTTGCTTCATGCATCGATGCTGGAAGTGGATGGGTATCAGATCTCGGAGATGGGCTACTGAAGTGTATGACAGCATATCCAATCCTGTTTTCAGATTTCTACATAACTTTGTTTTGATTTTCACAGTGTGGTTGTTACAGGGGAATAGCTAAGTGTGAGGAGTGCCTATACAAACTAAAATTCTTTTTTTTTTTTTAACACAAGGAGAAAGAAAAACAAAAGGACATCTGTTTCACAGCACAGGGACCCAGTGGGTAAGCAAAACTGTTTATATGACCTTTTGTTTAAATTCTTTTCTTCTCCCCTTTCTGCCACTCCAACTTTAATTGGCCTGGCAAATGATGGGGATGAACCTCTAAGTGCCCACTAATCTACATCACCACAATCCCTAAACTATTTTCACCTCTGTAGTCGGCTCTCTTCTGTCCAATGAACATACACAGCACAACCTTGTTCCCTGTGCTATTCATCTACACACATATGCACAGAGCAGTCTGCACAAATCATTGTAAAGAAGCATCATTAATAACACAGCAGGTAACTAGATGGGAGGAAGACACTAGGTGGCCATGTGTTATTCCAGATAAGACATAGAGTGTGCAGGGCAGAGGATGAGTGTGGCAGGAAAGAGAAACTGCTCAGACAGTCTGCTTTGAATTGACTCCTCGGTGACCCGTGAATGTACCCCAAACGATATGTTATCTGCAAAGGAAGGGATGGTCAAGAGTTCACAGTAAGCTCAGAATCACTGAACTTCCACTGTCCCTCACTTTCATTTTTAATCTTTATTTATCCAGGAAAGGTTAACAGAGAACAAACTGTTTTTTTTTTTTTTTATTACTGACAGCTTCAGATTTACACAGCTCAGCGGGACTCATCGGGAAGCCCTTTGGAATATTTTAACTGCAACTCCCACTGTCTGCAGGTGCTAGAATCCTGGAGATCTGGGTTAAGTGACTTACTGAGAGGTAGTATGGTGCTTTTTAAAGAAGGTTGCAACACTTATTAAGCTTTGTATGCATGTTGTCAGCTGTGAAAAATGACATTTGTAGGTAATGCAGTATGCCTACAGGTCAAGTCACAGTCATTGGTACTCAGAGAATAGAAATATTCTCATAACTTAAAATAATTCCTTCTTGTTCACAAGCAAAATATTTATCTTCTCTCTTCAAAGTGTTTGGAGTTAAAAGTTTATCTTATCTCCAGCTTTTCTAAATTCACGGCTTGTAATGTATCAATTTAACTTGAGTGAAGGGAATGCTGTCAACAAATATAAAACATCAGCAATATAGATCATTCACAACATTGGTTTTCTGGAAAACACTACTAGCATTGGTGTGATATCGAACAACACAAAAAATATTTAAAGAAAAAAACTATCCATGCATCCAATATGTGTACTGCTTATTCTAATGGAGGGTTGCAGGTAGCTGGATCCCACCAATCACTGGACGAGTGGCAGGGTGCACTCGGGACTGATCCATCACGAGGCTAACACAGAGCCACATACACATTTATACCTAAGTAAAATTTAGAATAACCAATCAACCTCTTTGAACAATGGGAGGAAGCCTGGAAACCAGGAGACAACCTAAACTAACACAGGCGAACAAACTTCACACAGAAAGAGCACCATCCGAGCTGAGTTTTGAACCAGTGACATTCCTGCTAAACACCACACCACCGTGCACCTCAACACACATACAAAATCTATTACTAATAGATAGACAAAAACTATTCATGAATAAACGATAGATAGAACATTGTTGTATTGAGTATGAATGATGTGTTATTAGTACAAAGTCAGAAACTAAATCTATTTAACTGCAAACATCAGATTGTCAGTCCATCACAGAATTTGTGTATCTTACAGTTTTTATGTCTAATATTTTTATACATGTTTGTTTTATATGTTTTTTTCTTCCCTTATTTTTTCCTATTCAAAAGAAACGTTAATCATCATCATCATTAATATCAAACCTTTAAAAAGTGAAAAACCTTTAAAAAAAACTTAAATCATTAAATGTCGAAGTTACATCAAAATGTTCACTTAAAAATAAGTCACATTGATGTATCTATTTTCTAGCTTAGACCATGCAAAGCATTTCCCAGTCCAAGCTTAATTCATCTATTCACACACACACTTCTAAAGTGCACTAGCACACACACTCTGATGATGCCTCTGGGACTATTAAGGATTCAGGCCAAAGATTCTAACAAGAAAACAGGAGGAGCTTCCAATTAGTGGACTACCCACCTCATCTCCTAAGCCATGAGGGTGCAGGACAGTTGAAGAAAGTGCATCTTCACTCTTTTAAAACAATGTATTACTGTATTTTTCATTCTTTATTTCTAAGCTCAAACGTCCATGAACTGAACTGAATTAATACTGGAATTTCTGCAAAAACATTCAAATATCTAAAAGAACAATCATCTGCTAAAAATGTACCCTCAGAAAGTAAAAGATATTCCTGGAGTCTCACAGGCAAGCACTGCCATAGTTTCTGTAGCTTGTATCTATTTAATCTTTTTTTTTATTGTTAATTTTCTCCATCCTTCGAATTCTCGTCCTTTATTATTCCAATTCAACAGGACTATGCTCATGGTTTAAGATTAGAAAAGCATGAATATATCAGCTAATATGCACTCAAATACACAGAGCAAACTACACAAACATGTCCTTGTCATTTATTTGGCAGTGTGAAAAGCTGATAACATGGTTAAGCTCAATTCATGGGGAAAAATGAAAAAAATAACAGAGAAAATGAAAGAATATTCTATCTCTTTTTAAATTTCTGGCTGACAGTATGGGCGGAAATTCTTTTTGTCCAAATCCTACATTTTTTTCTTGCCCTTGTCAATTTGGGAAAAGGAGAAAGAGGAAGAGAACAAAACTAAATTTTTGTCTTCACCGAAAAGCTAAATTCCTCCAAAACCCATTTTTTTCATTTTCTCCATTGTGCTCATCCCGCTACTCTGCACTTATCTGTGCTTGGCTGAATGAATTGCTCAATTCAAAAAGCATTACTATGCAGAGTGGAGGGCAGAAAGCAGGATAGGGAAGAGAGGAGGATGAAGATGAGGAAAATGTCTCAGATGCTGAACACCTTACAAAAAGTCTGTTAAGTCAACCATTTAATTCGCCCTACTCCAAAGTCAAATCATTAACCAGCAAAGCAATGAGTAATTGGAAATGTATGTGTCACTGCATATGGTATGAGTGCCTCCGTTTGTGTTGCAGTCTGAGTGTGTTGAAAGACTTAAATGCCTCAACATTGACGTTTTGTTTAATCAAGGGCTGAATTAATCTCTACCAACAAAGGCTACAAAGGGCCTGAGGTAAGTTTTAGATTTTATTTAGAGGACATGGATGTGTGAGCATGTCTTATGTTTCTTATGTGAATCTGTGCATTTCTGTCCAAAACCTTCACCCTAAAAGACAGATTAATGGCTCAGTTCACTTTTTATAAAACTAGACATAAAGTCTTGCTTTTAAAGTAACTAAAAGCTTTGGATGTTGTTGCTACAAAAAGAGAAAGAGGGAAAAACTGTCAAATGACTTTTGGAAATCAATGGGAGAAAACTTGACTGGGAAAAACAAATGTAATGAGGGGAGCTGAGCTTTAGCTCTTGTCATCACTTTGGAACACCGGGGCTGCTGTCATTCAAACCAGAACAACCCAATCACTCCACCACAGCTGGTCAACCAACACCCCTGTGGTCTGTTCTGTCCATCTCTCTTGCACACACACATACACATGGAAAGAAGTGTCCTTCACTGTGCCTACAAAAGGCATATATTCTCATGCACATACACACTCTCTGTGAACATCTACACACACATACATTTACACCCATTATCTAACTGCTCAACAGCTCTTCCCTATTTTCAATCCCTGCTCTTTTAATTATTCTCTCTGGCTGCATGTTTTTCATTTCCTGGATGTGCATCTGTCTTCTCTGTTGGTGAGTGCCTTTTTGTGTGTCAGTGAATATCTAGCTGTAAGTGTGTGTTTGTTTCCGTGTTTGTGTGTCTGTTTTGACAGCCACAGAGACAGGGCTTTCCAGCGGACAGATCTCCAGATACTGAGAAACAACAAGTGAAAGCTATTTTCTGGCATTTGCTTGTTGCTCTGGACCCATTGTATATTTGTGTGTTTCCTCCGAACAGGCAGGGGAAATCACTTCGGCCAGTTCTGCTCTTTTGTTTTTACTGACAAGTGTTTGGAATAAAACAGACGGGCCATCGAGAAATTTGTTTCACTTTGTGTAGTTCTGTGCCTTCACTTTGCCAAAAAAACAGGACAATTTGTAGTGACGCTTAATTTGAATCAGGACTTTTTCAAATCTGCAACACGTCCTGAAATTGTCTTCATCTATACAAAACACTGCCTCAGTTGAATGGATTCTTAATCTCTTCTTCCTCTACTTGTTGGCGACCGCACCAGTATTCCTGATGGTTTCCACTAAGCTTGAAGATAACTACCAACTTGTGCTGTACAAAACGTCAATCATGTAAATGAAACTGAAAAATGGAACATTTTTAATAACATGGGGCTTCATGATGGTCTCTTATTATCACAGCTCCTCTACTGACTTTTATTAAAGAGCTAAAAACTCACATCTGCTCAGCAAGATTGCAAATTTATAAGCGCTATTTTTCATGGAAATAATCCCATAATGTCTTAACATGGCGTAAATATAACTGCACCTTTGCCTCATTTAGTATGCTCGCATCTTTGAATATGCAAATTACCCCGCTCTATCTTCATTGCTTGCATGCAGCTGGAGCACACCTGTTCCCTTTCTGCTTGGCTTAAACACTTCAGAACCACATTCTTCTACATAACAGCACAATTTAATATTGAAGCAATATAACAAAACATTCAAACTGGATTTTATTCGTTTTGTGATAGCACAGAGGGAGCCTGACTGTGAGGAGCAGAGCTACAACTTAGGAGCAGGACATTTAGACGAGGACCGAGGTGTGTGAGATACCCATGATGGAGGTGGTATAAATAATATTAGCATGCGAAGAGGGACAGTTGAGTGTGAGTGGGGAAGTTTGAGGAACAGCAGTAGAATACCTGAGCATGAAAACAAAGAACTGAAAGGGTACGCTTATGATTAAAAATAGCAATGTAACACAACAATTGTTTTTGGAAGAGTGGGAGAAAGAACACAATGCAGCATGGCAGTAGAGACAAGGAGGAGAGTGTGAACGCAGAACAAGAACAATCCAATTCAGTGGGAAACATTTGAATGATGATCCATTTTATGTATCTCTATTGTATTAAGTACTAACACAAGAGTTAGAGTAAACCATGGAAAGGTCACCAGCCTACCGCAGGGCAAACACAGAGAAGGAAAAAACCTTTCACTTCTTGGGAGAATTTAGAGTGACCAGTTACCTGAACATGCATGTCTTTGGATGGTGGGAGAAAGGGAGTACCCGTTTACATGCAAATCTATCTATCATTACTTTTACTTCCATTGATATGCTTAGTTTATGTTCTATATTCATGCAATCACTATGAACTCCTTTCACAGAGTGCTTTTTTTAAATGTTAAATGACATGCTGCTGATTTCGACATAGAAATTAATTAAATGAAGCCAGTATATGCTATTACGTCTATTTGTTCTCATTACAGATTGTGCTAGCTTGTTATAATGGGCTACACAGCACTTTGGTCAGCATATGACATTTTGGTCAAATGGTATCTTGTTTTTAAAGTGTCTCAGAAAAAAAGGTATGGTCTATTATTACCTGTCCTTACCTCCTAAATTTGATGCAGAAGAGTCTTTGCTAACCATAAGAAATAGAACCTTTTCTTTCATTTTCATTAGAGTAATCTCAGAACATTTCCTGGTAATGCTTTTTAATGCACTGCCTCTTTGACTAATTAATTACTGCACAGCTAATGCAAGATAAAAGGGAAATAAGAAGGTGCTTGGCCAAAAGTAAAGAAAATGTTCAGAATCACACCCTTAATACAATTTTTGTTCTTAATAACTTCACACGAACACACACAGGAAAGAACAGAGTTTTAAAAGCCCTTCACTCTGTGAACATTTGTTACATTTTTCTCACTTCAGCTCACTGGGTAGCAACATTAATGGAGTAAAATGCATGCCTGTCTCAAATTATGGCATACTACATGAAACTGTTTGTGTCATTGCTGGTTTCCATACCTGTAAATTAATTCCAAAAAAGAACTTTACATGATATACTATCTTGTTACATTTTCCATATCTGTTGTAGGAGATCCCCCTTTTTAGAATTCTTTTGTGAACTAGTTCACCAAATGCTGGAATTTATATGACTAACATCAGGAAAAGATGGATGTGTTTGATTTGTGGAGCAGGACCAACGAGACTAATAACCTTTCTCCACCACCTCAAGACTCAAGACCACAGGAAGCCAGATCAACTCATCAAAGGACAGAGGGAGGGGGAGGGCTTGCTTCTCCCCCTATCTAAGAAAATCTCACCTACATTCTACAGATTGACCATATGTTTGATAAATCACAACAGACTCATTATCTCCTGTTGGTTCTAAACTTTTAATTCCATTCAATTTATGTACATTTATTCTTTTATCTTGATTTAAGGACTTTAATCTCTGTTTTATGTTTAATGTGATATCTTTTTAGTTTAATGCAGTAAGAGGTAATTCTGTGGTAAGAGCATGAGCTGAAAACACCCCCAAAGAGCCCTGATTGGCTGACAGCATCCAGACCCGCCCACTCAGCCAAAGCCCAGCTATCTACAAAAAGACCAACACAGACTCTCTTTCCTTCTCTTCCCTCTTGACTCTTAGTTTTTACATCTCTCTCTTAGCCATCTCAGCTAATGCGTGTGTGAAAAGCTTTGTCCTGCTAGCTGGAGAACAAAGGAGGGCCATATGGTCTACACACGGCCACTCAGTCCAGCCCTAGAATGAGGAATTAAAACTTTCACTCTGCAACCAAGCTTGTGCCTCCTTAACGGAAGTTTGATTTTCCTCAACAGCTTAAAAGACCCCACTTTTGGACATTTTTTAACTGTTCACCTTCAGCCTCAAACCTCCAGCCATCGACCCCAGAAGGAACCACTAAAAGCTGCGAACCCCCAACGACAGGCTTCTCCCAGATTCCAATGGCGCCAATACTAACCGACACCGTCTCAGCGCCCCAGAACGGATCCGGACCCAAGCCCAGTCCACTGGTCGAAAGCTGCGGTTCTGAACGAACCCCATTTCCTCAGCGAGGAATTATTGGTCTTTACTGATGGTTGGCGAGTTAGGAAATTATCTCATCTAGGCATTAGAAATGGTTCACTCTTAGACATGATTAAGGAACATCACAATTTTACTTAATACATGTTAATCCCACACACATAGTTTCTTCTCCATAGAACTCAGGTTTATCATCAAAGCTCACAGCTACACTGGTTTATGTTATGTTTGTCTAATTTGTCTTGTTCGTTATATGTTTTATTATTTCTCATATTTAGCCATGTATAACCTGTAGATTGGATAATAAATACCCCTTTTACTATCTAGTCATTGTCTGACTTGATTTCCTTGTCGTCATGATCCAAGTCAATTCAAACTAGAACTTACGACTATAACTGAGACTGATTAATTATTTTATTCTTTGATTGAGTTATCAACTCACCATCTAATAAGGTTTCCTTCTATACCTATAGTGTTACCAAAGTAAGTTAAAAAATAGAAGGTGGTGCCTCGAGGTTAATTCTAAATTAATTACTAATTGTTACTATTAACACTTCATATTAATATTGTCATAGTAATTCCAATAAACCGTTTTAATCCTTACACATTAATGATGTCCGTGCTTGAGAAATCCTACACTGTTCACCCACAATGTTTGTAAAATCTCAAAATCTTGACTACTTACGTGAGCTGCCTCTGTGTGATGTTGATATGAAATGATTACTACAAACCTTTTGATAACACCGTCATGGAACACTGAGGCAATTCATAAAATGTCAAAGGTGTAATTACACTACACTTCTGAGCTTCACTTCTCAGTGTCATGTCTTTTACTTTGTCCACACACAACATTCACATCCATGACAAACCTATTAAAATTTCACAGCACCTCTTAAGCCATAACAAAGGAAACTTTCATGACCCACTGGGAAGCACCCTCTTTATCTATTCAAATGAATCATCCTCATTTTTCACACTCAGCATATTTTAATTTCCAGACTCTGCTTTTTATCTGAAGTGAAGTGACACGGAAGATTCTGATTTTTAAGTCTTGTGAAGTCAGTCAAGCTAAAGAGTGAGAAGAGTCTTATATTGACAGAGAAGAGAAAAAGCAATGGAAAGTTATTTCTGTGATTTCAAGCATCATATCCTCTATGATATGATGAATAATCTGAATCCTAAACAGTCATCAACATAGCATAAAAAGCACCAATGATGTGATTGAGTGCTGCGTACTCATTTATGCATTTTAGGACTGGTGTTTTGGGTCAGCATGAGATATAGTCGAACCAACAGTGACTGCACACATCAAAGTGAATGCTAACTCTTTTAATTAGTGATGCTCATTTCCTCTGAGACACTCACCCTAATTTCCTCAGCTGGTGCTGGTTGCTGTTCATATGGTAGCAGCTGCAAATGGTACATAATTTATATTTCTATTAATTATAGAATCTTGGGAAGTTGTGGCTTGACACCCAAAAAAAAAAGCTGACTCATTGTGCTCATCTGTTTGCAATAAAATACTGATCAGTGTGATTAATAGGAAAGTAAAAGTAAGAAACTGCATGTTTAAATTTGTGGCCTCTTGTGAAAAAATATTAATTGTGCTGCAATTGAAAGATATTTATATTCATTATGATTTTATGGACACAGTCGTAGCACAATTTATAATCTCTGATGCTGAGCATGTGTTCATCTTCCCAGCAGAGCAGGTGGATCAGGGGGCTGTGCAGAACATGACGCTGAGGAAATTATTTGTGGACGATTCAACAACACATGAGTCTTATTCTGATATAGTTTATATTGTTATAGACTGGTGTCAATATAAAAACTGTTAATCACTTTTCTACATTATTGCAGTAGACATTTCATTATCTGCCTCTTCAAGACAGACACACTTATAGGCCTATGGATTGCTAAAATATTATTAGGGGACAGTCCAAAAGGCCGCAGAGTCCAGAGTTCTAGCTTTGGGGGTTGGCCTGGAGGCCGCAGGGACAGGAATCCGCAATCGGGAGGCCGGCCCGGAGGCCGCAGGGACCGGAGGTCCGGATCCAGCGGACGGCCTGGAGGCCGCAGGGTAAGAAAGCTGGGCTCGGGAGGCCAGCCCAAAGACCGCAGGGTAAGGAAGCCGGGCTCGGGGGGCCGGCCCGGAGGCCGCAGGTTCAGGAGGTCCGGAGGAGCAGGAAGAAGGGCACAGTCCTCTCGACCAGGCACTAGCCAAGGACGACAGCAGCATTCCGACCAGGGACCCCTTAGAGGCGAGGAGAGGAGCGTCCCGGCCTGGGACCTCCTCGGAGACGGAGTTGAGTGGAGGAGCGTCCCGGCCTGGGACCTCCCTGGAGACGAGAACCACCGGCAGCGGAGGAGGGTTCCGCACTGGGACCCCCTCAAGGTCGGGGGGAGGAGCGTGGACCAGGGCTGGCTCGCAGGCAGGGGCGTAGACCAAAAAGGTGTTGGCCAGATGGCAAACCTGGAACCCCAGAAAGGTGAAGCCTCCTCTGACTCCGAGTCAGACTGCGGGCCAAGTCCAGGGGGTGGTATCCACCAATCGTTGGGGCTGACGGTGATGGTGGCTCCTTTCCTGCATCTTTGGCGCCGGGAAGGTCTCCGTCCTCCGATGCGTGAAGGAGGGCATCTGAAAAGCTCAGGGTCCTGATCCCTGGTCACGTTCCTCTCTGCGTCTCTGTGGCAGTACTCAAACAGGGAAATCTTCTCACCTGCTGGGTCCTGTCTTGGCGGGATCATTCTGTTGGGATGCAGGTAGGTGGTGGACCCAAACGCAGGTGAGGAAGAAAAGCGGGAGGCAGCCAGGATGAGGATTAACTGGGTTTTATTAACAACACTGACACTATGACTAAAAGACAGAGAGACAGACTAATTTAATGATCACACAACTAAACAGACAAAACCAAAGGACTTAAATACATGGGAACAAACGAGGGACAGGTGAACATAATTAGACAGGTGAAACTAATGAACAAGACATGAAGCAAAAAACAGAAACATAGGACAAAACAGGAAGACTACAAAATAAA
>JBAMHX010000020.1:14847482-14859911 GCA_037177515.1 Pseudomugil tenellus
TATATATAGTGGTATAACCATAATATGCTTTTAGTCTGACCAGAATTTATTAACAGTTTTGTTCATTAATAATGTTAGAAATAATTTATGACCCCCAGCTTAAAAAGTGGTGCAGCATAAAGTATTTTAAAACAATAAATTTTATATTTAAAATTTGACTCAAAGAGCATCATGCTGTACATCAGATGTTGAAATTTGATGACAAAAGCGTGTTAAGTAAGTTAAGACATGGCTATAAATCCCTGCAATCTTAAGAGGAACATCCTTGGTTAATTTTCTAATTAACTAAAACTAGTACAACATTAACATGAATCCAGATTTGAGAAATCTTGCAAAGGCAAATATAGGGGATATTTACCCTTCATTAAAAAAAGAGGAAGCATAATAACTGGTAAAATAAACCCCAGTTTCCACTAGTTTCCTTTCTGGTGGCGTCTTTTATATGAGAGTAAGCTCTCTCCCCCTGCTCTGCCCTCTCCCTGACTCATTGCATGGTCTGTCAGTATAGCGCCACATAACATGCAACACATTGCTCAAGTAAGCTTGGATGGGACTCGTGTTTTGCAAGTACACACCACAAATGACTGTAACAAGCTGCAGAGCCCACAGCAACACATGGAGACCGTTAGCAGAATGAAAATAACATAACACTGTTAGCAGTGACTGCTAACTCTACAAGAAGACAAAAAAAGAGCTAAATGTTTCTACCAGCATCAGCAGACCATGAGCAAAGACTACATTTGATAAGATAGCCAGTGTTTCTCAGCTTGGCTGATCAACAACTGACCTGACAGAACCAGCCACTAATTGCTTCTTGGATTGTGAGAACCTTACACACACATCTGGACAACAGCATAATAGTGTTGTAAATGGCCAGTGGTGGACTGGGACAAAAGATTGTTATTGGCACTTTGGCCCAGATGGGTCTATGTACAATCATAAACACCACATATCTTTATGCTCCCTTAAATGCGAAAGTCAACCATGCAGTGAGTAGCCTACACATAACATACTTCCAAAAAGTATTACTTTTCAATTCTACTGCATACTGACGCATTTTAAATCAGAATCAGTCCTACTTTGTGTTTAGGTGAAAAAGTGAAAAAAAAAAACAGTGTTTGTGTCGGCCTACTCTTCTCTGGAGATGTTACCTCAACCAAGTTCAACAAAATGCTCAATGGAGAACATAATCATTCAGTCAAGTCAAGACTTACTGAATTCTCTGATACAGACGAGAGTATAACATATAGGCCAAAATGTAAGACAATATAGATCTTAAAGATTTTCCATAAATACCTACACAGAAGCTGCCTCTGAGGCAAATGTATCCAACTACAAGGCCTCAGTAACAAATAGGCTAATGAAGAAAACCACAAAGCTGCTGACTGAGTGTTAATGTTGATAAATGATGGTTGAAAATCATTTTCTCACTTTCAGTCAGACGATTTATCTCAGGAAGACAAAAAAAAGAACTAAATTAAGATCTTCTATTTTAACCAGTGAACCTAGTAAGTCAGTGAATATAACCAGTGAACCAGTGAAGTATCCTCATGCTTGATACTTTGGCAATATCAACTAATTTAATAAATGCAGGAAAACAAACTAATGAGGTAATAAAGCAGCTATCTTATTGACATGTTATTAACATCAGAATCACTACAAGCAGTTTGCATGTTTACTAACTGGCCTGTTTGGGTCAGGCTTTTCGGTTTAATGGGTCTCTTTAGAACCCCAGTTAGGTGAAAACACTGTCACTTACCTTAATTTCATCATTATTAATGCAATTCATGGGTCAACATGTTCTTTGGGTTAACACAATTTAATTATTGGTCTGATTGGATTTGGAAGGTCAGCAGGCTAACTAGTATTGGGTCGAGTGTTCTATCAGTTTGACTTGCATATCAGATTAGCATACCTTTGCTTAATGTGCATGCATGTCATTGAATGTGTCCAAAGTGAAACTTGAACTTTATTTTAACATTAAATTTTTACTATACATTAATGTTTATGTACTTTTGAGTTTCTATAGAGATGGGTTCATGTTTATTTTGCTTAAGAAGTACAAGATCTTGCTTGCAAACTAATCAGCCTCTTCATTTAACCTCACACCTGACATACATATTATGCACAAACACATATTAGCTTGTAATGGGTTTGATACCGAAACGAGATAGAAAGCTAATTTTTTTTAGGTTTTAATAATCACTATAAATTAGCTATAATGACAGCATATTTAATATATTTCCTATATCTTTCCATTCATCCATTTTCTATAACACTTAATCTCAGCAACCAAAAGATGAGATGGAGGGCATTCACCCTGGACAGATCACCAGGCCATCGCAGGTTCAACAGACAGAGAGAGACAATCTGTCATGCTCACGTTCCCTCATTGGGACCATTTAGATTGTCCAGTTACCTAAACATGTCTTTGGAAGATGGGAGGAAGCCCAGAGAGAACCTACGCATACTCAAGAACATACAAACTCCCCACAGAAAAATCACAGTTTGAACCTCCCCAGTCAAGTCGTGACACAGCAACCTTTGAGGCCACTGTGTTAACCACTCCACCACCGTAAAACACATTACTAAATCTAAAATGGCAAAATGATGTATTGTCATGTTTATGTATTCTCTTATTATTTTTAGTAAGCTGACAGAAGATGTATGAGTCACTGCATAAACTTGTTAGCCTGTCAGTAAATATTAAAAAAGTACCATGCAAATAAAATACAAATTATTTTTTGTGACCTCATGTAATGAAGAATAAAAACTCGTCCACGGCCTTGCAGTTTAAAATGTTTGTATACTTTAGGGAATCATAATAATTGTGTTGGGGCTAAAGAATCATATTTAATGTGTTAGCAGGAGACACAGAGGGAAGCTCAAGCTAATGGAATAATTGCTAAATTATATTACGATAACAATAGAAATACATTGTCTTGTTTAAAAGAGACACATTTGGAGCCCTCCACCCACACTAAGTTTTGTTTCTGAGAAGGTTTGACAAAATAGGAATGGTTCTACCATGCAAAGAACATAAAGTCTTCTATAGGCCAAAGCTCATTAAAATGGCCTAAGGCAAAGTAGAAAACTCTTGTTAGATGAATGAAACTTTGAATGAATTTTTTATTTTAGAAATCATGATGAGCAATCATCAGGCCTATTATCTGCAGACAGTTAAAAAAACCTCCATTTCTGATGGTGTAGAGTTGTATTAAAGCCTATTGCGTTGGCAGCTTACATGTTTGTGTCCCTTTATGCTAAAACGTACACAAAGTAAGGCTGGGCAATTAATCAAATTTCAATCTCAATTACAATCTGGGTTTTCAACAATCATAAAAATAAAATAGTTCAATTATTTGGACCTTTGCAATTCATGTTTTCATTAGCAATTTAAACGAGTTGCCTGTTTGCAACTGAAAGTAACTTGACAAGCCCAGATCCCAGAACTCAGCCACAAGCAAGAACAGCATCACATTGACTATCTGGAAGGCACCTGTTAACCTTTGGAACAGCGTCGGTACTTTGTGGAATATTTCAAGAACCTCACAACACAGCGGTAAATTGCTAACTGTAGCATACTGCTTGACTGAGCTCGGGGCATTTCTAGCCTTTCCAGAAGACTTTCAATCCATCTGTTAAGTGTGGTGGGAACTTAACGGCTGGGAAATAAATTCATGTTATTAAAGTTAATGGATAATTGTGTTAAATAATCAAGATCTCAATTTCAGTTAAAATAATCGTGATGATAGGTTTTGCCATAATTGAACAGCCCTAACACAAAGGTTTCAGAATATAAAGAAAAAAAGAGAAAAAAGTAGGTGCTTAAAATATCTATGACACAACAAGAAGCAAAATTCTGATTATATTCTCATATTATATATGTTAGTACACATACTTCTCATATTAAACAGTAAAAAATATAAAACTAGAATATTTAGGTTGCATGAAATTGATGAATGATGGATTTCATCTGGCTTGTAAAAATGAAATATAATTAATTATTGTGATGATTATCATAAAATTAGCTGACAAACCATTTACATGTGTTTTTTTTTTTTTGTTCAAGAAAGGGAAAAGTGTAAAAGGCTATCTTCTTCCTGCTCCTTTTCAATCATGATGGTGCACTAAGGTGTGTGTGTGTATGTGTGTGATTTGTTTTGTTGTAATTTGAGATTATTTATTTCGCACATGGTTATGCACAAAGAAATTAAATGAAGTAGTTCTGCATCATACTGTCACTGATAAGTTGAAAGTCACCCCAAATGCAGGACGAAGATGCACAAAGCATGTGGAAGGCAAAAAATCTTGTTTTTTTAATTAGACACAACAGAGGAGTCTTCAACAAAGAATTGCAACTGAAACTTAGGATCAATGAGTACAAATACACTGAGGGAACACAAGCAGATGCAGGTGAAATGAATGAGGTAATTGAAACCAGTTGACCTAACATGCGGATGTAAAACAGGAAGCAACACACAGCGGAGCTAAACAGGAACTGTCACAAAATAAAACAGGGAACAAGAACAAAAAACAAAAACCCTAAAACATGATACATAAAAGACACTCCTGAAACTGCTCTAACATCTACTCTCCTCACTTCATGCATTTAGAAACATTTTAAAGAAGATGTTGCACATTACTGCTGTTTGGAGATGTAATGCTGCTATCACACTTAAAATGAACAACAAATTCCAACTGGTTAGAAAATTTAATGATTGGATGGAATGATTTCGGCTCTTTTGGGGGTTCTGGCTCTTTTAGATCGGCTTTTTACCAAGAAGTGGCTCTTTTGGCTCCCAAACGGCTGATCACTTATGGAGAAAGTACTGAACATTATTACTTAAATTTTTGCATTATTATAAGTACACATTTTACCAAATTACCATTTACCTTCTTTGATTTAAAATATTCTAAGGCTAAAATGAGAAAAAATAACAACAAAAAATTCTTTTGGCAAATTGTTTTATTTTTTTGTCTTGTAACTTGACTGCACTTACAAGAAATTAACATTTTCAATTTTTACAAATTTTACCTCCTTAATAAAACTGATTTTTCTTATGAATAAGCAAATACAAGACTGCAAAAACATTTAATCTGTAGGCCTATAGTCCACAGCACAAAATATTTTTAAAGATTACATATTTATTAGGCTACACGGATTATTTTTTTAGTGGCACACTAACAACTATGAAAGTCGAGACTGCATGAGTAGAGACAGCCTAAATGTTTACTTTCTGCATGACATGCTGGCCTATAGACACATTGACAAGTGAAATCACACTTACCTGCTCATTGACCTAGTTTCAGGCTGGTGGCAGAAAGACACATTAGCCGATGCCATATAATATATTACCTAGAGCGTAGCATCATCTATTTTTACAGTATTTTACAGTTTCTAAACAAAGATTATGCCGAGTTTGTGTAGTGCAGTAGGTTACACAAACAGAACATTATGAACGTGTTGTCTTTACGCTAAACATGTTTATGATCATGAGTACAAGCACTGGACACAAACTGATTTTTGCCAGATGTAATCCTGCGGGGAAATGAGTTAACCCTCTAGGCGCTAAAGTCACAAAATTGCGACAAGCAGCATTGCTGAATAAACCGGGCTGTATCTATGAATGTGGTGTTGAATGTCGTTACTACTGGCAGTCGTTATCATTGTCTTGAGAGAAGAAGAATATCAAATGTGGTTCTGAAATGTTCATGAACCTGCTGGTTATTGTGGATACAATCTGACATATTCTGAGCGCACTGATTTCATGTTTCTGTTTCTGAATGATGAATTCAGAAACATAATCACCAATGAAACTAACATGCCCACCAGGTCTTTGAAAGGGACATTATGAAGCCAAAGTAGTATTTTGGTTCATACTAAAGACATTTCTCATTTACAGTATGCCTTTATTTCAAATAACTTACAAGTTATAGCCTTGTGAAACATTGATATCAAAATTGAACATTTTTCAATGTGAGGCCACCTTTTGATGTCATACTATGCAAATTAGATGAATAATTATACTCCAATCATATAACTTGAGTCATATGTAACAATTTTCTCGTTGACAGTGTACCTTTATTTCACACTACCTGAAAGGTAGAGCCTTTTGAAACCTTGATATCAAAATTGAACATTTTCCAATATGGCGGCCACATTGTGACGTCATAATATGCAATCCCAGACCTTTAGTCATAATAAACTATTTTACTTGTTCTTTTCGAATATTTTCATAGTCTAGTGTATTTTGTCGTGTGTCCTACACAAATCATTAATTCTTATATTCCAGCCTTAAAAACCTTTCGCCTGTCATTGTGAGCTGTCACTCCTTTGGTGTGCCATGCACACCGCTGAATTAAGTTCCTCTGCAGATTTTTGTGGCTTTGATAAACAATAAACGCATAAGTCTATTAGACTTACGTTAGGTGACAATCATTGTGAAAAGGATGCACTAAAATGATCCTCTAAGTCCGATATGTAACTCCAGCGTGTGTGTTCGGTATGGACACACCCAGCAATTTTACACCCCAGCTGGCAGTCAGCTCCTTTCAGCCTCATGCGGACGAAGACTGCAAATCAATAAGAAGCATCTTTAATCATTTGCACTGTAGTACAAAACTTCGTGATATGCCCACGAATGAGAAAATTGTATTCATCCAGTGATTTGTAAGCTTTCCAGGCTTCGGCTGTGTTAAAAACCAGGACTGTTTGTTAAATAGATCCAAATGTCACCATATTGCACAGGCGACCAGTTTAACATATTGTCCCACTTCTTTTCATCAATTTCAAACAGACCAGGTAACAAAAACACCACACACATATAACTTCTGTTTGTATCTTTCATGATCCCTGTTCGATAAATGTTCAAGATGGTTCTCTTTTGCTTTTAAGCGACTTGATTTTACCTCCTTAGCAATTTCCATTGTGTAAACACAATGGGTTACGTTGTATCCTTTGCCACCAGCTGGTGTAATGGGTCCACGTTTTTTTAGTTAAGTTGTCAATTTCTGAGTTACCATAAATTATCAAATTTAAATTGAAAATATACATTTTTGTACAATAAATAAATAAGTGATCCAGCAGTTCTTTCAGCATTTTTTTATTTATTTATTTAATAAACATAAAATGTGTTTTGTGGTGAGGATCTATATAGATCCATGATTTTTGTTCTCATTCTTGAATGTCTGTACTGTTAATATTTTCTGACCTTATACAGTATAAATGGAGATCACAAGGTTGATCTAACTATTAGATTCAATCATCACTGATACAGTATGCTACAAAGGGGATTATTTTAGGCTCAGCACCTTTAATAAACTGTCACTTAACACATTATGTGGACTGAACCTCGGTTCACATAGAAATCTAAGGAGACTTTATCGAACAGGTGCTGTGTGAATGATTAACAGAGACACAGTATAGTACTGATCAGGTTTCAGCAGTCTGTGACAGATACAACATTAAAATAAATACGACTGTGGAAAAGGAGAATGTCAAACATGAGAGTCTCAGGCCTCTGTCAATGGAGGGAAGTGTGTGGGAGATGTGTGTGTACATGTCAGACTTAGTTTCTTTCCATCATTATTTCAATTGGTGTCTGTTATTCTCTTTTGTTGCTGCAAGAACTTGAGTGTATTTATCAAAGTTAGTAGTTTTGAAAGCCAAAACCCTATTAACAAAAGAAAAAAAACATTTTAATTAATTAAGATGCTAGACTGCCGGAAAAGGAGCGCAGAGAGAAAACAGCTGGTTGGCCCTCTGCTAGTACTTCATCTTTCTGTCATGGAGCGAAGGGAGCGGATGGAGACGGAGTAATTTAATTAGAAGACTAAGACCATTATCGATGGATGACTGCAATGGCTAAAGACATCAAACAACTTTGCAAGATGACTGAGAACAAAAAGCAATGCATGGAAAGGAAGCAAGAATCTGCTTAACTGTGCATCAAGCCTGAGCAGAGCAGTTCTGCAGTTCTGTTCTCCTATGTTTGAATATTGAAGGACAAAGAGAAACATTGAAAAGCTTTGGAAATACCTCTAATATGGGAGTAGCAGGATGGAAGTATGGAGAAAGAAAATATGCAAATGGTGTTTGAGTAAAAAGAAGGAGACAGTCACAAAATTATATTGGATTCAGTATGTTAGTGTTGAAAAAAGCAATGATTTGAATTGGAGTCGAAGAAAGGGGGTGGAAGTGTAAGATGAAGAGCAGAGAGAGTAGACAGAGGAGAGGAGAGAAGAGGTGAACATAAAAAAGCGTGATAACAAGAGAAAAAAACGGTTTTCCAGGAACTCCGGAGGAGCAAGAAGAGCGGTGCCGTTCTCAGGACCAGGAACTAGCCAAGGACGAAGAGGAGCGTCCCGGCCTGGGACCTCCTCGGAGACGGAGTCGGGTGGAGGGGTGTCCCGGCCTGGGACCCCCTCGGAAACGGGGGGAGGAGCGTCCTGGCCTGGGACCCCCTCGGAGACGGGCGGAGGAGCGTCCCGGACTTGGACCTCCTCGACTGGCAGAGCCTGACGGGACCTGGGCGCAGGCGTCAGAGGCGGCAAAGCCTGACAGGACCTGGGCGCTGGCGTTGGAGGCGGTAGAGCGGACCAGGGCTGGCTCACTGGCGGCGGCAGTGTGGACCAAAAAGGGGTTGGCCGGATGGCCAGCCTGGAACCACAGAAAGGCGAAGCCTCCTCTGCATCAGAGTTAGACTCCGGGCCCAGTCCAGGGGGTGGTATCCACCACTTGTTGGGGCTAACGGTGATGGTGGCTCCTTTCCTGCGTCTTTGGCGCCGGGAAGGTCTCCGTCCTGCGAAGCTTGAAGGAGGGCATCTGAAAGGCTCAGGGTCCTGGCCATGTTCCTCTCTTCGTCTCTGCGGCAGTACTCAAACAGGGAAATTTTCTCTCCTGCTGGGTCCTGTCTTGGCGGTATCATTCTGTTGGGATGGAGGTAGGTGGTGGGCCCAAACTCAGGTGAGGAGGACAAGCAGGAGGCAGGCAGGATGGAGATTAACAGGGTTTATTACACCAGCACTGACACTCATGACATCCAAGGAACTAACTAACAAACTAATTTAATGATCACGCAACTAAACAGACAAACCAAGGGACTTAAATACATGGGAAACAAAAAAGGGACAGGTGAACACAATCAAGACAGGTGAAACCAATGAACAGAACACAAAGTTGAACAGAAACACAAAGTAAACAGGAAACGAGGAAGTCTACAAAACAAAACTGGAAAACGAACTAACAAAACCCACAAACCCTAAAATTCAAGTGTTTTGCAGTTAGTTAATCTCTTTACATCTCCATTAATATTACATTAGTTATCATATAAACTAAAACTAACTTAGTTTTCTAATGGTCACATTGTAATAATTTAAGAATTTGAATATAAAACTCCATCATTACCCAGAAATTATGAAAATGATTAACTGTCTGCCAGTTAATATTTGGATTTAATGATAAAATAATTACAAGGTTAAATGAATAATCATTTTGATACATGTGCAAAGAGACAAAAGGCATGTTTTTTATGCAATGTGTAGAAGCGTTTAGAAGACAAATAACATTACAGTACACAAGGGTTAAGAACTTCCTTCCTACTAGACCTAGAAATAATTTTAACAATAAAAATTTGGTTATTATTATTTTAACATGGAGCTTCCTTATATAAAAGCTGTGGGCATTTTGCAAGAAAAGAAATTAGCCACAATGCAAGGAAATAAATGAGTAAATCTTTTTCTGCACCAATGTTCCCAACAATGATGTCTGAAACAGGACCTCCAGGAGTTCAAAATTAATCGCACTCCACAATGACACACAGTTTTGTGTCGTATCTTCAAAGTTGTGTGATGTATAAACTGGCTCAGTAACATTTAGCTAAAAAGATCTAAAGAAACTTTCTTGGTATTTATTTTATTATTTTATAAGTTTTCATCTGGCCCGTTAGCTTACTTTGCTCTCTGACACCTTTCAGATGCACAGATGAGTAAAATGTACAATGATGGAAAGCCGCCACAGGAAAGTGAAGGCAGAATACACATCTGAAGGAGGAGGAGAAATAAAGTGAGATGTTGGAAAGTTGAAGCCATGAGAGAGACGCTGGCCAAAGAAGAATGTCAAGGGAATGGTGAAAGAGGATATGAAAATGAAGCAAACTTATATACACAAACAGAGAGAAATATGCAATGAGAAGAACCTTAACAGACTGAACAAAGGTCAGAAAAAAAATGTACAATTACATAAAGAGCCAGACTCCATTGGTATGTAAAAATGAAGAAACCTAACTTGTAGTAATAAAATGAAGACTAAACCGGCTGATAAGCAAATGAGCTGGCTTTAAAAAAACATATTGCTAATGTTTCAAAATGTTGTAAAGCATAAAGGTAAGTAACAGCTTGTGCATTTCCCAAAGCAAGGCTAAACATATTTAGTTCTGTGATAATTAGTCTTTTGGTAAAAAAGACAAATTTTCAGCAGACGGCCACAGAGCATAAAGTAAGGCTTTGTTTAAAATAAACCATTCATACCAAGCAACGCAGACCAGTTCATTCCTAATTATACATAGTGCACACAAACACATCCCTTTATATAGTACACATGTCATGCATTACCCACACAGGCACATATGAGCAGATCTATGTTATCCTACTGACGAAAATCAGTATCATCTGACACAAACGTGCATATAACCTAGACCAGTAAGCATCAACAACTAATGCTTTTTAATTCTAATATGAGAAGTATGGTTCATTGATTTTGTGACTCACTAGTTTCATAGCAGGTAAAGACTGGTGGAATTTGTCTTATAAGAATATACAAATGCCACTGACAGGTGGACCTAACAACCAAATGTGACATAACCCATCTATTAGACTGGATGAATAAATACACTTGCCAGTTTTTGCAAATGGAAATTCATAGTTTTTTCTGTCCAAGTATAGGATTGAGTATTTCTATGAATATTTGAATAACTATTGTATTGCACATGCTGAGTTTCTAAGGATACTTTATTACAGTTCTAAAATTTGTGGCACGTGTATTTATCATACTTGTTATTTACATGCAGTTTCATCTCTCTTTGTATTGTTTCTTTCTTCCCTTCATTCTGTCTTCTTCTTAATTCCTTTTTTCCTTTGCAATAATTTGATTGGTATGATTTAAAACAGCAGATCACAATGCCTTCATTTGCCAGCTCTATGCTCAGTTTCCTCAGCTGTAGGGTGACTACATTAGATGGGAAAGTATGAATTATTAATTATATAAACATTGAAGGGTGTAATTGTCTGTCCATATCTCTTTTAGCTGTGGACTGATGTGGAAATTAGCTCCTGCCTGAGCCAAAGAGATAATGTTTAAACCTATGAGAGGGAGAGAATGAGAGTAGAAGGAACATAAAGAAGAGCTGTAACAAAATGGAGAGACAGGAGAAAAATAGGTAAAAGAGGTTGAAAGAAGTTGTGAAGCACTGCGAAGGATGTCACCCTGTGAAGGCTAGAACATTTATCTCACAGTGTGTTATCTTTCAAATCAATCATAAGCATGTATTCACGTGTGCCCAAATTAGAGTAAAGCTCCTTTCTCTTTCTACAATAAGTGTGTATATCCCTCCTGCAGTATTCAGTGTGAGCACAAAATCATCTCTGGCTTTTGTCTGAGTGTGCATGTGTGTGTGTGTCTTACCTCCTCTCCTGTTGAGCTTGGCATATCCAGGTGCGTATCCATTGGAGAAGACAGATGAGCTGGTGAAGGCCATGTGAGGCAGAGGAGAGGCTAGAGTCTCATCACACTTCTCTGTGGGGAGTGGATGAATGTGAAGACAGAGTGAGAGGATAGGGAAAAAGAACAAGAGAGGAAAAAGAACAAGAGAGGAAGTAGTGCAGAGGGGCATAGAGAAAGTCAAATGGAAAGAAAGGAGAATGATTTAAGAAAAGGGGGAAAGGGAAGAGAAAAGAGTTTTATGTTTAGTAATTTGGGCTTTTGTATATATCTAACAAGCAGGTTTAAGCAAATCAAAACCACGGGAAAAGACAACTACTCAACAGATCAACTCTCAGAGCTGAAAAAGAGTGGCTCTGTGCCCATGGCCTAAAGCAAATATAGAAATACAACTAATGCTGAAGGTTGAAATAAGCTTTTTGTGGGTCACAAAATAATGTCAAATCAGTTACACTCAAACCACAAGGGGGCCAAAAATGTTATTAAGTATCTTGTTCCCTGCATCCTGCCTACTGGTCTAGGTTGCGTGGATTTTTCCCAGGAAAAGCTGGGATCCTGTTCATTGGAAGTTTGCAAAATTCCTGTACATTTAGGTAAAACATGGGAGAACTGCTTTCTAAAAGGTTTCTACATCTCGCTCTGTGGTTTAGGGATCGGTTTGGGGTCCACGGGGCTGTTGGCACATGGCAGTTATCTGGATGGGGGTCTTG
>JBAMHX010000020.1:14943370-14959604 GCA_037177515.1 Pseudomugil tenellus
CTAGTCCGTGTCTCTGTTCCTGGGGATCCCAGCACCTCTGGCTCACTATTCTCCCACCTCATCCTTGAGGCTTAACATGAACTTGTTTATGCAATTATTTGTGTGCCCATTTACAGAGTGTGTGAAGAGGCTTTAGGTGAAACTAAGTTAATGTTGATGCATACAAATATTGGGAATCATACTGGTCAGACCATTACATTTGCACTCTAGAGGAAAAACTCACCTGCCAAGCTGAAAACTAACTTTTAGCTAATTTATTCCAGGAGGATTTAAACAAACTGTTTTGGATAGTGGAATGCTGTTTCCTCTGGACTTATCAGACACACAATTTTGAAGAATACTCTCAGCACTGCATACCTACAAGAGAAAACAATAATGTGATCAACTGATATTACAACCATGCACGCAATAAAATGTAAAGTATTAATAATTGGGATTCTTTGATTCCTTCCATGAAATATCTCAGAATCTGAAAACAGCAAGTTGTGCATGGAACAAAAAAACGAAGTTAAACAACTGCATGTTACCGCTTGCACGTCGTTTAGTTTTGTTCTCGTTTTGGAATTATTCTCTCCAAACAAATGATTTTATCACTGTCAGATTTTTATGGCTATAGAAACACATGAAAAAATTGTTGTTGTGGGGGACAACGCCCCAACATGCCATTAAGACATTTCAGTGACAGAAGGACGTGGAGTATGTTTCCCCGCCTGCAAGATAACCATCTGGCTTTGTTGAAGGTAAACATTGCAAAATATTATGTAATATTACAGTCAGGTTTCTCTACATCAACACTGGAATTAAATATTTTGTTTTTTATATCATTGATGTGACTTAGGATTTATTTATGTTTAAAAGAACTTAGCTGAAATGGGAGTTTTTGGTTATTGTATACTATAATAAAATGTTTTGAACACATCACACATCAAAAGACAAAAAATAATTAAACATTATTACTAATGCATGTAAATAAGATTTTCCAAGTATATGAATTTTTTAAAAACAGTTATTGCAGACTTATCATAATAATTAGAATGTCATGATAAGTTTTTCAACAATAATTGTACCAATTGCACCATGACACTATATACCATGTTTGAAATCTTTGGGTCATTTTCTAAAAGTCTTATCGTGTACCATGGGATGCCCTTACCAGTGTCTATGTAGAAAAATAAACGTAAGTAGACAAATGTGACGAGTATTTCAACAATAACCTGCTGTGCTTGCAGTGCATGTACAGTAAGTCTGTGCATGCCTGAGTGTGTGCTGCTGAGGGTGTTAGCTTAGTATTAGAAGTGGAAAGTTAAGAGTCCCTGAGAGAGCGGAGGAGGGTATCCAAGCAGCAAATTAAAACTGGCCTTTTTCACTTCAAACTGTCCATCATGAAGGATGGATGGAAAAAAACAAAAACAAAAAAAGACCAGCAGGAAAACACTCATACTCAAATGTGAGGTATCCCACACATGGACACGAGGTCCCCTCCTCTACCTTCCAAACACACACCAATAAAGTACACACATTCAAACTCACACAATCACAATTTCTTACACATCATTAGATGCGAGCAATGTCAATAGCCCATCTCAGCACCATGTAATTAGTCCTGAAAGATTATTTATTTTAACACAATCAAGCAGTAAAGACTAAAAAACTGCCTTTAGCAATAAATTAAGTTCTGCAGATCAATTTTCTGTTGATGTGAAATACTGCGAGGAGTAGCAGTTTCCATAAGAAGTTTAGTCTAGAACGCTTCCACCTTAAACAGTCGGGAAAAAGATGGGCTTCTGCAAGTACTTCAGTTACTGTCTTTGATATTGATTTTTCCTCTGTGCAGGATTCCCCCCCAAATTGCATCATAGCAAAACAATATATTTGTAAATTTACAGTATTATAGTCTTAGTTTCAGTCTGGATATGTTCACTGTAGACAATTGAAGTATGTATGTATGAAGTATGTAATCTTTTATGGAATTTTGACAACTTTATCATTCATAAGGTTGTCAGTGCAGTGTGCAGTGTCAAATTCATATCATAGCAATGTAAAGAAAGAATAGGAAAAACTGTTAAACATAATCTAATGAAATCAAGTTCATAATAAATCCAGTTGTGTTCATTTAATTAACTTAGATTCAATTTTCCATCCAGAGAAAGCACGGGTGAAGGGGACTATGAAGAGGACAAACTCTCCTTTAATGATGAGCAACTTCCTTTCTTTCAAATTCAAGATTTTTATTTTTCTTACTAATGATGTCTTATAAATAACAGTCTGAAGCATTAAAGACTGCTATTGATATAAAATGAATGCATAAACAAATGGTCTATTTACTCATGCAGAAATAGTCATAAAATAAATAACATAGCAAACTATGGTATTTAAAATATACATGTTTGAAGGTGTATAAAATTCTTCTATTGTGTGATACTTCCCACCACTCATTCAGAGCTTAAGAGCTCTTACCAAGGGAGAAGTTTTATGTCCATATGTGTGCTCGCTTTTCATTCAGAGTATTACCTCTTTTATAATGAGGCTCACAGCTAAAAGAGATAGCTCGGCAGAAGGGGGGCAGTGCAGTGGCCCATGAGCATTATGCTTAGCTCCTAATTTACCAGTGCACTAATCTTGGCAGCCTTGACAAAATCCTTTGCTTCTTTCTCTCACATACCTCTAAACCTTTTAGAATAAATCATTATCTTATTACCTATAGCTGTTTGCTAAAATTCTCCCACAACCAAATTTCTAACCCACCAAGATGCTTTGTATGATCCTGCTTGCACCAGCAGCAACAACACATCACTCCGATGCACCCCTCCTCTGCAAAGCTTTGGTTATATGACAAACATTCCACCCTTTCTCAGATCATCTTTCCGTCTCCCATCTTCCTCTCAGCTCATCTCTGTAGCAGCAGAGAAGGCTCAATTATGTAGTGACCACAATAGACTATGAATACCAATTTAAGAGGAGATGGAGATGGGGGAGGTGGGTTAGAAAGAGGGAGGTAGGGGTGTTATTTGAGAAATCCTGCTAGGCAGCAAAATCAACAGCGACAGAAGCTTGCCCCGGTTTCCCCTCGCTGGTGCTGCTGTAATTCACCTTGCATCACTTCCATCTCATCTTACACTACGTTGTACTTCAATCTGCCACTGTGCTCCTTTCTTATCTTCCACATTTTTCTTTTTTTTTTTTTTTGTAGTTTCTCTCTTCTAACTTCTCCTGTACGTGTCGCCCACCAACCAATATCTTATAGAAGTAACTTATTTAGAAATGATTTTTAAAATAATGATCTGACCGAGTGGCATTCGGTGAGGTGAAGACAAAATGTGTGAAGGGTGTTTCTGGCAATTTGCATGCCAAGTGTATGCATGTGTATTCATGAATCAATTTTCCACAGTCAGCATTTGATTTTCTTTGTGTGTGTTTTGGTTCAGGAATGTAGCCTGCAGTCACTGGTAGTTTTTTTCTACTGCGGTCTCTGTCTTTCAGTGTGTTGTTCCACTTTCCATTTTTCCTCCCCCATCAGCCCTCTCTCCATTGCTCTATCCCGCTATCTGTGGGAGGGATGAGTTGACCATCTGTTGTTCAGTGAAGGCTTGAAAGGGATTGACGGGAAGCGAGAAAGTCAGGCAGTGTGGGGGAGAATGAACTGATGGGATATTGTAATTGCTGTAATGTTGAAATAAAGTAAAGGGAAACCTGGGATGTGTGCACTGAGTGTCACTTGAGATGAAGGTAGAGAGGAATTAAAAGAGGGATTAAAGAAAAACTAGAATAGAGAAAACGAGGGAAGAAAAGGGGGATGATAGTGTCATTATGGTAAGGCGGGAAGTGACAGGCCCTTAGTTTTTGATTTATGCTTCCTTTGCAGTGTGTTTGTGTAAGTGTATGTTGTGTGATTTATTGTTCGTTAACACTGAGGAATTAAACCATGTATCCCACTGAGCTCTACACATCAATTACCAGTCTAAAAATGACCAGGCTTTGCACTGGTTCACCTTTAATGAGAGGCAGTTGCAAGCACACACACAAACAGTTAAAAACACTCACACACACGCACAGTCACAGATTTCAGAGGACATTTATTTCCTGAGGATTTAATTTAACGCTACCCATGACTTAAGCACAACTTCCCAAACTTTAATCCAAACCTACCTTACGACAGGTTGACCCTATTTAAAGGAGTGATTTATACAAATGAAGCTCGGTAAATGATGCTATACAGATTACATTTCCCAAATCGAGAGTAAAACCTGCGTTACAAACATTAAAGATCCCCTCACACACATTACGCTGTGTACTGTATGAGTGAAATATGCTCATTATCTGAGTTACAGAATCATCTTGAATACAAGATTTACTCAATCCATATCTAATATAATATACACAATTTTAATGGGGCAGGTTTAAGTCTTATCAGTGAAATCAGCAGTTATTAAAACAATTCTGGAGGGCTCCCTTTTCATTGACAACAAAAATGTCCCACTTTACTCCATAGCATAAGCATTACTACAATGCACCCCAACACAAACAATAAAACACAAATGCAAGGCAAAATACCATTGTTTTGCAGAGTTACAGTGTGGCATCTTTAGTTTATTAGCTGATACTTGAACAGAAACCATATTGCTGCAGAGTGATGCAGTGATGATGATAGTTGTTCAGTGTAGTGAGTCCTCTGGAGTCAAAGGTAGTGATTTGAGTGTGTCCCTGGAAATTCAATGAGTCCCCAATGAAAAGAAAAAAATATATATTATTTTTCATTTTCTTACTAAATACAGTGTTAAATTGTTTGTGACGAGATGTCTGAACTTTGCATAAATAGTCAGAATAATATAAGTAATTTTCAACGACATAGCTGTTTCTATCCAAACCGAATACTAATATAGTGAAAAAAAAGGCAGGTTCAAATTGTGCGCCATCCTGCAGCAAGGCGAAATCGTGGGCCGTGGGATACGATGTCACATGTAGACATTCCACTTCGCTGTTTGATATAAACATATTGTATTCGGAGGCAGCCATCGGCATCGTCCGTACTGTGCAGTGAACACTTCATTGCCGTTTTGAGGAAACCCCTTCCTTGGAAGGCTGTAGCTGCGGGGTTAAGAGCAGCTGTCTGTCAACCTGAAGGTTGGCGGTTCGATTCCAGGCTTCCTCCTTGGGCAAGACACTGAACCCTCTGACCATAAAAATAGAAGTCACTTTGGATAAAGGCGTCTCTAAAAAACTGTAATGTATTGCAGGAATTTTCTGGCCTAAAAAATTGGTTGGCAACGCTGGTCCTAAGGAGCCGCACCCCTTCAAGCTGAATAGCTCTGGTACTACTCTGTTGGGCAAAGTCAAAGTTTTTTAATATTGAATATTAGACAAATAGAAGTAAAGTCAAAACAACAACTTCCTTAAGTTTTGTAACATGTTTTCTTTCATTGAAAAACAAAAATAAAACCAGAGCATTAGTGCATCTGCGAAAAGAGCTCATTCGCACCTTTGCTCTAAAATATGTATAACAGCCATCACATGCTAGAACACAGTAACACTTGCATGGACAGTTACACACAAAAGAAAGCATGAAACTCATAATTACATTTTTTCAGTGCTGATGAGACACAGAACCAATGTGTGGCATAATGAAAAGGGAAACAAACAAGATATTTGTACAGGAACTGTTTTTAGTAAAAACAAAAAAAATTAAAAGAATTTAGGCCTGGATTTATGTTCAAATGAGTCACAATGATGACAAGCTATAAAATCTGGATTGAAGTGAGTAAAACAGGAATTTATAATGATACCACCAGTAAAAAAAGATATAGATGAATCCTTGCCTTTTCAGTGATACTGGGAATAAATTATGTGATACAGTAATTCAGTATATAATGTATACTGTTTGTGTTATAGTATTGGTTGTGCTGGCTCTGCTTCTTACTAACGATAAACAAAATGAACTCTAAACCCAACGTTTAGGTAATTTTCCCTTTATTTAACCTTTATTTAAATGCAACAAACATATTTGTTTGTTTGTTTGTTTTTTTAATAATCTTCCTAATAGACAAATATATAATAGGAGATGTATTTGTAACACAAAGTCCAGTGAACTACGGGTGCCACTAAAGATACTACAGCAATGAGGAATCAAGCCAACAGGTCAGGAAGTATCCATCATCAGCCATATCATCTCTAATAAAACAGATACTAGAATGCTTGGTACTTTGCAACATTAACAGAAGAATGGGAACCCACTATGACAACTCAACGGGATGTTGAAAAATAATGAAACATTAAAGAAACAATGAAGGTCAACCCAAAGACGATTTCATAAGTCACCATCAGTTGTGGTGGTTGCTGCAGGAGATACGAGTTGTTCTGCAAAACCTCTCAGTATAGTTTTGTTGTATTAGGATATCCATTAGCTGCCCATTTAATGGCTGTTAGTCTTTTCAGGATCTTTCCTATAGGCTACTGTAGACAAGCTGGGCTTTAAAGAAGAACAACTGGCCATGTGGGCCATCGGTGGACTTAATGGTAAACTATTTTAATCTGAATCATGCGCTGTGCACCAACTCTCACAGAAGTTAAACTCCATGTCATTTCTCATTTCCATTATAGGAATTTCTATATGTTGCACAACCGCTTACCTGTCTGAGCAAAGAACACAAGATTTAATTAATCTTGAGCCAATTCCTATATTTATTGTACACCTTTGTTTCTGGAGTTCAAATGGAAATGTGCCATTTGCAGAACATTGTTCATGCCTCTGGCATTGTGGTGTGTGTATTGTGGAGTGCCTTGCACACTGATACATAAGAGGAATAAAAAATGTGTTGATTTGAAATGCAGAACAGGGTGCCCCCTGCTGTGCTTTAGTTTTACAATGCACTCAAATCCTGAAATTTAACTGACTGAATCACAGAATGCAGAATAAAAAGCAACTTCTATATACACACAAAAGATTTGGCAAAATCTAATTATCTTACCACATTTTCTTTCAGAGATTGATAAAATGCTATTGTTAAATAGCCATTTAATACAAGCTGATTCTGATGGAGATGTAATGCATGTCTTTGACATGACACAGCTTGAAGATGGGCAAACTGATGGAGCAGTCAGGACAATCCCGCAGGGTAACACTGTCATCTCCCTCTGTGGACTATAGCTGAGAACCTTTGAGCTCAGATAGGAGACTTGAGCGTGCACACACACAAACACACACTTACAGAGCAAAGTCTTGTGATGCATTCCTTTAGATTGACACCTTTCATCTGAGGCATACGACAATAACTGGATACAAATTTTAGTCCTCTTTCACATTTAGAATCTTACTGGGGTTGAAGGAGCGCTCACTTAAAAGATTTCTCAATATTGACACATACATAGGGTCTAATTATGGTGTTCCTCAGGCTACTTCCAATGTGCTGAAATTCAGGGCCATGCCAAAGGCTGCAGGTCAGAATCAATTGAAATTCCAAACACAGTTTGACAACCAACACTATGCACACATAAATCGTCAGTAAGGCACACAGGAGGAATGCACACAAACCTGCCTAAGGTGCATGGCACAGACTGCACAGCTGTGTATTCACTGACTGACTAATGCAAACAAAACAAAACACAAGCTAGCCAAAAATCACATTTTTAACCACCAGCAAGCTGTGGCTACATATGGTGTTTTCAATACTAAACAAGAACTAATGACTATTAGTAAAATCATAAAGTTCTTAATTAATGCTCCTTTACATTAGATACAAATTTATAATGAACAGATTGTGTTTGCGTATAGGTACGTCTTTGAGAAAGTTTGTGCTCAAGACAACATTTCCTTTATTGTATTTTAAGCATCATCTGCCTATGTGTTCTCTCTCCCCTTTGTGCTTTGCTTCAGGCTGAATGCAGAGATAGAACTGGTTGGTTCCTGTGGGACCTCCTACTCTACCTCTCATGGATGCATGCTCATGACACAGGTAGCCCTACTTTGACATCCATACTACAAGGTTACACTAGCTGTCAGTCAAATGGGTGCACACTGCGACCAGACACATAGGAAAACAAGGTGATGAATACTGTAATACTGCTGGCTTGTAAATGTCATGAGACACAGATACAGCAGTAAATGCAAACAACTTAGCACTTGGCATAAGCTGGTTTACATAACAGCTATAAACATGGGTTTCGAGTCTTGTTGACCAATATGTGTCACCAAGGCTATGAGAAAACCACACTGCACAACACACCAACAAATCTGAAAAGAAAAAAACTAAAAAGAGTTCACAAGTCATACAAAGGGATCCATGTAATCTTTCATTTAATGTAGAAATGGTAAGCTGATTTAAAAATGGTGCTTAAAGGTGAAGTAGCCTAGTAATTACAGAGGTGGGCTCAGAGGTTACCCACCGTGGGCCCTTAAGACCCTTAATTCTCCAAACTGTCCCTGGGTGCCACAACATGGTATCCCACTGTGCTATAGTACAATGAACAAGAGTCAAATGCAGAGCCAAAGTCCCTAAATCGGAAGGAAATTAAGATAATTTGATAAATTTCAGATTCTGTTATTCTGTGCTATGAATTGCTGTTATATGTTTTTCATTTGTAGCTACAGTGTACAGACAACTTTTTCAAAAGCAGGAAAGTGCTGGGAAAAATCTTTGTGGTCATTCTTGACACATAGCATGTAGTGCACAATGCATTAGTAATAACCTGAGAGAAGAATCTTACTGCACACTCATAAAATCTGCCCTTGATTGTAAATGCATTTACCTGCCTTTTCACAATCTGGATGTCAATATTAGAGACGGCTTTGGTGCTTAAAGGCCACTTCAAATCCATTTAGAGTGTTTACTGAAATGTTGAATTTCAATATTACTCCCATCTTTGTGTGGTTACCGACTCTAATTTGTGACATTTAAATAAAAGGTCTTTCATTAACCATTGATCACAATCATATTTTGCATGCCAATGTGCTTTCTGTGTGTTTGTGTGCTTTAGGCTAATTAGATTAAATGAATGCTTGACTGAAGTAAGAGGCCATGTGCCACTCTGTGCATCCATTTGTCATGCTTAACCCAGATTACTGGGGAACCAAGAGAGAACTAAAGCAACTGTTACATTTTTAATGATTAAAAACATGTTTAGATCATAGTTCTTAAGTTTCTTAAAACCTAAAAAAATGGAGTAAAAATACCAATCTGGATAAACGCACAACACAATCGTGAATTTAAATGAATTATTTTAACATTGAGTAGCATATATTTTCTTGCACTATCTGACATGCTCCCAGTTTACGTTTACTAGATCACAAGCTAGGGCAAACTGTGCAAATGTCCCATAAATATCACTAAATTAATGCAAGGTTAAAATCATAACAAGGTCAGCTGACACCTCGTGAATGATGGCAGTTTCCTGATGCAGCCACACTTGGTTCAAATGCTGATGTGGTGCCCTTTGCTACATGTCACCCCATCGCTCTGTCTCTGACTCTATTCCTATCAAGCTTTTTCACATTTGGCCACTAAAGCTCCAAAAAGTATGTAAAATAATTAGACGCTGCCAGCCTGCCGTAAAAATGATAATTACAGCTATACTGAAGACACATTTAAAAATATATCACTTCAAGATATTATAAACACACAAACAGAAAATGAACAAGGAGAATTGTGGTAAAAGGAGCAAAAATGCCATAATGACATCCAGTTATGCATTTATTCAAACAAAAACTTGTTTAGTTTAAAAAAATAATTTGTGTCCATTTGTTCCACTGTCACGAGATTTCATCCTAGACTAACGCTTATTCCTCGTAAACTGATCAATAATTGTTTCATGATTATATCACAGTCATCTAAACAATACTATAACTAAATCATGATGTGCTTAGACATTCCCACCCCTGATTCATTCCTTCTAAATTCTACTTTAAAAATGTTCTTTGACAGAAAAAAACGTAATCTATCTTTCCTTTTGAACAGCTAGAATTTGTTTGAAGTTATTTTTTCTTAAAAAAATATTTCAATGCTTTCAATCAATAAGCTTCTTTTGCTTTGAATACTGTTTGTTAAATATCGGCACTACTGTGGATACTCTATATGTACAGCACATGCATTTACACCGATACAGAGATAAGCACTACAATCCACACACACATACACATAACGAGAGGGGTCATGCAGAAGCAAAAGGGAAGCAAAGGTAAAATCATTCTGGATTAAAAGACAAAACTTTATTGGCAGTGGACATCTTCACCTCTCCTTCCCCTACTGTCTTTTTATAAACACAGTCCTCAAATGTTTTTCACTCTCTCAGCCAATATATAGCCAAAGCTACTCCACTTCTGGACTAACTTTTATCACAGGCCTCCAAACCCCTTTACTCACTCTAAATCTCTTTCCCTGTTTTCTGTCCCCTCTTTCATTCCAGTATTTTAAACTGATCTACCACTAAAGCCTTAAACAAAGCTCTGGTATGTTCTTCACTCTCTACCTCCCACAAGACTCACTCTGTGGTGATTCTTCCCAGTCACCTCACCATTGCATATTCTACTGAACTGCTGGCAATAGCAACTCTCTAAATTTCCCCTACAGTTATGTTACGATGACAAAAAACAAATGATAGACTTTTTTTTTAAAAAAAAGATTTGACTATTTTCTTCAGTTTGCACCACAAGGTGCATCTTCAAACTAGACACATCCTCAAAGATGTACCCAGTGTTGTGTGTTTTAGGTTGTACATTAGACTCCGTCACATGTGTGACCAAGCTGGAGGTGATCAATCCACAGCTGGGTCATTCAAATATTCATTCAAAGATATTCTTGATGGCTTTTTTGCATCTTCAGTTTGCAGATCCCTAAAAGTCCCAGGAATCTAAGAGACTGGCCTGCAAAGCCCATGCAGTGGTGCCTTTCACCCATTCCTATGACATTAAGGTGTCAGGTCACCATATTTGGCCTTTCACTCTCACGCTTCCTCCATCCAATCTTCCCAGGAGATCATCAACTCCAATAGCACCACTTGCTTGCTTGCCCCAGGTATTCGGATCATATATGGCCAGAATGCTGTTACTGCAATAGTGTCTAGGATTGAACAGTCTCCGAAGGTCAGCATATAGTTGCCAGAAGCAGTTTGTAGCAAATGAGAGACAGATCACTAGTGATCAGCAACAGAATCTAGGTCTGACTCATATCGGAGAAACCCAAATAATCATAATGCATAAGAAGAAAAACATACAGGGCTAAATCAAACCTAACTGAGCAGAATTAAAGCAATGATGATACTAAAATGCACCTAACTAGAAGGTATAGGTAAGTTGACATCAAAAACTAAAATTAAGAGACGACATTGAAGTAAAAAAAGATAACTGACCACAACCCTAACAACCTTAATATGGTCATCACTTAATAACTGGATTTTCCTAGAATATCAGCTGCAAAAGCATCACCTGGACATTACTCTAGAGTTGCATGATGAGTAATTAGAGACCAGACAATATATGTCATCGGTTGGACATAGCTAAATGTAATATAAGGAAGGAAGTTCAACCGTAAGCCAACTGCAGAGGTGCCCAGATCCAGTCCTTGAGATCTATCATCCTGGAACTTTTACATGCAACCCTTCTCAAACACACCGGAATCAAATAGATGAATTTCCTCATTTGCATGTCATCCAGCCCTGCACAGGCCTGGTAACGAGCTATTCATTTGATTCAGCTGTGTTGGAAAAGGGTTACATGCATAAGCTGCAGGATAGTAAATCTTGAGGACCGAACTTGGGCGCCACTGGCCTACTGGCTTGGTTGGCTGTTCCAATTCCCGATTAAGTTAGTTACAAGCTGTTAACTTTCCACCAATACTCTTCTTGGACTCTGAGATCTGCATGAACCCAAAACTTCTAATAATTTATATTAAGTCCAGTTTTTTAAAAATATATTATACCATGTGATGGACGACAAATATAAACTGATTTGTGCACTGGAGTTCATTTAGGGATCCTACAAAGTATGAAAAGTTAAAAAAAAAGTGATATCACGTTACAGTAACTTTGGGAATAATTCATCTTCATTTGTAGTATCAAGTCATTTTTTTTAAGAGTGAACATTAATTTTCCAATAAACAGCCAAAAAAATGAACACAGACTGTTGCTTATTTGATTGTGTTTTGGTATCTAACAACACACAATTGACAGCAGCTTCACAACAGTTTTTTAAGCCAATCTATTATTTATGCCTTTACCTATAGCAGCTTAATTATAGTTTATGTGTGGTAGTACGTACGCATCTATGCAAATCCATATGCTGTCATAGAGTAATGTCAAACCTTTGCTCAAATTAGTATTTAATTAAGTGTCTGCTTTTTCAGAGGCTGACATTTACCATATGAACATGAGCTATAATTTACATAGGTTAGTCAAGTTTATTTGCATTACACTTTTTCAGGGATAGGAATATTATATACAGGATAAGTTTTTTACATAAAACACTAAAAGCAGTGAAGTGAGATGCAGAGAAAACATTTAAAACTACTTCAAAACCAGATTTTAAAAGTATTAGAAAATAGAAAGCAAAAGCTGAGATAAAATATGCTAAAAAACAAAAAGTACAACCTACACTGTGAGGAATTTACAGCCTATTAGAAATATTAACCTTGATTTAAAGCAGCTGAGAGTTGCAGTAAACCTGTAGATTTCTGGGAGCATGTTCTAGATGAGAGGAGAATAAACACTGCCTTTCCATGTTTAGTTATCACTCTGGGAGCAAAAAAATAGACATGATCCTGGTGAAGTGAGGAATCTGGATGGCCCATAATGAACCAGAAGATCCTGGACTTACTTTGGCCCTAAACCACTCAGCACTCTGTAAACAAACAGCATGATTTTGAAGTCAGGTCTGTGCCAGAAAATAGAAAATCATTGTAAAGATCTGAGAACTGGAGTTATATCTACTTTTTTTTTGGTGTTAGTGAGGACTTGAGCAGAAGCATTCTGGACTCTAATGGATTTTTTAGGGAGACCTTTATGCCCACCATTACAGTAGTCTAGTCTACTACAGATAAATGCTTGAATACTGCTGAGACATCAGTTCGTTTATCCTTGATAAGTGGTAACAGGCTGACTTCATAAATACCTTAATGTGACTGCTTTGAGTCCATGATTACTCCCAGATATCTGGCTTTCTAGTGGATTTCTAACATTGCTGTTTTCAAGATAAGTACTGACTTGTAAACTTTCTTCCTTTTCTGTTTTTTTTTTTTTTTACGTTGCCTTCCTTTGCTTCAAGAAACTAATATTTCAAGAAACTATTATTTCAAACTATTATTGTTTCTTTATTTGTAAAATAGTTCTGCCACATACATTCTTTACTTTGATCAATGCCTCCTGGTAAGATGGTTACATAGATTTGTGTGTCATCTGCATAATTATGGTAACATACTGTAGAGACCATCACAAATATATATGGGGAAGTATATGGTGCATGGTTGCATGGTTGCTGGAGCAAATAAATCTGAGGAAATACTGGGGTTAGAACAGAGGGAGATAAGAGAATCCAAAGACCCATGGGAATTTGAGAACAAAAGTGCCACAAACAAAGACAAATATGTTGAGATACGAAAAAAAGGTCTTGTAAATGTTACAAAAGGACAAAGACACATTATAGCTGCTTTGTGAACTGCTACTTGTGTTGACAAAGGAGAGATCATTTTTGGAGTAGTTGAAGGATCAGTGTTTTGGTTGCTATACCAAGCAGTGGGGAGCAACAGGAATACATATCTCTTTTTCTGAGTGACAACACAACGATCTAGAAGTGACAGATGCATTGTGCTTCAATCTGGGGAATTTTCTTTCCTCTATATTCATCCAACTTGACAACATCCAATGTTTAATCTCTCTCTCACATATGTCTTTCCTTTATTCACTCGGTCCTTTTCTGCCTACTCTTGTCACCACATAAACACATTATCTGCAAATTTCACAAAACATAGTGTGCCACATGTGAGCAGAGTCAGGCAGGGTTTCTGTTTGAATGACTTTGATTTCTGCACCCCCTCCCCCCATGAGACTCCGGCAGGAATGTATGTGTGGTATCCACTTTGAGGCCTGTGTGTGTAAGCGGTTAGAAATAATGCGATGAGTTATATGACATACGGTTCTCAAAAGTTGCACTCCTTATTTTTTTGTTGTCAATTTGAAAGAAAACAAAGAAAAAAAAGGTACATATGTGACCATATTTATGATGTTAACTTAAGCTGAAAACGGAGCTAAGCAAATTGAGATAAATGGTCCAACAGCCTCTTCAGTCGGTTTAATCTTGACTATAAATCTTGGAGAAAATGGCCTTTATTTCTTTGTACCCTTGGCAATATTTCTGACTACAACATTTTTTTTTTTTTTTGTTTCTTCTTGACAGTAAAATATACAAATGTAACATTTTTTTTAAAAAATCCCCATCATATGTTGAGGACAAATAATTAGAAACAAAAAGAAAGAAACTAAAATGAATAAAAAAAACCCCAACAAAGTTCAACTTGACAACATTATTTTAGTAACGTCAGTGTGTTATTGAGTTCAGGACGCTTCTGCCCATCTCAGACACAGTTTACATCATTCATCAGCTTTATCTCCAACAGATTCTCAGAGAAAAACAAGCATATGAAAAGCAAACATTGTTCATTTCAGGAGATGCTTGAGATAAATCTCTTTTGCATAGAGGATGCAAACCAGTTACATTTTCAATTCTTACAACATCTGTTAGGTATTTATTTACATTCAGTGTAGAGCATTGTCGGTACAGCTATTTGGAAAGCTAAACTGAGTAATAAAAGAGCTGCAAAGAGGAAACATCCATATTGTCCTCTTTGGTTGAATAACAGAGGAAAAAAATCAGACGAGTAAGATGAGGTCAGAGATTTGCAACAGCTAATAAAGGCAAACCTGATCTCTTTGAAACTTTTTTTTTTTAACACCAAGAAACATTCAGAGAGTGTAGACTGTGTGAGTAATATTTTAAAATGGGGGCATTGGCAATCCATTGGCAATCCATTGTTCGATCCTGGTGTATGACACCTCTATAAGCTAAGTCTGGAGAAATGAGGGCTAGTACTAAAATTAATCTTAAAACACTCCAAGTAGGATCCAGCAGAAAGTGAACGTATAAAAAGTATTTTATAAAAAGGAGGGCACGCACAAGCTTGAAAACTTTTGATCATAAATCTGGATCTTTGAGTGATTTCCAACTACCACTTATTTAAAAGGAATAGATTTGAGCAGTGTGTTGTTACCTGGTATAAAAGCAAAAGGTAAGACAAACTTTAGGACTTCCCTTAAAGTTTGTGTAGTTTTAACTGTGCTTCGTTGGGGAGGCAATGCTTAGATGAAGCTTCTGGCTGAATTCCGTCCAGTCCATCTATTTTACATGTATGGTGCTTTTAAGTGAGCACATAAAATATCCATACTGGATGCATTGGAGATTTAGGTGTTGCAATCAAAGTGGTGCTATGATGGGCTCATCTGCTGGAGAAGGCACTTACTGTACATATATGGAGAATGTTGCTTTTCCTCACAGTCTGCAATTAAATGAAATTGAGTTGATTCAGTTGAGATTACCATGAGGCAGGAGCGAGTCAGCAGCATCAGATTGAGGCTAAATGTAAAAGGACTTTTTCAGTCTACTTTCATTTAAGTCTATAAAACCACTCATTTCCACAATAAAATAAAATACAATCTTAACACTGGATTAATCATTTAGTCATTAATTTTCTATACTGCTTAATCGAAGTAATTTCGTTTAGTTTATCAATTCCATCTGTGTCTTGGTGTGTTTTCTGTGTATATATACCACTTTGTTTAAATTTGCCCTCGTTAGTTCATTCTGTCTTTCTTGCAATGTTTGTTGCATCAAGTCCAGCTAGGTTAAGCAGTTACCAAATGTCATCTGGATCCTGCCTCCTTCGAGCCATAACTCCACACCGAATTCAAGGTAGAGTACACCCTGGATAGGTTGCCAATCCATCAATCAATCAGACTTTAATTATGAAGCACTTTTCTCTCACTTTCCTTCACAAAAATTCTATTTGATCTCAATGTATCATCAATGGGCTCCACGGTGGCGAGGTGGATAGCACTGCAGCCTCACAGCAAGCAGGTTGCCGGTTTGGGCCCCGGCTCGGGCGGTTGCCTATCTGTGTGGAGTTTGTATGTTCTCCCTGTGTCAGCGTGGGTTCTCACCGGGTTCTCCGGCTTCCTCCCACAGTCCAAAGACATGCAGCTTGGG
>JBAMHX010000020.1:14991643-15007642 GCA_037177515.1 Pseudomugil tenellus
CTGATTGGAAATTAAGTGTTAATGAGCAGTTGGGCAGGTGTACCTAATAAAGTGGCCGGTGAGTGTATATATATATTCTAGCTGCACAGAGGGTTGGCAGTTTAATCCTAATGTGAGAACATTTTCATAGCTGATTTGGAACTGAGTGAATCTTACAGTATAATGAAAAAAAATGACCAGTTCCCAAAAAATCCACCTATGTTACATGACTGAAAAAATGACAAATAGAATAAATGATTAGTGGAGAAATAAAGAACAATCAGCTGATTTTCTAAATTTAAAAAACAACACTTGTATCATAATTCATTTTACTTTGCTTTACATAGACAGGATGGAAACATTTGCAAAACATGAGAATGCACAGGAAAAATACCAGATCCAATAAATATGCAGCTGATAAGAAGAAACAGATATTGTAATGGTTTATCTGAAACATCTATGGTAAGTACTTGCTTTAGTAATTCTTGATAAGATCCAATATTTTAGCATCTCCAAGGAGAAATGCATTTGTTGGTGACATGCCCTGATCCATCTTCTGACTGAAACAAAAGCTCCATTGTGATGCAGCTACAGATTAAAAGATAACATCAAACGACAAGGTGTCATAGAAAATCTTTACTCTCTGACCATCTTTACTTGAGGTGTCCCTCCTTATCCTTATCACTTCTCTGACGAGTGTTGCCTTCTCCCTTGGCCTTCCCTCAACGTCCATATTACCAGCTCATTCCACAGCTCAGAGACCCTTGTCCAATGAGGTGGACAGATTCTGACGTGTTCTAATGAGAACACATTCCACTAGAATAACTTCCTGATCACTGCCAATTACACCAGCGGCCACATAGAGACTTACTCCAAAGCAAGAATGTGGCTTCTTCTACATACAGATGAACAGACAACCATTTACACAGTACGCTTTACTTTACTTTATCTATGAACTCTGTAACGTTCAGTGATCTAGACAGGTTTGTGTGTACATGTAAGCCAAGGACAAGGAAGTAAAAATAGAGGCAGTGTGAAATGCAAACTGTATGTCTGAACAGTGAGTGCACAAGTTATGTTACTGACATTGTTAAGAGAGTTATGTTGTATGAGTTGTCGGTGTGCATTTGCATCACTGTCATCTTGTTCCCATAGTGAAACATCGATAACCTCACAACTGAATTTACTTACATAAATGTCCACACTTCAAAGGAAATTACACATAAGTCCAAGTGCAAACTTCTAGTTAACAGCTATTTTATAAAAGCTTTATAAAAATGGAGAGAATTGGAAAGAATATCACATATGGAGGATTTTGACACAAAAATCATGTCCTCGTATCTGTACGGGTCCAAGAGTTGTCATTTTACAGAGTTCTGGATATGACTGGAAAGTTTAAAAAAACTATTTTGAATAACGCACATAGAAATGTCAAGTGTGTGAACCAAGTGTGTGTACAAAAATCTACTGTGTATGTGTGTACTAAAGGACAAGTAACATCCTAAAAGCAATTCTCAGAAGAGAGAAAACAGCTGCATCATTTGCTAAAAAAAAAACAAGTATTCCATTGTGAATGTTGGGAAATTATCCAATTTGAGAATTAAGTTACATTTGAGAACTATGCAGTAACATTAACAAATGTAAGGAGACAAACAGGAGCCCGAATGATTCACTACAGTGCATCAGTCCCACAGTCACATTGAAATGAGAACATGTCTAGTCTTGGCAGTGTTCTGTTGCTCCGGCGTTGGACACTTGGTTGGAAATACTCCACCATGACCAAGGTGAAGTAGCATTTCTTTCTCTGATGTTCATCTCTGCAGGGAAGGATTTAGACTGCAGTGCTGACTGTCACAGAATTTCCTTCAAAGTCACCTGACATCTTTACTCATCATTTATGAAGGTTGAAAAAAATAAAAGAAAACAACCATTTTGTGATTACAAAAAAGCTTGAAACATCATTAATATTATTAGTAGCAGTAGTATTAAAAAATAATAGATTATTATGCAACTTCACTGCTGTCCATTTTTCTATTCATGTTCGACAGCATAAATTGTTATCATGCAACATGATTCTCAAATAAAATTCAATTATCTGTTATAGGATTTTGTTTCTCAACAAAACTGTTAAATATTTCAAGGAGTAAATTATTCATAATTTGACAGCATAAACCAAATGTAAGAGCTCTCTGTGGCTAAAAGAGGATCGTACCATGTCTGGCAATGATTCATGTCAGTGGATGGGTACATGCTCACACAGCGTAGTCGCTACTTTACAAGTTTGCATGAGCATGCACAAGCAGACAGATTACTTTCTTTCTTTAAAAACAGCTTCTTTTGTAAAAAAAAAATAATAAAATAGAAAAACATATTTGTAATCAAGACTGGAGAGAACCCAGTGGCAGACTGAGAAGAGAGACTAAGTGGATATGAAATGACGAACATACGAGACTTAAGAGGAAGAAAATGACTTGGGCCAGATGATAAAACTACTGAGGAAAGCTGAGAAAGGATTGACAGAATTAGAAATATGTAGGGACAAGACAAAAAAGAAAAGGCAGAAATGCAGGGGGATGGGGGGGGGAGAATGATGAGATACTGAAGACTCAGAAGAGAAGAGTGGAAGAGAGAAAAATGAATCATTGAGGTAGTTAGGGTTGAAACTGCCTGCAAAAGGGAACAAAGCTGAGATGATTTTTTATTGAATTCTTTAAAGGACGTAAAAAAGAAAAGTAAAGGTTAAACTGAGGGGATGACCGTAGCAAAGTATGTGCAAATGATGAATGTGTTTTTTTTTTTTTTAAAAAAAAAAAAAGGGGAATAGAGTTATCTTAATAAATGAGGATGGATGTAAAGAGAAACATGGCAATGCAATTAAACACTCAATGCACAGCAAATATACACACACACCTCAAATGCAAGAAAGCTCACAAACAGCCAAATATAGCAACACACCAAGTATAGAGCTACACTAATCTGAGCTATACCAGTCTGCTTCCTCCTGCCTTAATCCCACCATTATCACCCCCTAATGGGAGACAAACACACAAGTACACACACAGAGAAGACACATAGCTGCTAATATGTTTACCTGTGTTGGGGAATATGTTGACTTTTATGAAATTGCTAAATCAATTTGCATGTTTCCATCAGAGTCTGATTAAATTATTTTGACAGTGATTAATATGTTGACAGTGTCTAAGTCTAAGAAATTACACTCTTTGGGGTTACAGAGGAATGTGTGGGCATATCAAATAATGAATCCAATCATTTATTTTGGATGAGATACAACTAGCAAACAAAAAATGAGCTTTAACAGAAACTATCTCTGATGGGGCTTTTTAGTCTCATACCAGAGGACCTAATTGTTCAAACTAACATTGATCACTTGTGTTGACAACTAGATGCTACTAAATGGGATAATTTGGCTCCATGTGCGTGGAAATGATTCTACAAAGGATGCTGGAGGTGAAACCAGACTGATTTTTATGTCAAACGCCTGGCAAGCTTAATGACATGAGGACAGGCTAATCTCTTTCTGCATCAGACAGACTAAAGGCATCCCATTAAGTCACCCAGAGTGTCACTAACATACTGACTTAAAGGTACATCCTTTACTTTCACACGCATTAAAACCTTGGCCTTTAAAACCAGTCCTTCACACTGCTAGTAATGAAGAGTGTTGGTGCAAAACTGAGTTCAAAGCTGAATAATGACAAAAATGGCTGCTTCAGTCTTTATGTTTAATCTAAAATTTCTGTTTTTCCATCATACTCTACAGATGGATCAGAAATTTGTGCAAACAAATTATACTTTTATTTATTGAGTAAATACACATATTGTTAATTTTTTCTGCGTGAAGAAGCTCAGTCATAAAGTGTGTTGATTTGAATTGCAGATTGAAAAATGTAAATCTCAGTGATTATGAGAGTAGTAGGTGGTGAGGGACCTTGCCTTGACATGCTACAACAACAAATTTACATATTGTACTGTGACAACTCATTAGAGGCTACAGCTGATGTACAACAAGGACAAACACAACCCTCTTTTCTTTATCTGTGTGGGTTCTTCTGAGGGTTGTGAACATATTTCATTTGTTCTTAGAGGATGGCTTTAAACCCAAGACCATTCCTATGGTTCTTTCATGCATATAACGTTTTAATGGTACTTCTAATGAGGGGAAAACACATTATTGTGCAAGCACGACAGGAAGTGAGTGTGATTGAATTTAACAGAACTTAGTATGTACACCTCTTCCTCTAAGTGGCTGCTTTCTCAACAAATACCATTTCAAGTTCACATTCTAAATGCATTAAATATTATAGTCTTCAGATCAGGAAGAGCAGAAGTGTTGTGAATGCTGTAAAGTAACATTTACAGTTACATTTGGGACATTCATAGTTTTTACTGGACCACAAGGTCATTTTGTTCCAGGATCTTGCAAACTTCTGCAAAGTCCAAATAAACTATTTCCTTGTGAGGTATATGTCTCAAAATGCTCATTTAGAGTCAAATTGCTCAGAAGACACTTGTACTCCTTGTTCATGAGTGAGAGAAGGATGGAGTCGGATATTGATAGGTGATTGGTGCAGCTTCTAAGTGCTGCAGAGCCACATCGATCTGTCGTGGTGAAGAAGGAGCTAATCCCATATGAGAAGTTCTCCATTTATAGCTTGTTCTACTCACCTACAGTCAAGAGCTACAGGTAGTGACTGAAATAATAAGATGACAAATACAAGTATGTGAATAGAGTTTCCTCAGGGAGAGAAATCAAATCAAGTGGTTCAGATATCTGGTCAGGTGAGGGGTTTCAGATGCGTCCCACCAGGGGAGAACCAGGACATGATGGAGGAACTACATCTCTTAGTTGGTCTGGAAAAACCTCAGGATATCCCCAGACAAGCTGGGAAATGTGGCCAAGGAGAGAGGGGTCTATGTGTTCCTGTTCAGGATGTTACCTGAATGACTTGATGCTTGGATAAGCAGCAAGAAAATGAATGGACGATATGGATGCTTGCAAGATAGAAAACTTATCAGGTGGTAAAATCGGAAACTGAAATTGGTCTTCCAATATTAGTTAAAAAAAAACTGTGATTTGGATACAGGAAAGAACAAAAAGAACAACTTTTGTTCCCAATACAGCACGCATCTGTGCAATTATAGGTCCAAATGATTCAAGTGTTTGTTGGTTAGTTGCCCATAAACACACCACTGGCATTCAACACAACCAAGTTAGAAAAGAACATAACAAAAAACTGTGAACATCTCCCAAACATCCTCTTTATGAACAAGAGCCAAAAATACTGCCAAGATCCTTCCTTCCAAGGTTATTAAGTGAAACCATTTCCATTTCTGTTATACCATTTTATACATTTACTCCCCTTACTCAAATGCATGTTGATTGCATTTAGTTTACCCCCTCTACACACCCTCTTCCACACACACACACACACAGTTTTTATGAAGTAAAAATATTTTTAGGAGATATATTGTTCTTACATGTGCTGCACAAATACTGCTGGAAAATCTGATTTTATTTCAGGATTAATAAGGAATCTATTCGTCTAGAATGAATAAAAAAAACTAAACAGAATGAAGCATATTGATATTCAACCGAATAAGTTCTGACACATGTTGGGTTTGTTTAACTTTCACTTCTCTATCTGTTGTGAAAATGTAACCTTTGAAAGCATCTTCAATGGTCTCCTCAGTTTTTCCAACTTATTCAGTTGGGGCATAGAAAGAGTGAACACTGTTTCTAACCACCTGCGCTGGTGCTTATTCAGTTTAATTACAGAATAAAAAAGTACATACAGGCAAGAAGTCCCGTGCCAATCCCGTGCCAATCAACATGGTTCACTGTTCTGTCATAAAAATAAATGGGCAGGTATTTCAAAAGAGGTCTATGGTTAAACATAATGGCTGAAGAAATAAGAAGCTAAGAATAATAATGTATTAAATAAAAAAAATAACTTTTTTCTGGAAGACAAGCTGTCAAGTCCCACCCCTTCAACTTAAACACATTAGATACATGAACCCTGCGTCGTATTATTCAGAAGTCCTGCAGCCATTTCACATTGCCATTAGATTAAGTTATGTTTCATACTCTCTATGCTCATTTGTGCCAGCAATACGATGCAATATAGGGCTCCTGTCTGTCCCTGTGCTTATAATAAGAAAGCAGTCAGATACACTGCTTCGTTCACCTCAAGTCGCTTCCACATCAAATTCTGTTGGGGTTTATAAATCCAAATTTTATAATACCCTTTTTTGGCTTCATCTTCAGTTGGTTGCTTATTATTAATGACCTTAGGCTTTGTATCTGTTGACTTTACTTTCCTACTTAATTAATTACAGTGTATGAGAGTTGGCCCAAAAGAAGTGTACTATACATTTAAAAAAGGAAAAAAACAAGAAATTAATTACTGCAAATAAAAAAAGATGTTTTTATGCCAGAAAAAATATGATTATTTTCTTCTAGAAGTCTCATTTCTCTCTCATATTCATGTCCCACTAACACATCTGCTATTTGTGTGCCTGTGAACTGGTGAACATGACTCAACTGGGTCTGTCTTTTTATAAAAATAAATAATGCATAGAAGTTTTTTTTTTTTTGTTAAAGAAACAATCCCGAATGACTTCCCAAAAATGGACACCCGAATGCATGCAGACACCAGATCTAACTAATCTTTACGGCTGGGTCGCGGCTGTATCTCAGCAGGAATTCGTCCTTCCACCTGAAGGTTGGGACATTGATCCCAGGCTTTCCGTAACTACATGCTCTTGTGTCCTAGACATATGCCTATGGGGGTGTGAATGGGTGAATGTGTCAAAGTGTAAAGTGTGACTGGAACACGCTATACAAGTCCATTTACCATTATACAGACATATACTTTATTAATCTTGAGGGAAATTTGGGCTCTCTACGTCTAATAACCATGTAAAACACTTATTTTCTAGCTAAAATCTAAAACCATCATTAAAGCTCGATCTTTTACAGATAAAGTGACAAAATACCCCTTTCCATTTTCCTCCTGTGTGAAACGCACGAATTAGGCTACATTTGCGATTCTGAGTTGTATAAAGCGATGAAGCTCCCAGTGAGCTCACTCTTAAGAGCTCATTGTCCGAGTAAATCACACAATAAATCCCTTTCAACTTTTACCCCCTTTCTCTTCTCTTGTCAATCTCAATAATCGCAACACACACTTCTGCACGCGCGCAAGCAGCACAAACCGCTGGCGGTAGAATCCGCCGTTGCTGTCAGATGGAATGATTAATGATCCACGACCCCGGACCCATCCATCCTGCTATCGCTACTGAATCAGTCTAACTGAACCACTCTGGGTATCGCTGAAGTCTTGCTCAGCAAAAACACGCCACGAAACAAATGCAGACGATCCCCGCAAGACCAGTTTATTCCAGGAGACTGGGGAGAGACTCTTCTCATTAGAAAGCTACGTATTGGCTCGATAGCCTACATTCAATTTCCGCGATGTACAGAATGTCTGGCTCTTCTGTAAGAAAACAACCTCACAAAAAAATTTGGTCGATTAAAAAAGAGGCAACAAAATAGCGACACACACACAAAAAAAGACTTCAAAAGGTTAATTTGATTTGTTAGCAGCCCAATCTGACTTTGTCATAACTTTAAAACAACCACCAAATGAAAAAGAAAATAACCAAACTAATAAATACGATTTAGGTTCAGTTAATGAACATTATGTTATTATTTTTGGATTTGGTTTAAATGACATAAAAACGTATTCTTTGAGGTTTATGTCGGACAAACAATATACGAGCCATTTCCTTATTAATCCCCATTATACAAAAAAATGCAAAAACAGTCTTTCAACCGGACTTTACTGGTGCACAAAGCAGCACAAAACAAATACAAATCCTGCACAAACACGTGTGCTATTCCTGAAATGTCTGAAAATCTTATCAAAATCCTGACTGTCATAAATATCTGGGCTAAAATCAGTGGATTACAGAACCTGGACAGTTAACACGCGAGTGTCTGAACTCCAAATCCAAACTATCTCACCCCCGTGATGCCCAGAGGTCTGGAGACAGTCTGGGTCTGCTTCCAACCCATATCAAGTCTCGTCCAATCAGCACTCACACGTCCAAACATTTGAGATATCAACTTACGGCTTGTTGGCAGAGCTCCGTGAACACGGTTTGCATGGCAAAAAATCCACAAAGCGATGAACAGTAAGGTCAGCCTGCAGGTAGGACGGTGCCGATGCATGTTCGCGGCTGCTTTTGGGGCAGAAGACCGGGAAAGGGACCGCGGAGCTGCGAGGCAGTACCGCCGGTGAGGTACGTCAGCCTCGCTTCGCAGTTCAGCACTGACAGAGAGGAGCCTGGTGCAAGTCCTCTCACTCTCCTCGCTCTCTCCCCCTCTCTCTATGCCTCTCGATGATGTAAGGATCGCGCTGTGAAGCAGACTGTGCTTGAAAACGGAAAGCAATTTCCTCTGCTGAATCTTGGCTTCTTATTTAGCGATTAACAGTAATAAAGCAACCGAGTTTCCATCTGCAAAGAACAACGGCGACTGTGAGCAATTAGGGTGAAAAGTGCAGGCTCCAGCAGTTTTATGAGGCATGACAGTGCTCCAAGCCACTGATCTCTGCTGTCCAGGACTCCGTACTGCGCTGTCCGCGGTGCTGAACTTATCTCAGTCTTTCTGCATTTCTCTGTGAACGTCTTTCCGTCTCTTATAGCCAGACAGTGCCCCCCTCCTTCTCTTTGTGGAGGTGGCATTATACTCTGCACTTGTCTCTTCTCTTTACACCTAAATCCTTGACAAAAATGACCCAGAACGTATCTTTACTCTGCCCTACTCTTTATTGAAGTTTTATATCTGATATACAACATGGATTATCAACATCCTGAAACTTGAAGAGATGGAGAAATACAGTGGATTTAATTAAGCTGACTTATACAAGAAGACACTTTTTACTTGACCAATACTTAAAATTGTATGTAACATAAATTTTAAGTAAGTTTATAAATGACTGTTTTCAAGCATTATGCTGTATACTTCTTGGAGTGGGAGAGGTACATTAATCAATGAGGTTGGGAGCCACTGCTGGATACAATACTTGCTGTTTACAGTATGTTCCACAGTGTTAATGACAGCTCATTTGTGGTGGTTTCATTGTGTGTTATAAATAAGACAGAAATTTAAACAATATCTTTTATACATGAGTTAAAAACCCAGTTTAGAAAAATTACATCTGGCCGTCTGTATTTATAAGAAAATTGTGATGCTTCAGTTTGTAATGCGTAATTATTACTCAAAAGTGAGTTTCTTTTTATGAGCGAAATGATGAGAAAACATGGAAAATGAGTCAAAATACAGCTCAGATAGGGGTAATTTCACATGTACTGCTCCACATAATGGGGTGAAGATGATCCAGGGGTCAAAAAAACTGGAAGAAAACTGACAGTAGAAGAAACAGCAACCCTTATTACGGATGTGTATAATGCAGTTTATTAGACTGCAATTTACTTTCCAATATGTGAAGTGTTTGAAACTAAAAGGCTTGTGAAAAGGACAACAATGGTTCAGTATTTCCAGATAAAAGAAGAAAGCAAAAGCTGGAGTTGGAATGAGGGGATTACACAACTAATGTATAAAGTTCTGTATCACATCTGTGTTAGTGGACAAAAATGGTCTGGCTGAACTCAATACAAAACTCTAGAGTGCAACCATTTTGGTTTGATGCACCGAAGAATGTTTTACTTTGTCACACCAGTGTGTTTAACATTTTTGTCTTACAAGTCTAGATGTAGGAGTTTTATCTCTTCGAATGTCTGTCTGTGTGTTCTGTGTTTGTCCCCATCTTACCTGAACTCAGGGAAGAATGACATTGTGATAAAAAGCCAATTAGAGGCAAAGGAGTGGATCTTCATCTCCTACTGTCTCTAAGTTACACTGAGTTGTGTGTTGGTTTAAAATTGTGACCAGAGCATTATGGACACACAGCACGGCACAGGCAAGAATTGTGGAAACTAGAATAAGTTGCAAAACTTAAGTTGTGTTGGAATTTGTACATTTATTAGTTATTTCTACTCATTTTTTCCAGTGTTTGTACCAAATGAACGAGAAATTCTGGATAAGACTTGTATGAACTTTGAACACTGTGTGAAAAGGTTTTGTGTGAAAAGTGTTTGCCGGGGGAGAGGGGTGTCCTGGTGGAGCGTGGGTGTCTAATAGAGGGAGGGTGTGTGTGAGTCTGTGAGGGGTTATGTGTGTCTGTATGTGTGGAGGGGTTATGTGTGGTTGAGTTACAGGGTTTGTGTGTCGGGAGGTTGTGGTGGGATGCAGGCGCATATGTGGGGTTGGATGTCATGGGAATGAACTGGTGGGTTGGTGGGGAGGGAAAACATATTGCCACCTTTGAGGGGTGGGTCATGGAGTGTACGGAGGGCAGGGCTGTTTATGTGACCCTGCCTCTAACTTCATGTGGTTACTGCCCCTCAACTTCAATTTTAAGCAACACACATCTCATAAACATCTGTAAGTGGAGAGGTTAGGGGTGATGAGGTCTTTTTTCACACCTCGTTTTCTTAGGTGCGGCCAGGGGTGGGGCTTTGGTCGTCCGGGGGTGGGTGGAGGAGGGGGGGGTCTCATGATCATAGGGTTTGGGTGGGCTTGGCTGGTGAGGTTTGTCAGTGGGAAAAGAAGCTATGTAGTTGGGGGAGTGGGGAGAATGTGTAGTCGGGTGTGCAGAGAAAGGGAGGAGATAGATGTATGTAGGTGTGTGTAGATGAGGAGAATTTTGGGTGGGGGAAAAGAGGAGAATGAGTTTATTTAGGTGGATCAGTATGTGTGCATGTGTTTGTGTGTGGGGATGTAGGCAGGTGGGACTGAAGGTCAAGCTGCATGTACAAGTGGTTGTGTTTTCTTGGGGGGGGGGGGGGGCATGTTTCTGCCTATCGGGGGAGGAAAGGGTTGGATGTGTATGTATATGTGCGTGTAGAAGGGGAGATGAGGGCAAGGTGTGTTGAAAGGGTTAGGGTTGTGTGTGGGTGGAGGGCTTGTCTCTGGGGTGGGCATCTGGTATATTGGGGGTGTGCCCCTGCCCGGTGGCAATCTTGGGGGCTCAGGCCCCTCGCATGTCAGCGATTGTTGACCTGGGCCCACTGGGGTCTGTTCCCCCTGACTCTGGCTCTGGCTGGGATCTCCCTCCCTCACCTCCTGGACAGATGTGGTCTAGGGGTCCTCCTGTCCTGCTTCTGACCTATAAGTAAACGGGGTCCCCTGAGCATGTTTACATTTCTGTGAGCACTTTTCAGTCTGTATGTTCTGCACGTTGTCACAGACACTAAGCTTTAGGTTTTTTCACCAACAGCCATTTTCCTTATTTGTGTTTACATATTTTGCTCATTCATCTGCATCTGCTGATTTCATCTTCCTGCAGGGCCCATGAGATATGCTTTATGTTTATGTTCAAGTGTGATGGATGCGGTAGTGTGTGGTCAGATTGCGGCGTTTTCCCTTTTTTTTTTTGCTTTCTTTTTTCTGTAGTCTCTCTGTTCTTTTTCTGTCCTCCCCAGTTGGGTCCAGCATGACATGTAAATTCTAATAAATATTTAGTTAAAATAAATTAAGAATTCAAACTATCAAGAAGATCTTTGTATATACATAAAGCTCCTTTTGACAAAGCAAATTTGCTCAGCAATAACACAGCAAGCAGACCCTCATTCTGTCTGCTTTAATCCTGGAGAATACTATAGACTGTATATACAGCGGGTACGTCATGTTACCCATAGGGTTCTTAAGAGTGGATTTGAAGCCCATAGGCGGGTCCTACCGTCGCCATCTTGGTGTTTGGTCATTACCGGAAAATCCAAAAATGGATGAAAAGGTAGAGTTGAGAGCGCTTTGTCACGGTGGAGCCAACAGGAGGTACATAGCTGCATCCAGTGATTGCACTGATAGCCCTTCTGACACATATCAATAAAAGGACACACCTCAAAATTTAAAATTTAAATAACATAGAAACGAGGTGAAAAAAAAATTAAAAAAAGAAAAAATTTCAACCTCACCCCAACATCTGCTGAAAAGTTCAGCAGATGCTTTTGAGGCAAGCAGCACTGAAGTCTCAAAAAATTGGTAATTCAATGCTATGTGCTGACAAACCAGGAAGAACATCTTCAGAAAATGAGAGCAGCCTCCATGTTTGAGGTGCACCTGGAGACTGACCTGCAGAGGATCTGTGCGAGGGAGGTCTATTGTTGTCAACAGAATAGAAGAAGCTGCAAAGATTAGTTATTTTCTCATCTTTTTATAAAAGAAAAAGCTATATTTATGTCCACTTGAGCAGCTGTAGGAATCCATCTATTGCTGTAATGATCAGCAGGACATCCCTAACATGCATGAAAATGTGATGCTCTCAGTGATGCTGTGAAAATGGTAAAGCACCGAAAATACTAATTCAGGCACACAATGCAAAAGTTTAGTCTGGAGCCCTGGTTTATCATTTCTGGTATGAGGAATAAAAGGACCTTAACAACATCTATGTCAAGAACCAAACAGACTTGCTTTATTTCACAATCATTTTTCCCAAAACCTGCCTTTTCCAGCTTGTAGGCACTAGGGGATTTAGAAAATGCTAATAAACTGATAGCACAATGGGAGTGGGAAAAAACAGTTAAATTGCCAAATACAAGCTTCCATTTGCCATTTGGCAGCAATAAAATACAGTTAATTTCCACAAGCTGGATTATGCTTTTTTTTACACATCAGGGAGAGAACAAAAATGTTATTTTACGCAAAGATAAAAAACTGTCAATGGTCAGCTTGTGTATTCTTCAATGAATAGCACTGGAGAATTTTCTCTTAGCCAGTAGCCAAGTGTTCTTTTTCTTCTTTAAGTAGCTGGAAATGGGCAAGAAAAAAGACTGATAAACAGCTGAAAGTATAATGAAGTCATTTTAAAAACCTCTGTCCATAACTTAAAATATTTTTCTTTTTGTCTCAACTGTTTTTATTGACTGAAAGATTGGTGTCGTCCAATTGAAACCGGGGGATGTGTGTGGTTGACATAGCATATTAACACCAGGAATAGCTAACCTTAATTCCTTCCTTGGTAGCTAAAAGCATTTTTCCAGGATCTTCCAAAGATTGAGACTTTCCAGAAAGGTTTTCTATTTTCATCACAGCTGATTGGAACAAAAGTCCATAAACACTGATTACCACTGCAGAGTGATTCAGCCCAGGAATGAGATAAGTATTCACCAACATTCCGACTCATACTACTTAATTCCTTTTCTATACCGCTTCATCTAATTCAGGGTCATGTGAAGCTGGAGCCTATCCCAGCAATTAGCAGATGGGATGCAGTTGTACACTCAGGACAGGTCGCCAGTCCATCGCAAGCCATATTGATACTACTTATATAAATAGAAGCAAAGAGTGACAATGCTAACATGCTAATATGAAAAAAAAATAATAGAATCGTGCTCCAAATTATTAAATAAAATATAGCATACAGGTAAACTGGCAGCAAAACAATGAATATCTTTATCCAAGCAGCATAATGATCAAGTGTAACTTAATAACTTTGGTCAGGGGCAGCCAGAGAAAAGTCCAGGTTTCTTAATATCATTTTCATCTCCTTTTTGGGTACTTTTTTCTCTCATTTTCCCTGTCTTCATCTCCCACTTCTGTCTGTTGATTACTCCATCCACCCACTTCAGCATGCTCCATCCACCCACTTCACCGTGCTTTTTGCTGTATGACAGTGTTCTTTCTCCACAAGGACTGCAAATGGGTTTGTCAATATGTCATGCATGGTAATTTACAGCCATCATTCAGCGGGTAAATTCAGCTATGACTGATGGCCCATCGATTTTGAACAAAGAGAAGTTGATGACAGCAGTGATGAATCTGCCAACCAAGGTTGTTTTGCTAAATAAAATGTTCAGAAGAAGGAGGGCTTTCCACAGTACACGCCTCAAACTTGGCTGCCTCACTGCTTTTATCGTGCCACTTTACAACTGAATAACTAGTTCGGAGGGGAAGTCGCTTCATGTTTGTGGGATCACTGGAAAAGATGTTTGCTTCTCTTAGAGATTCAACAACTCAAAATCAGTTTCATGCTAATTTACCTGGATACAATACACTTAATTTGCTACAGTTTGTTTCCAATTCCCATTCCACAGTGGAATGTGAGATACTAGCGAACTGTAGGCTCATAGGTCCAACCATGATGTTGTGTTCTATAAAATGCTGTCGACTTTTTGTTTCAAGAGAATTTCGATCAAGATAATTTTTCAGACTATTTACTGTGGTTCAGAGGCTGTTCAGTTGAAGGGATTTCTCCTTGATTTCATGGCAAGGGAAGGGTTGTTTTCTCCAAAAGTAATCTCCAAAATCACACCAAATCCCAAAGGAATTTAAGAGGAAGCAAAAAATAAAGAAGATGCAGGGCTGGAGAGAGTCAGAAAGAGAAATGGTGGAAATAATTTCTTCCACACTTGACGTTCAAACCAGGTCCTAAAAAGAATGCGGAGAATGCAGTATTATGTGCTTCACTGAGTCGTGGCTGCAAAAACAGACTTTAATGTGTCTGCAAATGACATTAAAACTTTCCGTGCAGGCAACAATAAAAGACATCAACAGAAAGCTAAAGGTAGGTGGAACTGCAGAGCTTTTTAAGCACTGTTGGTGCCATCCTGGATATGTACTCATCACACTGTAAGAAAGGAATCTATAAATCTAGTTCTCAAGGGCCGGTGTCCTGCAGGTATTGAATGTTTCTCTACCACAACACACATGATTCAAATAACATTGATCTCCACAACTTGTAAATGACCCATTCATTTGAATCAAGTGTGCTGCAGCAGGGACACATTCAATACTTGCATGATACGTACCTTGATATAACATTTGCAGATCTCTGCAGTGAGAGAGCACAAGGGACATTGGACTGTTAACTTTGAGTTTGGGGTTAGTGCACAGTAAGAGAAAGTAAATGACTGAACGAACAAGGTAAATGGTATAAATTGAAGAGGGAATTCATCGTGTCGATACTTAACCAGTCACAAGGTTGGAGAATGACGTAACTAAATTGCTACCCCAGGGAGAAACTTAAGAGAGGTTTATTGAGTGCGATGAGGAAAAAAGAAATGAGGACAAGAATCCCTCCAACAAAATTGAATCATGAACTTGTATTACTGAGTTACTGTGACAAACACAATCACAGAAGTGGATAAAGCCACCTGCTTTATTTGGTTTACAAACTCAATGTTTTAGCTACTTGAAATGAAAAATGAAAGCTTTATAAAATAAAAAAGTGGGAAGATGTAATATGCTGTAGTTGCAGAACCATACTTTTGATCACATACATTATCTATCTATGAAATGAAACTTCACTTTTCTGAACTTCATGCAGGAAATCTTTGACCTCGGTCACCATCTCCAGTACATTCAGAATAACAATTTTATCACAAGAGGTGCCAACATGGCAGAAGAGGTTTGTCTTTTTTTAGGTCAGTGAAGGCTCACATAAAAATTTGAACAGGCTTCATAATATCTCATCACTCTAGCGCAGTGATGGGTAACTCTGGTCCTTGAGGGTCACAGTCCTGCAAATTTTAGGAATGTCTCTGCTCCAACACACCTGAATCAAATCAATGGGTAATTAGCAGACTAGTTCAGAGGTTAATGTGAAGCTCTGCACAATACTTCTAATTAAGTCTGATGTGTGTCAGGTGTTTTGCAGCAAGGAAAGTCCTCATACTTGTTGTACTGGAGTTGCCAGTCCCTGCTGTAGTGTAACAGTGTGGCACAATTTATAAAATTGCAGTACATACTTCTTACTGTTAGTTACTTGTGAGATCTTAGGTATTCATGAAATTGGGTTATAAAAAGGTATTTTCTTAGTTTATGTTTATCTTCCTAAAACTACCCTTGTCTGTGATTAAATCCACACACACACACACACACACACACACACACACACACACACACACACACACACACACACACACACACACACA
>JBAMHX010000020.1:15024937-15037091 GCA_037177515.1 Pseudomugil tenellus
TTACTAAAGGTCAGAATGACATCAGTTTAGGAGCCTTATAGTCAAACCTTTCAGCTAGACATTAATTAAGAGCAAGAACATTAATTAGGCTAATACATGAAATTCCTCTACAATGGCTTGGTGGGAATTTCTGAAAGTAACTAGGTCTGCACTTATTCCACGTAAGCTCACACCCATCTAGAACAACCCCAACATCCTGCAAAATAAAGATAAATAAACTTCCCTCAATGGAAAAATAAAGAGTTTGCTGCTGATTCCTAAATATATTTTCATTTATATTTATAAATGAACTAAAAACAAATATATGGGTATATTCTAAAGTTAATATTTACTTTACAAACACTTTTACTGCAAATAATTCTGCATGGGGAGCAAAATTACTGCGTTGGTGCCAACATAAGACATGACTTGAGTTGTAATTGAACCTGCTTGGTGCTCTCAGTTCAAAGAAACTTGAATACCTGGTATGAACGGTGAAACTGATTTGTTAAATTAATGATGCATACATTTACAACTTTAAAAACTTTGTGCTTGTGATTTGTTTTAATGACACACTGACATACATTATGCACATTCCTGGAGCCATCATTGTCCTCCAGCTAAGAAAGCATGCTTCACTACTTCAAACTTGGAGTATGACATAGCAGCTGTGTTTTTTTACGACACCAGATCACATACACATACACACACATACACAGTGGCTGTTTTGTGTCAACAAATGGCTAAATAGGCAAAGAAAAGATCAAGTGGACATCTTTAGAGGGAGCAAGGAAATAAAACCGAGAGAATAAAACTAGTCGACAGTAGACTGACTTTTTTTCATTGGAGATAGTTATGAGAAGAGACAAGATGCAAAGCAGATGCCAAATTAGCTGTCATAAGTATAAACATCTGCAAAAATTTAATAGTGCTGTGTTATAGTTTATTGATCAAACAGAATTTAATGCTGTAGAGAAGATGTTTTAAAGTAAACTGTATCTGTTTTCTTTGATGTGTCTGCTAGTCAGGCTACAAACTCTCATATATTGAACATTGAACAGATTTAATCATATTTTTTTATTGCCATTTCTCCACTTGTCTATTAAAGTGTAAAAGGCATTATCAGCCTGCAAAAGGAACACAAAAGTATACAGACAAACATGCCAGCGATAAAACATCAGTGATGCACTCACACAAATCAAGGGAATGTAAAATCAGTTTTCAAAATAATTTTATAAGTACTTTTTCTCTTTTATATAAAGAGTTTGGCATTTTCATTCATTTTGCAGGCTGTAACGCTTCATGCTACAAAGCAGTCTTATCAGTGTAGTTTAATAAATATCACATCTAAAATATTAAAAAAAAAAAACATATCTAAAAACATAATTTCGTGTTTTAGTCCTTGTCCAATCCATGTTGTCATTACACCATTTGTAACTGATTTGTACTAATGCAGTTGGCTGCCTCTTGGTTTAATTTCAACAGTTAGATGGTGGAAAAAAATCAGGAAATTTATTTTTAATTCACAAAATGTTATTCTGGGGAAGGACTGCAATTGATTATGCATCTTTCCAAGTCTGCGTCCTCATTTTGAACCTAAGCTGCCTCACAGGCATGACACTAATAAACATTTTCAGTTGCGTATGATCTGCAAGACTAAATTACAAACGGCTACATTTGATCTGTCCTGACAAGGCTTCAGTCTGAATCTCCCCATTAAATAGTTATAATCTCTATCATTCACTCATTTATTTCATAACACACAGTACGTCTTAGTACTTATGGGAAAATGTAGATGATATTAATATGAATGTTATATGCAAAGTATGGTCTTTTTTTGACAAATATGTTAAAGTAACAATTAATAATTTACTCAGTGAAATATCTAATATGTGTAATATTTTCTATACCCTGAATTGGTATAGAAATTGTATGAATGAATGAATGGTCTAATGAATGGGGATTAGAACTGTTTAAATATGCATCCAATCATTAGTATGGTAGATACATTATAGCATCCCTGTGGAAAAGATAACTACATGTGAATCCCTATGTCTTCATGTTAGAGAATGTGTTTATGGCTAAGCTGAGACAATGTAAGTGCAGAGCATGGTTAGGGCTGTTTAGGATAGGCTTCCTCAACTCCAGTCCAATGGAGGCCATTCCAATATAGTTTGGCTTAAATAAATGGGTCCTGAACAGTTTGTGTAGAACATGAGGAAAAGCTACTGGGGCATAGCATTTCATTTCATTTGCTGTTGGAGCAGGGGAACACTGAAAACATGTAGAGTAGTGGCCTCAGTAGCAGGAAAAATAATTACATTGAGCTAAAGAGGAATGTGAATAACGACCAAAAGCAGATAAGCTATGGTCGCCTTGATGCTTACATCAAGAATAAGACATCGTTTACGTTGTATAAGTCTGATGCGTCATCTCACGAGAACGTACACATGCATGAAAGATGGGGAAAGGAGGGGACCTTCCTCTGAGATGCATCAGGGTGAATAATCAGAAAGAGGCAGTGGCAAAAGTTTGTGATGAGGCTATTGCTCTGTCATAAAGAGGTGGAAAGTGGAGAAGAGGCAGGTTACCGCAGGTAATCCTAGAACAATAGACAGTTTTAAATAACAGGTTGACTGATATGTATGGAAAGCAGTGGCAAGAAGACAACTAGACCAGAGTTGTGTCGACAGAATGTCAGAATGAGGCAAGTGTTGCAAAAGAGCAGATATGAGGGAGAAGATGCTGCTTACTGAACTTGCACATAAGCCTCATTATAGCTAAGTGTGTCTAAAGTTGTTTTTAACTCACACTAGAAACTAAAATTACTTGTATTTGAAGTTAAAATTATAGCTAGATTGCAATGAATGTCCAAGTGAATTAACAAGTTTAGCAGGTGGAAGTGGAGTTCTTCTTGGAACATTTCATTCATCCAGTCTGTTGGTACTGTAGATATGGCATTGTACTTATGAAAAATCAAGTTGTTTAATCAAGTTTGTTATCTCTTATAAGCAGTTCTATTTTTAATTACTATAATTAGTTTACTACAGTTGTAAGGCTTCCTGGTATAACAATAAGTGCACCCAGTTTGCTTTAACCTTGGCTTTTCCAAAGTCTGCAAATAAATAAATATCTTAAATGAATAAATTTATTCTAGGTTGGAAAGGCACACAGAAAGCACAGGTCTGTACCAAGAAGCTATTTTCCACCCATATTATGATTTCCACCCTTTGTTCTAGTACTACATTCATTTTGTATGTATGCACCATTAGAATTCTAGACAAGTACATAACAAGGCCTATGCCGCCCGAAGCAAAGGCTAGGAGTATATCCTCGAATGCCCCCAATCCTCCTATTCCCCAGTCCTCGAATAGATGCAATACAATATTATAAAGCCGCACATGTTCAGTCACAAAACTCCACCTGGTGTGGAAAGTTTGAACCAGCCCGGTATGACGTCAGGGCAGGATGCATCCTGAGGTCATGACCTCTTATTTGCACTTAATTAGAGGTCAATGAGAGAAATAGTTCCAGAGATATAGCCAAAAATCAGACTTTTCGTGAATAAAGCGTCACCTTGGGGACCTAAACAGGCATACTGAGTGTAAATAGTTCCAGAGATATAGGAAAAAATGTGATTCTTTTGTGCATAAAGCGTCACTTAGTGAGGTAACCATAAATCCCAAAATGCAGAAATTCGATGCAGGTCGTGACCTTGGGGACCTAAACAGGTACACTGAGTATCAAATTCCAATTGTTAAAACTGTTCCAGTTATCGCGCTCACACATAGGATATCCGTTGGCGGAAGTGGCGGCGGCGTTGTGATGAAACCATTATATCCTCAATAACTATAGGGCTGTAGTGCTAGCCACACCACCACACAGCTCTGCTCTTTACATGTTTAAATCTTACATGGTTTTCTTGCAGTGATTAAAAATTCCAATAAAGATGCCCCTATTTTTTTCCTTTTCTGGATCATAGTATCTATAATATTGCTGGAATTCAGTTTTATCTTGCAAAATAGCGGCTGTATCTCAGTTGGAAGACCAGTTGTCTTTTAACCAGAAAACTGTGAGATTGATTCCAGATTGAGATTGATTTTTGGCCAAACATCCTGGCAAATTTTTGGAATTACATGCATATATTCTGAAAATGTTTTCTATCTCGCAGTGAAAAAGAATCATTCAAAATATTCCTGGATCCAGATCACTTCCAAATATAATAGAGTCCCAGTTAGATGAAAACCCATTTTCAGAGAATAAAACATTTGTCCAGTAGATTTGGAGAAGTTGCTAAAAAAAAAGAGGAGGCAGACAAAAGAAGGCAAAAACATGACCTCAAGATGAGATACTTAAAAGGTATAATTAAAATGTTCTTATCGATAAATCAGCAAATGTGTAAGTGATTTTTTTATCTTATCTGTTAAAAATATGTTATATAAGCAACTTAATAGATGCTATGCTATTTCACCTACAGTTTCAAGGCAATGACAGCATCAAGGGCCAAAAATTCAATTGAAATCTTTTATCAAGCATTTATATAATGAAGACAATTTTCTAAATGTAGAGAAGATTTATTGTTAACACAGGTAGAAATCTTTTGGTGCAGTGCTTTTGTCAGCAGGAACTAAATGTATTAAAAATAAATTCATACATCTATGTATCTTCAGGGTCAGCAGGATAAATCTCTTTTCCCTTTTTTCTCCCCTTTTCTTTACTATTACAAGTGTATTGTATAAAAATCAAAATCACAGTTTGACTGCAGGCTAAGCCAGGGTTGGCATGTCCACCATGTATTGTGTTTCCTCTTTTTGAATCTGAACAGAATAACAGAACAGCAAAATCAAACTGGTCTTTAGAAGTTCAGCTGGTCTCCCGCAGTGCAGTTATACTTTTCAAGGCCGGGCAGCTGAGTGCACAGGACAGCTAATAGTAATCTCAAAGACGAATCAAAGAGCCATCAAGTAAATAATCCATCACAGGCACATTCCAAAAAAAAAATGTCTGCAATGTGTCTCGAAAAAACAGTGAGAAATTAATGATGTCCAGTGAAGCTGTCATAGAAGTAATAAGTATGGTGTGAAATGTGATATTTCCTGTCAAGGCAAGCAGAAACAGGACAAGTCAACTGTGGATCAGATTCGGTGTCTGAAACAGTTTGGCTTTTAAATGAAGTGGCTGTGTCAGCTCTTCCATATTCTTCTGCTTTTATTCAGAATTTCCCTGCACACACCTTTTATCCTCCATCTCTTTTATAATCCTGACATACCTACACTCTTGTCATCCTCCTCTGTGATCATCTCTCTCTAATATTCTGATTTATTCTCTTGTTCCACCTCTGAAGCGCTGTGTTTTCTTTCTTCTGCTGATACAGACAGCAAAGAAACACCCTCTCAGTGGGATTAAGACTTCAGTGCTCTTATGAAACAAAGGGACACATTTTGATTTAATGATAAGTCAAGCATGCTGTACATGAGTCCCCTAATGAGCTTTCATCATAACTAATAAAAACACAGCTACATAATATACGGCTGGGTTCAAAACTGAATGAATCCAAAAGACAAAGCAACATTATGTTGTTCATGTAAATTTCATTTTTGTAAAATAGTATGGAAATAAAGAGCTGTTTCACAGTGTCATAGCACTAAAATTTAAGACTTATTTAACTCTATATAAAGCTACATGTAACATATTTCATACATACAGTTTCTGAGATGCTTTGCATCTGTTTATCATAAAAAAAGTTTCTCACAGCCCTGTTGTACACAATGGGGTACGTGTCTCCTGTCCCCTAATGGAAACCCCCCCCCCCCCCCTTTTTTTCCAAGGCTGGATTTCAACGGGTTGAGGATATGAATTCAGCTTAATGGCACTAAAGCATAAATTAATTATTTTGTTGTTCGGGTTGTGGGTAATTTTGTTTCACGTTGTCATGTTTAACAGCTTCGCCTGGTTAATGTATAGGCTCCGTAATCACTCTGTTAAGTCCTGACTTCTCACAAATTTAGATATAAAGTCTTGTTTGTTAAGGCTGCATGGTGGCGTGATGGTTAGCACTGCAGGTGCAGGTTGGAGAAAGTCAATGGTTCAAGCGTCAGCTTGGGTAGGGGCGTTTCTTTTGGATGTCAACGTGGCTTCTCTCCGGGTACTCTGGCTTCCTTCCACTCCGCACAGTCATGACTAGACTGATTGTCCTAAGCAGAGTGTATGTGTGACTGGTTGTTTGTCCCTGCGTGATGGACTGGCAATCTGTCCTGGATGTACCCTGCATCTTGCCCAATAATTGCTGGGATAGGCTCCAGCTTCCTGTGACCCTTCATTGGACTAAGCAGTACAGAAGATAGATGGATGGCTCCAGCTACCCATGATCCTAAATTAAATAAAGCGGTTTGAAAACGAATGAAGACTTTTTCATTCAAATTGTTTTTATAATTAAAACATTCATGAGTCACAAACACACTTCAAAGTTATCAATATAAAGACTGATTCCTTACATTGGGTTGGAAACATAGTCGGCCTAATGCAAAACACAACTCAAATTGTGAATGACAAAACTTCAATGCAGAGCGATGAAGCTCCCACAAGAATATCTTTTCACATCACCTCTATTTACACACCCAAACATCAGCAGCAGCTGACCTTGTCTGCTTAAGCACTTCATCAGTTCAATCAAATTACATTTTGCGCATAACTTTGGCAACAATGATCTTTTAAGCACTTTATACCAATATTTCTTCGCCAGATAAAAAACAGCTGTCTTAGTTAGCTCTGAGTGTAATTTTAGCTTATAAATAAAAAGTCTGTCACGGACTTTTGGCATGTTATTGGTGAAGTGAAAAGACTCACAATGACACTAAAGACACAACAAGTATCCAGTCAAGGATAATTCAAATTCTACTTGATTTTTTCTTTAAAGGTTTTGCATTTACAAATAAAACATATAGATCTGTGACCCCACCAGATGATGTAAAGTGTGCAGAGGTTTTCGTTAAGAAAACTGAAGAAATTACCAAGCGCATAAGATTTTCCTTCTTGTTCTAAAATGCTCTGTGTGTGTCATGTGGATGCTAGCTGAAAATTCTCAGCAGCTAAGATAAAGCCAGACTCACAGCCAAATCCATTTTTAAACCATTTGAAACCAAACTGCCTCGATGTGAATCCACAAACCTGCAATGCAAATAAAAAAAATAATTTGATCGCAAGGCACCAACATTCTTAAATTGCACACCTTACCGGCACCCATAAGCGTACCAGAAAATGTAGCTACACAGCGTGATGTCGGTGTGGTATGAGAATTCTAGCAGGGTAGGGAGTCAATCAAGCTGCTGTTTATCTGTTAAATCCCATTATCCCCAGAGAGAGTTTGTAAAATGATGTGAAAAATTGTTATTTCAGGATAGGGAGATATTATCTGTGATCCCCATCTCCGGCTCTGCACAGAAGAAAGCTACTAAGGGTCCACTACCATAATTTTACTCAAAATGGTTTTTGGAGTAAGCTCTTCTTCACAAAACTAAGTCAGATGACTAAAAGCAACCCTGATGGAGAGCTGTAATGAGTCAGCCATGTATAGGATGATAAAGAAACCAAAAGTAGAGCCTGCAGTTTTCAAGCAAGTCTTTTTTATGGTTTTTAACTCTGTATTTATGACAGCAACTTCAGTATATGTATAAAAAGAACAGTCTTGATAGGGTTTTTAGAAGGAATGTATTTATGTTACTTATAAAAGCAAATCAACTAAAAAAAGAACACAGTTAAATTCAATTTCTGGAGAAAATCAAAGCTGTTAACTTTATTCATGTGGCTGTTTATGTAGGAGATTGTAATTAAACTGTTCGAGTGGAAATAGTAGTGGAAACATGTTAAAGTGCAAATATGTGCATTGCTTTAATGTTCATTGTGACTTCAAATAATAAGGTGCTAACATGACTCTATTGTATTTATATTGAACTTTTGGTTTGGAATATAGTCATAATCTAAGTCATTCATCTCTGAGGTCTCCCAGGACTTGGAGAAGTCAGTGATTCCCCCAGTGGCCGAATACAACTTGGTTTAATGCATTTTAAGTTCCAAAAGGAAGTCTTGATGACTCAGAATTTGAAACCAGTAGTTTGCTGGATATCATTAAAACTGATTCCAATATTGCCGTAAAACTAATAAGGACCCCACAAGAAGGTCACCCATTGTTGTAGTTAATCTCAAATTTCTTGGCCACACGTTATTAAGACATGGCTACAATTTAGATACCTGATTCCTTATGCTGTATTAACTTCAGATGACTTATTGAATGATCTCATTGCTTACTATTTGATGGCCATGCAATTATATTTTCCCCATTAGTGCCACCAGGGGAGCCTCCAGTGAAATAGTTGTTATTTCTTTAACAGAAAAAAGCGTTAAGTAATATTGACTTGATTATGTAATTGGATATACACACTGAGCTCACAAATCTTTAGCTTACCCTGTGTTGTGTTGATGGCTTGAAAAAGTCTTTCAAATACGTTTTGTATCACTTAATGGCAGAAACCATTTAAAGCCCTGTTGTTCTCCATATGATACTGGTCTCCTGCATCCTGGTGAATACCATAAAGCAGATGATTACATTACAATAGTTCTGATCTGTCACATGGTAATAAATAGCAACATTTCCCCAGAATTATAATTATTATTATTTTGTATTTTGTTAAATGGTCAAATAAAAATTTTAAAAATGGATTTTATTGCCCAGTTATTCTCAGGCTGGTCTTTAAAAGGATAAGAATATGTGAGTCAAGAATGATTGCAAAAAAAACTGCTCAAAACAAACGGCTGACTTTTTCCTATAATTTCATCTCAGTGATTATATACAACAGAATAAAATTGTGCATAATCGCACCTGGTGTATTCTGAGAGGTTCTTACTTAAATAAATAAAGAAATTTTTTTGCTAACTCCATTGTGTTTATGAAAAAAATATTTCAAGAAGCTCCTCCTGATTTGACATCAGCGTGAACAGATGAATATGAGAACAAAGGCATATATGACTATCGTCCACATTAAAACAGCTCTAAAACATGTCAGATAAGTCTGATCTTTCATTTTTTATTGGAAAGAACATGCATAGACTCACTGTACACTCACGCACTTTAATGATGCTTGACTCCTGCAAATGTGGAAGTCAAGCATACAGAGTGAAATTTTTTCCCTTTATAGACGGGCTGAAAGCAGGTTAGAGGAAATTGCTGTTGCATGTCCAAAGTGCTCATATGCTTGCTGAACTGCAATAAAGTCAAATAGGAATGAGGGTTGGAGTCGAACTTATATGGTAATGATTTGATTTATTTGCACCAACTCTGAAAAAGTCAACGCAAATGTTGTTACATTTATTAAATACATTTATATCATTTCCAGGAATTGTTCTGAGATGAAACATGGCTGACCACTCTGCTCTTAAAACAAAGCACTTTGCATAAAGGCTCAACTTTACACATGCTTCATTAGAGATGATATAAATCAGTATAGCTGACTGTCCCCCCTGTTATTAAGAAACTAAAGTTTAAAATGGGATCTTCTGTTGTTTTGATGTCTTTCTTTGGTCTTTGAAGCCTGTTATCTTCTCCAGCAGCATTTGCAGCTGTGATGGCTACTCTGCTTAAAACTAATCCATATATTAATAAGGTCACAGTTCTGTCTTTGCAACTTTCTCACAGGGGCTGCAGTGTTAAAAAAAGAGGAAAAGTTTTAATCCATGCGTGAAGGATTAGAGAATTTTGTTGCTGGGGGGTGGGGGGTGGGGGTATCATATCTCACCCCTCTGCACAAGTATCTTTGGTCCTGCCGTACATGGTCTGTGCACAACACATAATTGTAATGCAAATTGGTACCCATAGCTAGGTAATGTGTTCATGTTTCTCTATGTATATCTCATCGTATATGATATGATTAACAGTGCTTATCCGAAGAGAATGAATAGAGAGTCATTTTGGTAATAAAATTCTTGTTAACTTTTATGGGGTGGATTAAAACTTTTGGCCGGACAGAAAGGGAGAAGTGACAGTCAGTAAATGTTAGCATTTTACAAATAGATAAATGCAGTATAACAGGCACCTTTGTTCCTTTTAAGACTTTTATTTGTCCTCATAGACAGTGCTCATAGACAGTTTATTATCACATTATCTATTTGTGAGGTTGATATGATGCCACATAAACTGCCTGATTAGGTGCAACTTTCCTTTTTTTATTTAGCTCATAATTTACCAATATCCAACCTTGGCCATTTTATTTCTTTCTGAATAGATTTAAAATTGAATCCTTTAAATGTCAAAAAACAATCAACAAATTAACCAAATTTGATTTTGAGCAATTATTAATGCTGGTCTGCTCAGAGCTTCCATTTGACTTGCACGGGCTGTTGTGTGTCCCCTTTTACCGTAAATCTCCTAGCAACAGCAAATTGAATTTGTGTCTGTCTTGGCTCCCAGAATATCTTTTTGCTAATTGCCTCCACAATGAGCAAGTTCTATGCACAGATTGTCAAGAGCTCTGCAAAGTGCAGGGCAAGATAATTACAGGTCAATTTATGGCTTTTAATAATGCTCCAAATGAGCTCCGCCATGGGTTTCACATTTTATTGGCATCCTAATAAAAGCTGTTTTGCTGTTATTATTCCCTTTTTACTACTACTCTGAATAAGCTTCACTGATGTCACTGTTGAGGCCCTTGTTCAGCTCTGGCTATGTGCAGTGTCATCAGCAGTCGTTTCAATATTAATTGACTGCTGGACAATGAAAAGCTCAACGGTATATTAATCACAGCATGACTGAAATGAAAAAGAATTCTTCAGCCTTGTGTGATTTTCAGATCAAATGCCATTTTTGCACATGCATTATGCTTGTAATTAGTGCTGTACTTATTTAATAAAATTTGTATCATACAGAAATAAGGTGATCTTCAACAACATCAAAATATGAATAGATGATATTATATCTTCAGACTAGAGGAAAAGTCATGTGCTTGCATAGTTTTATGTGTATTGATCTAATATTCCATGTAAAAATAAGTGTATCTGTGTGTTTTCAGTGAATGTTTAAGACAGCAGCTCATGCAGCCTTGGGATGCCTCTGTCTATGTTGAAATGAAAAACATTATTCAGCAGTCAATATCTAATTTTCCTGTTTTGCCAAGCAGAACAAATAAGAGAAAATACTTGAGTGGTCGACGTGATCCACCTATTTTAGGAAAGTGTCTTCCTTCCTCTCTCACCTGTTGCTTTCTTTTGCTTTGTTTTCTGACATCTCGTAACACACACACACACAAAAAAACTTTTTTATGATTCTTTGAAAAATTGGTAAAAGTTGTTAAATTATAAAGTTACAAAAGAATTTACATCGATAAAAAATATCAATTCTATATTCATATGTGTATCATTTGAGAAAGTGATTGACATAAATAAAATCATAGTTGTACATTTTAGTTGCTTTTAGAATTTCATATGAATGTAAGGGTTAAATCAGCATTTAATATTTGCTCACGTCAATAAGAATTAATCAAAATCATGTGACATTAAACGCTTATTCGCTGAATTGGTAAATCATGAATTGTGAGAACATTTTGGAATATTAATTAAAATGTAGAAAAGACATTATTTGTTGATTGTTTCATTGTCATCTTCTTTTGTTAACACATTAAATATTAAAAATGAGTGACACAAATTCTTCACCTAATGACATCTACAGTGATGCTTTATTTGTACCTTAATTTTATTTATTTGTACCTATTCTATTAATATATCTATGTAAATATATTCTGTTTTTGTATGATATTCTACCAAAAATGGAGGTAAATACAATGTATGTGCATATGATATTTGACAATTTATTTATTTATTCTTCAGTAAGTAGCATTAGATTGGATGAAGTGCTGACAGAAATGAGTCCACGGAAGTGGTTTATTTGCAGGTATACCATCTTCACCCAGGCATATATGAGAAACAGCTTTTTTAAAAAGGTGTCCACCATAGTAGAGATCATGCACAAAGGGTTAAAATTATTCCAGGCATGCAAATGAATATGAAGGGGGAAATTAAAGCAAAAAGGCACATTGACAAACAAAGTCTTATTAATTGTTTTTAAATGCATCCATTCTTTGGCGCCCCCTTACCTGACCGAGCTTCTTCATCTATATACCCCCCCTAGGGC
>JBAMHX010000020.1:15073260-15098652 GCA_037177515.1 Pseudomugil tenellus
TTTCATAAAGTTGTTCTCTTCAGTTTGATCAAAGTTTGTGTCAAATAAGCAAGAGATTCTACAGCGGCCATGATAACAAAGAAATAAATGCAATACACCTGTTTTTTTGGTAATTATTCTACCTTTGTTTGATAGTAAAGTTGTCATCCTCAAGTAACTAGCACAGTATAAATACAAGGATGTAAAGAAAAATATTACCTTTTTGCACTTTAATTAAAACAAACTTAATACTCACTGAAATAATGTGTTCAGATAAACAAGTCCGTTTTATGTTTCAGAATTAAAGGCATCTCATTCTAATTCTATTTATCAACTTGCATTACTTTTTTACATCTGTGAAATTAAAACCCATCCATCCATAACCACTTATACTAATATAGAGTTGCGGGAGCTCTGAACCCTATCCCTGCAGCTACTATACAAGAGGCAGAAGTTCCCAGTTCATCGCAAAGGATGTGACCCGCATGAGAGAAGACCAATTATTTTACTGAAGAGACCAAAGGTTTGTTAAAATGAAATGGTTTGAAAAATGTAAGCTGTTTTATTTTGGTCTGGTACATCTTTGCACTTTCATATTATTTCCTCACATTTATCAGGTAAAGGCCACAGTTAGAGTTTTCATTTTGTATTGAGTGTACGTTGAGCCAAAACTGCTTGTTTGTTCTTTAGCATTTCACACTTACCTTCTCAGTAAAGAAGCAGCAAATGTGTTTTAGTTATGTTTTGGCTGATTCCTTCATCTTACACAAAAATGCAAAAAAAATATAACTTTCCCTGACCTTTGGGGGCCCATCTCATGGTTTGATTTAGACAATAAGACAACTGACTCCATGAGTATCATGTGACCAGCTGTTTTTTAAGGTATTTTTGTATTGTGTAGCATGTACATGCAAGAAAAGAAAAAGACAAGACTTTATCTTTTTTTGGTTAAAGGTGATGAGAAACTGATATTTGGAAAGTGTGCTGTTTAAAAAAAACAGGTTGAGCCCTGGTTGCTTCTCCTAGGCTAATAAAAAGTCTTTCCCTTATCAGATTGACAAAAGACCCATTGCTTCCCTGCATTGCTCCCTGAAAAGGAAAAGTTTAGCTAACTTATATCTCATTATTTGTAAAATGTAACATTCAGCATTCTGGGTCGGATTTATTATTTAGGGATGGAAAGTAGGGGAAAATAAAGGGTGTCCACATAGTAACATTAACTCTTATAAGGAAGTGTTTTCTCAAAAGCACAATAATTTAAACATATAGTAATAATTTATTATGCAGTCATTATGGCATTAATTAATGATCAGAAGCATCTGTGGTATTCAGTTCAACCTTAGTCCATTTACATACATAAAAGCCCAAAGAAACCAGGCAAAATGCAGTTGGGCAGCAAAGTAGTCTAAAACATCAGCCAGAAATAAAAAAAAAACATTCATGGAAAGTTAATTTATTATTTCTTATATTGAGAATAAGAACGTATATTATTCATGACAGTATTTTGGGTGGTCTTGCTCCAGTTCTTCAATGAGGTTTAGATAAACAAAATTACCACTACTTTTTCATGATTTCATCAGTCCATTGAATATTCTAGATGCTTGAGTCATTTAATATTTTTTCTCAAGATTTAGCTTTTTTTATTTGGTATAATTGGTATCCTTGGGATCTACAAATATCTTTTAAAATAAACATCTGTGGGTGTGAACATCACTTGCCTGGTTTCTGCACAAACATAGTTTGTTATGACTTACCCTGTGGCTGCCCAGTGTGATTTAAGTATTTAACATTTTGTCATGCCCATCAATTCCCCTGTTACATATTGGACCATACTTTCACCTTTCACATGTATTTATTCTTTACCTCCACATTTCTGCAGCCATGCATTGCCGACCAGTCTTCTTCTAAGCAGAAAAATTGAGCAGAAAAAAGGTGGAGTTATAAATTATAGGAGGGATGACAGAAAGACAATATCAAATATAAAGAAAGAAAAGGGGAAAAAAGAGGAAGAAAGCAAAAGGGGCAAATACTGGAAAGACTAATGGACAAGAGAGGTGGATGTAGTTGGAAAGATGCAGTGTAAAAAAGGGATCTGATCAAACATTCAAGGGGTGTTATAGGGAAAAAAAAAACTCCCAATGAAGAATGCACTCAGCCTGGAATTTATTCATAGATGTATTTATAATGCATGCCCACAGAATGAATGACTTCCCATTGCGTGTGGCACAAATGCACATCTGTGCAGCGTATGAGTGTCTGTGCCGGACTGTGTGTTTATCGTGTGCATGTGCGGTATGTCAGTGAAGACAGGACAAGTGCTGATTGATGAGAGAACATTTGTTTTAAAGAGCCTCTAGAGTGGATTCACCTTGAGAGAGATTTGGTTTCTCACTTTACTCTGCTTTTGCTGTTGTTTGAGGATCTCTGAAGCATCCATACGTCTACCGCTTGTGTGTTTTTGGGATATTTGTTTCCCTGCGTGTGTTTTATTTGTGTATTTTTGGGCAAACACGTCTGCGTTTTCAGATGGTGCCATCATTTTTTAGTGATCAAATGTAGTTGAGGATGAAGTGATATACAAAAATTTGTGTCTACTAGAAAAGTGTTTGTTAACCATTTCCCCAATTACCACAGCAACAGAGAAAATTAAATATTAAAACAGCTGATGGAAAATGGGAATGCAACACATAACAAAGATGTGATTCTCATGTGTTCAGATGCCACTGCTACCCTAGTTTGAAAAGACTCTCAGGCTAAATGAAAAAATATTCATTTTTACTTGACTGAGAAGTTGAGGAATGCATAAAAAATGACTCCTTTAAGGCATTCTTTAGATAACAGGGAAGCAGAGATGGTGGGGGTAATTGCTAACTGGTTCAGCCACCTTGTTTTAACAGGATAGAACCTGGTAGATCCTCCTCAGTCGGAGGATCAATGAAGCAACTAATTGTCTGACTGTTAATGCTCCATTACGCTCAATTAGAATTACAAATGAAAACAGCTTCTTTAAAGAAGCACATTGACACTGATGTTCATCCAGATTTGTTTACATGGCTCTTTGTGTAACAATTTTTGGAGATTTTTGTATTTGTTCCAGTCATAATGCGGTAGATAATGGCTGCATTAAATGATGGATATTGTGATTAATCACTTTTCAAGGAATATTGTCTAAAGATGTTTTAATATTTTTTCTTTTTTATTAAATATTAGTTTATTGGATATTTAAAAAGAGAAGATACTAGCCCCACACTGACGTACTTGAGTAAGTTGGAAGCGGCCTTGGCCTCTAGATGTCTCTATAAAATGTCCAAGCCGCTCGTGCTCACTTCCGGTTAGCGGCTAGTTAGCTCTTTATAAAACACGTTGACTGTTTACAACTGCAGCGGCGGAAGTTGATTCATTCAGTAAGTTTTTGCCTATTTTTCATGTAGTTTGGTTGACAGCAGCCTTACAGCATAAAGTTGACATCATGTAATGTAAAAATAGGACTCGATATGTTTGTTTTTTGTCTGAACAGTGTGGTTTAATCCGGGGCAGAGCAGAAACGTGTTTCTCTGCCTCTCTGTCATTGTGACGAGATAGAGCTCTGTGAAGCGGATAAGGGTGTAAAAATGATGTTAAAGTTCAGTCGTCAATATTTTAGTGTAAGGGTTTCGGTTCAGTGTTAAAGCTGTTCTGTTTTATTACTTGGTGATGTTACATTTAGCTCTTGAAAGCATGAAAAAGTACATAGATATAGCAGCTGATGGAGCAGTAACATCGCTGACTACTGTACTGTCACTCACATTTGAAGGTGCGATAATGATTCAAAAAGTCTGCAAACAAGTGCACTGAACGTCCACTTTATTGGGTACACTTTGTTAAGCAGAGGTGTCAAATCCAGGTGTCATAAAGTAGAAGTCTTGCCACGTTTTCAGATCTACCTGTACATGTGGGCCAGGTGTTTTTATGAATAAGCTCGTTTACCTGGAAGATGAGCTGTGCTCACTAAGTTCAGCTAGTTTGGTGACTGGTCAGAACAGCTGCCAGGCAGGATTTTTACTTTCTGAATCAGGAATTGACAGCTTTGTTGTTATGATTTGGTTTCACCTCCTTTTTGATCAGTGACGGGGATGCCAAAGTTCGGTCATCAAAATCTACCCTCCTTTTAATAAATTAAACTTTATTTGTATTGCGACATTTCATAACAACGTCGTCTCAAGGCGCTTCACAGAGATCAGTCAATTCATAAAAAAATAGTCTTTGTAAGGGAACCAACATGATTGCTTTGATGCAATGTCCCATCCGGAGCATGCATGAGGCGACAGTGGGAAGGAAAACTCCTTTTAACAGGGAAATGGGATAATACGTAGCTGTGGTAGATGTTGCATTTAAACACTCACTGGCTACTAAGGTGCCTAAAGTGTGCTAAAAATATCCCTCACATCACACCACAAGCAGCCTGAACTGCTGATACAAAGCAGGTTAGATTGCATACTTTCATGTTGTTTCCAAATTACTCTGACACTACGATCTTGGCTATAACCACAAGTTGTTTTAGTTACACAGCCAATCTGTCAATTTTTATTTAGACAGCTGTCACTTAGAATATTTGATCTTTGATCAACAGTTTCTGAAATACTTGGAACAAATCCTCCAACACCAGCTACCGTGCCACATTTAAGTTACTTAAATCCCCTTTCTTTCCCTCTAAACACCAGCGCTAACTCGTGGTAATTTTATGGTAAAGCTATAGTACTCTGTACACAATTCTTTCTAAACTAAAAGTCACTAGAGATATGATCACAAAAAAAAAAAAACAAACAAACCACATGAAAACTTTCCAGATGTGTGATTATCCATACATCTGCTCATCCGTCCATTCACTCAGTGGTCATATGAGAGTGTATTTACTATTTAATTGTCATGTTTTGTTTATTGGGGAGGTATCGCTCTGTTTCATCATGCAGTCGCATGTAAGGAGTGGCAATAAGGACACGTGACTCAATCATTGAACAGAGCTGTAAGCTGTGGTTAAAAGTTAAGCTAAGGTTGAATAATTAACTTAAATGACTAAATCCAAATAGCTGCGTTAGAAAAAAATAATAATCTTGGTTAACTCTGCTTCGAGGGAAGAAGTTGGGCTGCAGTGCTGGTAAGGTGAAGGTCATTATGTTTCAATCCTCATGTTTGAAATGTTTTTATATGTTTTAAATAAGATCATGAATGTAAGAAGTATCTGACTTTGTTCATTATCTCATGATAGCATCAACATGGATTCAACAAAATGTTAAAAGACATATTTTTTTTATTGGACATACTGGTGTGTCAAAGCTTGCGGGACATCTATGTGAATAAAAAGCCACGCGGGTAAACTAATCTTACCTTAGCTAACAGGGCATATTGAGGGCATATAAGGGAATGAGTATGCTTATGGTATGCATGTATAGTGCAAAGCTGTGTATTTTTAAGAGTTAAATATTATTTTGTCTTTGGAAACAACACTTCAAGCAGGCTTTGGAAGATCTTACAGCTTTCTGCAGCTCTTTAGGCATGACCTGTTCTCATTTACAAGACCTTATAAGCACCATTGAGGCATTTAGAGACCTTTTTTCGTAAAAAGATTTAAAAAGTCAGAGGAAGTAGTCAAGTGGAACGAAGGTAATGAACTATGTATAAAGACATTAAATGCCTTCTTTTTGATAGCTTCAAAAGCAAAGGGAAAACATGGGACAAAAGAGAGAATAAAATCAAGTCTATTCACAAAGTTTGCTCTTTTCTCCTCAGTTTATTCTTAATCGGCTAACTGAAGATAAGACTGGGTGAAATATCACTATGGACGGGGAATGGACACCTCTGGACTGCCTGTTGCCTTCAGGTACAGCCTTTTAAGCACAGCTTATGTAGACATGCATGCTCCCTGTCAGTGAGAAACACAAGTCCATGCACATGCTGCACAACCCAAATGCTCAGTAATGCTTCTTACTCACCTGTTCTGCAAGACAGGTGACTGCTCAGGATGTCTTATGATATCCGGAGTTGATTGAGTCTGAATGGACTTGTGTTTTTTTTTTTTTTTTTTTTTTTGTTTGTTTGTTTTGTTCTGTTTTTTTTTAACAAATACCACAAAAGCTTAAAAGACTTAAATCTGCAGTATTTGGATGCAGGCTTCTCTTTTTTATTTTTGGATTCTTTGCCATTCTCCTGCAGTTGGTTTGTGGTGGATCGGATGTTATAACAGGATCAATAATGTTCACTTGTGGCTGATTTGTGTGGATCTGGTAAAAAATGCACTCTTACTCACATTACTGTCCCACTTGTCTACTGCTCCCTGCTTCAAACACTCAGGGAATTGGATTTCAGAAACAAATCACTGCCACTTTCATTAGACATGCATGGATAAGACGTATCCTTTCAATGTGCTCGCTTTGAAGAAGTGGTTTGGATTTTGGCATCTTTAAAAGATTTATATTAAAGAATTCTTGATTTGCACTAACATTGTATTGATTTTAATGGGGCATTAGAAAAAGAACGTCTGTAAATAACAATCTAATGTTTTATTTTTTTAAAGGGGTTAATTTTCCAAATATTTTACTGACATATTTGATTACTTTTTATTCTCTAAATCTATTAAAACTTTCTGAAACATATGGTCAAATTAAACCTGGGGGAAAAGCATGGCTTCTTGTATAAGAAGGTCATGAAAAATAATTTTCTCACAAGGTCTTAAAATGAGATAAATACAACCAAACAAGACCTTACATGTGTTTTGTGTCATTGGCCATGTTTACATGAGAAAACTTAAAAGGATTTAAAGTCTTAATTCTTTGAAAAATCTTTCTCATTGAGGAGTGTTGAAGTGCAGATTGTTTGGGAATGACTTCACTAACTTTTCTCATTTTTACTATCTGAACTTTTTATTTACCCTTTCAACAAAATATAGTAAAAAAATAAATAATAAAATAGCATATTTACAGTTTATTATTATGTGATATGTCAAAATGATTATAATTGTATCCACTAGGGGGGAGAAGACAAGTATCTGGTTGTATACAGCGGCGGTTTGAAACAAAGTGTTTACCATGAAGTGATGCAAAAGGTTTTAGAGCTGAATGCTCCTGATTTAAAAAGTAGCCAAAGCACCTGCTTTGTAGAGGTGGGAACAGTTTGCGATGATCAGTTAGGTATTGTTTAGCAGTACCTGACTGCTGCTTCTCTCCATAATTATATCCTTGAATGCAGATTGTTGGGGATATGATTTCGCCCAGCTTGCTACCACCGCTGGATATTCGTGGTGTGATAACTCGGAGGAATTTTACAATTGGATTTTGATACTCAGTATACCTGTTCACGTCCCCAGAGGGACAACCTATATCAAATTTCACGATTATTGGATTTATGGTTTTCCCACCAGGTGGTGCTTTACGCTAAAAAAAAAAAAATCACATTTTTGGCTATATCTCTGGAACTATTTCTCTAATTGATCTCAAATCAAGTGCAAGTAAAAGTTTATGAACTCAGGATGCATCCTGTCATGATATCATACCGCGCTGGTTCAAAGTTTCCACACCAGGTGGAGCTTTGGGACTGAACACATGGAGTTTTATATTATTGTATTGTGTCTATTCGAGGATTGGGGGCATCCAGGGATATACCCCTAGCCAGCATAGGCCTCGTTCCTATGATGAAAGTCACTCATTGTTTCTGTATTCCCACTTAGGTTTTCTTTCAGTAAATAATAAGATGCCATATATTGTCATGTCATTGTTTTTCTTAGGGTTGTATAAGCTATGAGATGTAGTTTGGGTTGTACCAAGTTTGTGCTGTTCTGTAGTTGTTTGATATTCCTGTCACATGATTAAATCACAAAATTCTATGTAAAGAGAAAGAAGCCTTAAGATGCATGAGATGCACTTATAGACAAAAGCTGCTTACATTTCAGGCTACCACACATTTTTGATACTGCATCCATAGAAAACATAGCAAACAGGTAAACAAGGTGCATCTGCAAACCACAGCCATTATAGCACTATAAGGTTAACCACATAAGGTTAAAACAAAGCCTGCTTTCTTTTGGCGCTTGATATGAGGTGTGAGTGAACTCCATGGCAGTGCACGTGTGTGGTTGTGCTTGTGTATGTATGTGAGAACAGAGACAGCAAAGCCTGTATAAGCCTGAAGACAGATTTTACCCGGCTTTATAAAGGTCAAAGAGACACAACAGTTAGGCAGCAGAAGAGAATATAACATTTTCTCCATCTTCTGTGTTTCAGCTACAGTATGTGTTGGTTGTACATAATTATTTTTTCAAATCATCATTTTAGATTAATATAACATGGTTGGGCAGTATTTTGTAGTAAACTTCGGAGATAGGACATTGGACGGGTGTCGCCGTCAGAGGGGTAAAAGAAAGGACCACACTCTTTGTCCAAATAAAACTAAGATGTGCGGTTTTCCACACTGGCTATAAATTTTGCTCCTCTAGAGAAAGATATAAATAGAGAGCTTAAAGTTGAAAAGAACTTGTTTTATCCTACGTATGCTCAACGCCGTCTGAGCCTGTCTGATCCTTTTCTTTGACATATAACAATCACAGACGTCATAAAACACAATAAGCACAGCGTGTGTGGCGACAAGATAAACTGTCGGTCTCTGTCCTAAGAAGAAGAAGAAGAGAAAGAGACTTTTAATTCATTTTAGCGATCTGTGCTATTCCTCATATTCCTCAAAGACTATATTTATCCACCTGCTTTTAACCAGCCCTAGAAGTGATCTGGTTCTTGGTGTCTGTGAAAAATAATTCAGAAAGGAATGTGAAGATCGCTCCACTGGATGAGAATATGGGCCAATGAATGCGACTGGCATTGGCAAAAATAAGGTTTTTTCAAAGCACTGTAGTGAAATAAACTGAGTACAAATTCTTCCAAAGAAAATGTTACTAAATGATAAATTGCAAGTCAATTAATTTTTAGCAAGGCTACAGTTTGAGGTAAATACTTATAATAAAAGAAAAAACCATTTAGTTTCATCATACACAGGTTTGCTATGTTTTTTTAACCGTTTCTGCCCTGCGTCACATTGACCTGTAACTGTTTATTCAGATTAAAAAATTCCCATTAACATGAAAGACAAGTTTTCCTTATTTCTCTTATGGATGAACTTGGGAAACTTGGGCAGTTTGTCTGCATTTAAAAATGTAAGTAAAAGCCACTAATGCGGCACAAAATGTTATTCACAACTGTCTCAAGAAAGTAAAGATTCTGCTTCTCTTTAATGCACATTAAATCTTTGTGTCTATAAATGTTAATCAGACATAATGAATTATCTGTCACGGTGAGCAGATGAGTCAGTAAAAGAAGAACAGAACGCATCTTGTTGTCATCTGGTGATGAGTGCCGCAGGAGGGATAGAGCATACTTTATTTTCTGCAGCGTATTTCCTTTTCCATTTATAACCACACCTGGAGGGATTTTGGCACTGGCACAATTTCAGCTTCTTACTGAAAGATATGCCATTAATGTCATGACTGCAGACATAAACACCAGACTGGGGCGTCACTTTGAGAGTCTACTCTTCTATATATTGGTGAAATGTTCAGGAATAACTTTTATTTTTTTTTATTATTATTATTTGTAAGTGTAAATAGAAAATGGACCGAAGTATCACGGCTGTTTTAAATGTTCAGGACTCTTCTTTCACACATGCACTGTTTACCGTTAATCTAGAGGCATGTGAGCTTTTCTTTGTCTGTTTAGGATGACATTGTTGGAGCTTTTTACACGTTGAGATAATATTCTGACAATATTGGACCTACTGTCAGACACATACCACTTTCAATACAGCCAGTCAAGTAGTTACAGTAACAGACATTTCAGTTCAGTTCAGCCTTAGAGATTGTGTTTCTGAATAAATAAACAGCAGTGTTTTAGCTCTTCTCCTTCATTATCTACATGAATTATCTCAAACATTGGTGATTAAAAACTATTTTATAACATCTAACTTGTATTGCTATTCATATCTATGACAGTGAGATAACTTATCAAGCCTTAAGGACAGAAAAGCGAGATTTGCAAAATCACAGCTAATATCCAAAGCAGTGAGGGAAAATAACTATTTGGACAGATAATACTAAGATCAACATGTGCCAGACAGAAAAGATCTGAAGCTTGCAATAGCTTAAAATGAACTAGTTACGTCATTTTGATACTCCCTATACCTGTTTACATCCCCAAGAGGATGACCTGTATCAGATTTCACAATCATTGGATTTATTGTTTCCCCACCAGGTGGTGTTTTACGCACAAAACGCCAGATTTTTGGCTATATTTCTAGAACCATTTGTCTTACTGACCTTGTGTGACTGAACATGTGCGTCTTTATATTATTGTATTGTGCCTATTTGAGGATTTATGAATAGGGGGATTAGGGGTGTTTGGGGATATACTCCTAGCCGTCGTTTCAGACGGCATAGGCCTTGTTTTATCACTGGATTTAATCACAGCATTTAATCTTCTTGGATGGGAGTCCGTTAGTGCATCACATCTTTTTTTCCAGATGCAAAGAGCTCTGTTAAGATTTCTCTGAATTTGACTTTTCTACAGATACTTAAAGGTTTTGAACCTAAAATTATTTGTATTTGTTCACAGTTCCCTCCACTTTGACTAAAGCCCTATTTCCAACCAAAAAGAGACCAAAGGAGCAGTCACCATCAGGCTTCACCATGGGCATGCCAGTATTTTATTGAAGCAGGGTTCCAGCTTTGCCTCATCAGACCCAAATCCATTTTCACCACATCCTTTTGGAAGACCTGATTTTTTTCCTTGTTATTGTATTGCATGAATCTGAGTGAGAGCAATTAGGTTGCAAAGTTATTATTAAATGTGTTGAGTGTTCTGAAATGCCAGGTGAAGTGGTAGACTAGGCATCCAGTTTAAAACGCCCCTACTTCCAGACTCACAGCCAGCCCAAACGTTTGCACATTTACAACAACTCCTAGTCTTTGTTTTTACCTCTGACTGTATTTATTCATAGTGAACTGTTTGACTTAAGCGAGAACAGTTGTTGGCTATTGAGGTCTCAAAAAGCATAACATAATATTAATATTTACCTAGTTGTCAAGCTGTAATTGCCTACAAATCATTTAATGTATTCGAACCTCTGATAGAGCCTTTTTGCTATATTACCTATAACTGTCATTTTCAGTAAACATGTAACAAAGGAAAAGCTGCAGCCTGCATGTTATCTTTTAGGATTCTGTTACCATCATTGTTGTTTTTCTATGTACGTAATCATTACTGGTTTTTAATAACAGTAATCATCTTGTTTGAGTACAGTGGCTACTGTAATTGTGCTTCAGACTTCTCTCTGTATACTTGACATTCTCACATGCATGATATGCGGAGGGCAGATGCACACAATTACCTTTGATTTCCTATTCATATTCAGCTTGAAGACTGGTAACAGACCAAGGTCAACATCACTCAAGAGACACTCTGTTCTGGTATGAAGCTATCGGCAGATTTGAAGCATCCGTTGAACGAAATGTTTGCCGGAATACATTAGCTAAGCATTACAGAGGTTTGCTCACAAGATTTAGTCTAAAGATCTCTCAGGGTGAACAAACAATCGGAGAAAACCTCAGTAAACAAGTCCTGATGATTTTATTTAGGTTAAAAAAAAAGTGTTTGCAAACCTCTGCATCATAAAATGTTTTCCACAACTCCACAGTGTAGACGTCTTTGGCGTCTTCTGTTTAATCTCTTGCAGGAAATGCTTATCTAGACTCTCGGCGGAGAATATGAAAACAGCCCCTGGATGTCTGCATTTTAAACTCCCCGGTGTGCACAGTTAGCCCTATAAATTTCATCATGTTAATTATAAATGCCTATTCCTGGAACAGCTATGTGCTAGCTTATGTGCTTGGATTTAGTGTGTGTGTGTGTGCATGTTTCTGTTTGTGTTATTTATGCTGTCTGGTACTTTTAAAATCCCAAGGTGACATTTCTTTGAACAGAGAACACGAAAGGCCACGCACTTCCTTGTGTGTGCACCTGTGTGACGAGGGGTTATCTGAAAAGTCACGGCTGGTTGAGTTTGTCTTTTGTTCTCTGTACACTTTCAGCCAATTAAGAGACAAGACTGACAAATCTGCTCCTCCTCTTTCTTCTCCTCACCTGCCCCTCCCTGTGCCCTCCTTTCTTTTATTCCTCCTTTGCTTTTACATCCTCCTTTAACACACGAGGGTGGGAATGACTTTCGTATTTAAAGTGACCTTCCAGGAATGTGAACTTTTTAACAACATCAAGCCCACCACTGCAGCAAAGAGGCAGACCTAAAGGATGCTTTTTAACTCAGCCAAGCTGGGATACACTCTTTATACCAGAGGGTCTAAATCCAAAAAGGGCATTTCTTTTTTTTTTTTTTTTTTTTCTTTTTCTTGAGTGATTTTTGCCTGAAGAAATTCATGAAAGCTAAAAACAGTATATCTTTTAATAAAGCATATTTTATGTGTATTTTTTCTTCCCCATTGTTGTTTTTTTCTGGCTTTCAACATCATTTATAGTGTTTTGGAAAGCATACATACTCCATATAGTTTCTGTGGAACTTATATTGGGATAGATGAGGGAGTAATTGGAACATGTTGCTTGGATTTCGTTTATTCCCTTTGCTTTTGAAGGCAACTTTAAAAATGGATTACAAAACGTATATAGCAGCAGGCACGAGAAGCACAGACAAATGAATAAGCAATGGGAAGTTTGAAGGCAAGGAGAAGTGAGGTTGTGCTTTCATATTTGGTCCATTAAGAATTTTCTGGCAGCTCGGCTTTTACGTTGCCAATAAATGCAAGTTTCTCTTTTCCGTCTTCGCTTCCTCTCAAATCTCCTGTAGACAGATAAACGACAAACCTAAAGTATTAGTCAGAGGATCTGCATTAGCAGCAGGGCAAAATAAAAGCTAAAAGCAACATTGATGAGGGTGTTGGGTGGGATGGTGGGAGTGGGGGTGGAAAGGTTTCTGAAATGCTACAATGTGGGACAGAATTTGACCAAAAACACAAGGAATGCACAGTCATAAGGAGGAGAGAGGAGGACAGAGCCTGTTTGTTTCATGATTTTGAAAGTGTTTTCTTTTGCTGGGTAGCTGCAGCTCTGGTTATAACCAAGGTTAAGGTATTCAGATGAGAACAGATTAAATGCGTGCACATATTTCTGCTTATTTTCGACAGGTCTTGGACAGTAATTGTAAGCCTGGTCAAGGAGAGTGATGGTGCTGTAGTTCTTGGAACTCCATTCCCTGAGATGAATACGATCTGCTCTTTACCCTGTGGTGTTACACACAAACCACTCGCAGCTTAATTAGATCAAATGGAAAGAATTTTCAAGTCTCAGGAAATCAAGACTGGGGAAAGGTTTCTGTTTTTAATGCTTTGCCTTTTTTTCTCCCATCTCCAAGAGAAGAGTGATAATGGCCTCATTATTGCAGCTTTTTAATTTCCTCTTTGAGCTCATTCAGTGCCATGAACAAAAGCCTCCAGTTTGCATTTAAAAACTTTTTGTCTTGAGAATGGAAGTAATAATATATTCTGTCTTAGCGGTTATTGTACTGTTCGGTTATTTGCTCTGTCTATTGTCTCTCTTATTTCCCCTTTCTCCTCTGTCTCCTTCCACAGGCACACAGAGGATCTGTCTGATCATTCTCAACCAGCCTCTTGATAAAGAATACCTTCACATTCTCTGGAGAAAAGGTAAAATATCATACAAATGATAAAGATAAACTGGAAAAGCTCTTTTATATGACTCAGATCCCATTTGCATTGCTTTGAATTGAGCATTTATTCCCCACTTGTTTTTGTACAATTGTGCTCTTTGCATGCAAAATCTTAATTTGATGCCAAAATGCTCCTTCACCACCTTCTAGCCACATGATCCTTAAAGTTTTTCCTCATGAAATAATTTTCCTCACGTTAAATCTGAATTTCTATTTATCCTAATAACTTGAGTGTTGAGTTGGGCATTTAAAGCCAAAATAATTTAAAATAACAGGCATTTCTGTTAAGAATGTCTAGTTTTTTTATTGGACAATGAAATGATGAGTTAGAATGAATCTTTATTCATCTTTATTATAGAATATCAGAAAGTTATTAAGTGTAAAAATAAGGATCATAGACCGGTCACTCGGATGTAATTGTTTTTTTCTTTTGTCCGATTTCCTTTCATTTCTCTTCCCTCCTCGCCATGTGACTGCATCGGTTTTTCTCTTCAGGCAGGCAGCAGATAGCCGAGTGCTACATTAAAAACAAAAAAACTTTTTAGGTTATACCTCACTCAATCTGAAGACAGCATTGCTCGTTATTCCTAACTGCGGCATCATCCATCATTTCTTAAACACCTGTTAGTCAAGTAGAATATCACATTGCAGACATCTGATGTATATCTTAGCTCTTCATTTAAACACAAGCTAATCGCAGCCATATGGCGCTCGTTATAACAGCAAATTGCTATGAACAAGCTTTAGATGAGCGCTTATTATATCGAGTCTGAAGACTGAGTTAAGAGGATGAATGATGCCATGGAGCTGCTAACATTATTACGTCAGCACAGGGTAGCTTAGTTAAATGATAATACGCGATTTCTCATCAATAAGGAGTAAAAAGTGTACTAAGTTTATCTAAATATAAAATTCCTTATATAAATAGATGAGTCATGTCGAATGGGCATCTACAAGTGTGTAGTGGCTGCAACTTGTACCTTTACTTCCTCCAATTTGAACAACAGCCAGCTGCTTTAGCTTGAGGAGTGATTGAGGAGGGTCCAAATGGACACACTGAGTTTGTAAAAATGTAATTAAAACGGAGGCATAGCATGCTGTGAAGTGCATGCAGGAGCTTTCCCCTTTAAGTCTGAGTAAAGCAGAAATAAACCTTTGTTCTAAGATTGTCACATCACAGACAAATGTGCTGTTCACCAATCAGGCAAAAGTTCATTATAAAAACAGTCAGCAAATGAATGAAGTTAGGTGTAAAAATTTAAGTAAAAGGAGCTGTGATCCTCTTCTCTCAGATACGGAGGTGCATGTTGCAGCGCCACCTGGATTCACAGAACTCAGATCAGCTGAAATAAGACACACACTGCAAGCAGTGAGAAAATGACTTCAGCCTAAACAAACAAAAATCCCAAATGTTTGCATGCACAGCTATAAAATATTTCACACATCTTCTAGCTGCTGACCAGGTTACTGAGAAGTGGAATTTCACTGCAGGCACATACTGTGAAAATTCCATTTACATACACAGGTCATGACCATCCCAGCAGGGAAGAAAAACGGGTGATTTCAAAAGTACAAGTTGTATTACAGACGGTACAGACGGGGTATTTGCATCGATTCTTGCGTCTTTAACACTTCAGCTCTGCATGGAGCATACACTGACCGTCCTTCAGTTTTCTGAGCCTGTGTGATTCCTTTAAACCTCTATATTGTGCTGCTGGCTCTGCTAACGTGCTACCAGGTCAGCGGTGATACCTATTCTTTACAGAATTAACCCAGTTTTTGTTTCTTCTTTTTTTTAAAAAAAAAAAAAAGTTTCTCTGCAGTTTAATGGGACAACCACAACAATGTATTGAATGCTCTTTGATACTAATTTTAAGGTCTTAAAGTAGTAATAATCCCACAACATTAATTGTAATTAATTGTAATTAATATGAACACATGCACTCAGCTCATACTAAATCCACCTCCAGCACGTTTCTGAGTTACTGGGTAATTTGTGGCAGATCTGCTACTGGAAGAAATGCTAGTCCAGAATAACGGGGAATATTAAGTATTTTGGCGTACTCTGCCTAGGTAGTTACAATTGCATCTCTCCCTAAAGGTCTTTTAACTATTACACACCTCTGAGACAAAGATAGCGTACAACTCACAGCTTTATATGTGAAGGGCATGAAATATTTCATAAAGGCCATGTACTTTCCAGTTATTTTCAAAAATACAGTTGTTGGCACAGAGTGGCTCAGAATAGCTGTTACACTAAAGGGCATTTAGATTATTATTGTCGAGAATGGCTCAAACTGTGTCCGCTCACTTTGATATCTAGAGGCACAAACTGAAAATTGGTTCCACTCAGGAGTCAGTTCCCAATTTTCCATATGGGAATCATGTAACACTGGGCTTGGTGCCAACAGATGCTGGCTAGTTCACTGACTAATGTCAGACAGATGCATTTGTTTGTTTCCGGAAGAGGCATTACATTGCATTAAGAAACACAACAATGGCACCAGCTTTAATATATGTATTGGAAAGAACAATAATAGTAACAAATCATAGGACAAACTAATATCCTTGCATAGGGAGGTTTGCAGCCTAATCGCCTCTCAGCTCTGTAATTCTTATGTGAGCAGAGTACTTACTGGAGATCTCCCATGGGCAGCTGCAAAATATTCCTTTACTTTTATTTCAAGCCAGTAAATTAATGGAATTACTTCCATCTCTCTGTGGACACTGATGAGTTCAACAGGAACAAACTGTGAGTTTTACTCCCAAATGTCTCTCTGTCTGGAGGTAATTTGCTCACCTGCAGCCACAGATGTATATGTACTTGATGGAGACTTTAGTTGGTTATAGTTGGGCACATTGTTATTAAAATCCATTTAGAGAGTATAGTATTAAAACAGTTATATTGGGTGAATTCAGAAGCCAGATATTGGAATTATAAATTGTTCATTTCTTCACTTTTTTAAAATTAAATTGGCAATTTTGCATTAAAAGGTATCGTAATACAGGGGTTGGTACCCTATATATACTGTCACTGGTTGGTACTAATGTTTCTATTCATTCATTCATTGATCAGCAGGGAAGCCAAAGCTCATCCCATCATCTAGCAGGATAGTGATGTGATACAACCTGGTCACTGTTTTTATATTATGTGTTTTTTTTATATTCCTCTTTTCAGACAAGATCTGTAGATTTAGCATCTGGATCAGTTTGAAGATATTATTGATCTAAATAATTGTCTTTACATTGATTGTGTGGTAATGATTGTAAACTCAGAGTTGAATCTTTTTGTATATTATATAGTCAGGCATTTCTTTGTACATCATAAATTGTGTTGTATACTCGTTTGCTCATAGAAAATTAGGTTAAGAATTGAAAAGGGAATTGATAAAGAACTTGATTTTTTTTTTTTTTTAGCAGAACTGATAATGAAATTGATATCAGTCATATATTAACGAAAACCATCAGCGGACAGCCGATCCCAAGTTTGCTGACAGTCAAAATCTCCCTGTGTCAGCGAGATTAGTGAGACATAAATATAAAATTTAGGATGATTTTAGAAAAACACAAAGCATGCATGAAAGGGTTTTGTAGATAGATAGATAGAGAGATAGAGAGATTGATTGATTGATAGATTGATTGCGAGAGACATGGGTCTGTGATAGGCTGGGATAGGCTCCAGCTATCTGCGACCCTTCGTTGAAAAAAGTGGTACATATAATGGATGAAGGAGATTTAGATATATAGTTCTCAAGACTTTAAGAGGTGTATACAATCTATAATTTAACCAAATTCTGTCCTAGAAATGACCTTACAAACAGAACCTGCGTAGCTTGAATAAGGGCAGCGATGAAGTTGTGAGGTCACAAAACGTAAACAGATTCATTTATTCTTAAAATGTAATCAACACAATTATGCAATCTGGAAAAAAGATTTGCGTACAGAATAACTTTGAAGGTACATTATAATGAAAAACCAATCAAACCCATTTCAGATTGAGTTTTAATTAACAGGTCTTTGATATTCTTATCAGCTTAGCAAAAACGCAAGAGGCATCAGAGCTGTTTTTAATCTCACAGCAGTCATTTAGTTAGATAGACATTGCTGTCTTGGTTTGTTACACTAGAGGGCCTCTACAAAATGCTAAATGACATTTGACAAAGCACATGTTCCCATCAGATTTCACACCAAAGATTGCCTGCTTCCTGAGATAAACACTCTTTGGGTCTGTTTGAGTCTGCTAAGGCAGAGAAACCCACATAAAACAAGTTACCTGCAAAAAAAAAAAAATAAATAAATAACTCTAGGTAAATCTCATCAAAGCCTCTACATGCATATCCAGGGTAAAGACTTTCCAACAGATTTCTGGTTTGTGTCCAGGGTAGGACAACTTTGTCACACCTTTTTTCTGTGGAAAATTTTAAATATTGAAGAATAATGACAAAATACAAAATAAATACATGTTTTTCTCAATATTTTCCTCAATGTAAGTTGTGTCTAGTAACTTCAAGTGAAGCCAACAGTGACATGGACCACTTACCTTTAAAACAATAAGAAACAATGCATTAGTCTTGCATAAAGTGCTGAAAGATGATACTTCATATGCTTTGTATTTAACTGTAAGAGCCATGACTTGGACCGAATCCTGACACCAACCAAATGAAAAAATTTGGAGCCATTATTAGAACAATGCACGTCATCAGTTTGGTGTAACTTGATGTTGTCACATAAAAGATGGTTGTTTGCTCCTTTTTGCATGATATTTAAAAGAAGTTTCAGAGGGTTTTGAGTAGTTGCTAAAGCCCCATAAGCAATACTATGTTGTAGATCTCAGAAGATGGACGGCTATTTTAATTAATTTTGCTCTCAGCACAGATTCCTATAGGATTTAAAGAAGATTTGATAGGCTGATGATTACATTTGATGGGCAGATCTCAGATGTCTCAGTTTGATGGTAAACATGCTTATAGCTAGTTTATCTTTCCTCAGTTGAAATGCCATGTAGTTTTAATAAAGTGTGTGTGATAAGCAGATGTCAGTGTGCACACAAGCATGTCTTAGTGAGTGACTCTCCAGATGGCTGTTCACCTGGAGGCATCAAGCCAGGTCTCCACCTTTAAAGACACAGACATCCACAGTCTTCCTCAAATATACAGACACGACTCTCAGGTCCTCTGATGTGCTGCCCCTGGGCCTCTACTTCTTCACCTGTGGGAGAGGTAAAGCAGCAGGGAGCGCAGGAGCGACTGAGGCTACGCGAATGCAACACTGATCAAAGGGAAACTCATTTACTGATGTAGGTTGTGATGTTGTTAGGTTGGATCAGCCTGCTTATCTCCCTCATGCACCCTCTTTCTTATCTCATTCATCGCTCACCCACTCATTCACCCACTCGTTCCCTTTTTCACTTACCTTGAGATGCTCCACCTGCTCATTGTGCAACAACTTAACACAAGTTTTAATAAAGCAATGTGTGAAACACACCAGGGTTGATTGTAACGGTCTCAGTTCATCATTTATTGATGCTTAAAAGTTAGCTTTTGTTGAAGTTTCAGAACTTCACCCAGTTATGTGATGGCACTCAAAAAAGTCAGTATCCTAGCTTGTGCTTGTCCTCTTTCAGCACTCCATGCAAAAAACGTGACAAATGGAGTAATAGAGTAAAGAGCAACAGTGGAAAAACCCAAATTCAACCAAGACTGTCGAGTGGTGAAAGTGTGTCACTTAGAATAACAAATAAGGAATATGTGGAGGATGGCCACCATGCCAACAATGCTGCAACATCAGCACGGACGTGACAGAGTTATGTTTTGGACTGTGATCATTGGGACAGAGCTGATTGGTCCCTGATCTCTGCAAAGTGTGTAGAGTTTCTGGATGACCACTTTCTTCAGTAACAAAATCCTCATTATGTTTGACAATGCACCATCTCATGCTGGTGAAAACACTCTGCAAACAAAATACCTGAACATGAATACCTCTGCATCATTGGCTGATAAAAGGAAAGAAACTCATGGTGTGGCCCCTATCCTCTCTTGACCTCAAGCCTGTTGAGAACCACGTCTGCATCACAGACCAAGAGTGAAGCTAGAGAGACAGAATGTTTGATGTTTGTGCAAGAGATCAATACAGTTTAAGGAAAGGTGTGGAAATCATGTTGGATCTGCGGACAGGCTGTCAGATGGCGCAGAAGTGGTGTACAGTTAGATGAAGAGAGGGCATTAAGGCATCATAATAAGGACTATAATCTCTTTGCAGTTTGGCCATTTGCCCTTTCCTGCTCTGCACTAAGGCCCCAACTTGACAGGTATTAATCCTCCCCTGAAACCTCCTCAATACAGGCCTGCCCTGGTATACACTCCTTAGCCGTCTGTGTGTGTTTCTACGTTAGTGTGTATTTTGCCTTGTCTACATCAAATTCAGCAGCAACATGAAAAGTTGTTGAGTTTATATTAAATTATGGCCGAAGTTGATTCTGGAGCCTAAAAGGAAGTACTGTGATGGCTAGTTTACTAACAAGATAGCTACTACTGACTCCTCCTGCTGGTCCTGTAAAGATTTATCATCAGAAATAATCACATTGTCTAGTCTCTGGTAAGTGCTCATTTGGATTTGGTATGGATCATTCTTGGACAGGGGTCCCCAAAGTTGGTCTTCGAAGGCCGCTATCTTGTAGATTTTTGATTCATCCCTGTTCCAACACACGTGGCTTCCATTAAACGGATACAAAAGCCAATGAAGCTCAGCATAATGACTGATTTAACTTGAGTCAGTTGTGTTGGACCAGGGATACACGGAAAACCAAAACAACAAACGTACACATTTGAACAATTTAATCTAAGGTAATCTTGTCACCGGTAATGATCGATAATACTGGTGAAACTGCCAGTGAATGATGTTTGTCTTTACATGTGATCGGCCTTCTGATCTCAAATCTATTGATGGAATAGAAGTCAGGCAACAATATTTGACTGTTGTGCATGTGGCCAACTTTGAACAGTTTATTGTTTCCAATGGGAAAATGACAGTAATTGCATCTTCATTGCCCGTGGATGGAGAGCAGATGGAGAGATGATATTTCTCAAGGTCAGATTTTCCACTTTAGCCATTTAGTGGAATGAAGACTAATTGGATAGCAAGAGATCTAAAAAAAAAAAAAAAAAAAAAAAAAAAAACAGATGTTTCCATGAACATTTGTGAAACGTTCTCAGAAAACGAAGCAGATGTTTTACAAGTATGTGGCTTGTATCTGTTATCAAGTTAGAACCACTTCTTTTCAATGTTTGGCTTAGCTGTTCAAAGCTGTTGACTCCAGTTGCTCAGTATTAGCTTCAGGATACTGTTTTTGGTACTACTAGAAAGTTTTGAAACACCTAGTCATTTAAAGTTAATAGATAAGAAAATTTAAACTGAATGTTTTTTAATATAAATATATTAACTTCATCTATGTATTCTTCATAAAATACAGCTTCCTGGTGAAGTAGTAGGGGTAATATTAAAAAAAAGCACAAGAACATAAATGCTGGCAACTGAACACAGATGAATATGGTGCCGGATGTTTTAATAAAGCGTGGCTCAATAGCTCATTTTGACCTTATTGCATCATGGATTTGAGTTTCACCCTCCAATATCATGCATGTCACCCACCCACTCCCTATTTCTACCTCCCTGCTATTCTGTTCCCTGTCATACTTTGTGTTTTATGAGAAATGCACTCAATTTCTAAAATATGTTGGTGAAAAACCCAAATAAAGAAATAAATGGACTGGATGACGTGTTCAAGGGGTACACTGCCTCTAACCTGCTAATTGCTGGGAGAAGTTTCAGTTTACTCGCAACCCAGAATTGGAAGTAAGTGAAATAGAAAATAATAAATAAATAAACAAATTAATAAATGAATCATCTATTTGGGGCTAAAGTTAATCACATTTAAGTGTTTTATTCAAGTTTTAGCAGACAGGATATACATACTCCATGTATATAGATATACTTGCTTACATTGATTGCTGGGCGGACAAATGACTTTCAAACTCATAGTGTAGACGGAGTATTAGTATAATTATTGTTATTTAAATTACATTTTGTTGAATTACAGTCTCAGTGTTTTCTATCTCTTGCTTAAATGCCAAATAAGTCACAGAGCTGAGAAAATGATTGAGTGACAGGAATATGTATGAGAGCTAGTCTGAAAGGTATTACTGATGTCTGTCTGAGCAGAACTGTATCCACGTATAATGACTTATAACTTTACAGACTGTCACCAAGCATACAGAAAAAGTTTCTTTTACATAAATTGTCATTTCAAAAGTTTTTTTTTTTTTTGTATTTTGTTTTCTGTCAGAGATAGTGACTGATTTACATTCTCATCTTTCTTTGATGCTAAACACAGACAGCAGGTGGTGGAGGTTATGAGTAAAAGCACTGTCTTATTTATACCCATGCAAATGCATATTCATTCTGTTGTTCAGAGCGGATGTTGACGGCTAGTACTCTATGAAGGTTACATCCTTCTGTTGGAACAATCATTCCTCTCCACTAAACATGCTAATAGAGCTCAAATTAGTATGTGTTTAAATTTTAATTTACAGTATGAAGGTGCGATTCAGGCAGCATACTTTCATGCTTCAAGTTATTTTATGAGGGTCATTGTGCCTCTAATGTGTTTGGACTTATATAATGCGTCACTGAGCGGCAACTTTACATTTAGACTCAGCTTGTTACTTTGATAAGTGCAAATCAAAATATGTCCTTCTGATATGTAAAGTTTATCACAAAGAAGCATTTTCTCTGTACTGGTGATGATTAAATGAATAGTGAAAATAATTATAACATGCATGGAAATATTTACATTATGAATCTCCATTTGTTGTTAATGACATTGTAGTGTTAATTAAAGGTTAAAATCAAACATTTTTAAAAACGCATATGCTCAAAAGATTAAGTTATATTCTGTGTTAGAAATGCTTTAGGGTTGGGGAATGGACCCTGCTGGCAAAAGAAAACAAACATTCAAGTGTTGCACGTCTCTTTGGGTGCACACTTTAGTTAGTTTTGAACAAGGTGCAAGTAGAAAACTTCGGCTGAGTCTTTGAAGTTTTCCCCAATGTGATTTGCAGCAGCTCCAAACACAAAAGGAGGGCTTAAAAAGTAGGCTGCCTATTCAATTTGAATGTAATGGAAGCAGCGAAAGAGCATGCATCTGCAAATAGTTTGCATGCAATTAAATGGAACATGAATAATATTTCAGGAAATGTAAATACCAAACTTTTGAACTGTTTATAGCCATCTTATTCAAGCTTTGTACATGTTTACATTGTGATTGAAGCATGTATGATGCCCAATATGCACAATTTTATTCACCTACTATGTTTTTTGTGATCCATTTGGTGAGGAATAAACACATCATAAAGGTTTATTCATCCTAAAATCATCTCTGCCCCAGTAAAGTTGGGTTTATTTGGAATAACTGTCCTAAATAACTGTAGTTTATTTTATGTTGAAGTTGAGTAAAGTGTTCAGGTCGTTCAGTTGGATCAACACAGACTAATGTACTGCATACCTGTCTGTTCTCAGCTCTTTTGAGAGCATGCGCTGATGGAGCTGCCAATCACCTTTACACCCTCACTGCTGGAGATCGCGACAGGTGAGTCAGCCTTGTGTTTACATTTACATCTGTTAATTGCTTCTTTTTGTATGAAAAGCTTTTGTTTGTGCAGTTAATGTGTGTTTTAGAGGGTGATGATTGGATTGATGGAAAAAGTGTTGGCAATTGGTGTATTTGCAGTCTATTTTCACCTGTACACACGTTAATGTTGTTGCTTTAGCATTATTGTTTGAGCACTTGAGGAGTAAAGATGCACCTTGTTTATGTCTGCATTGTGTGTGTTTCTGATAAAATAACGTACAATAGGTCTGCAAACTGCAGCAGCATTTCTGTTTCTATTTTTTGTGGCTAATGGACGACTGCTGTCACGACAGATGGATGTGGGGGATCATTTGGTCCCTGAAGTGTCAGCACTTTCACATTAACACCCAGGGTGCTGCGCACATCAGTGTGCTTTTCACCAGGGCGTGAATGGGATGTTACGGGTGTCTGTGTGCATGTCCTTGCAAATCTGTTGCTGTAACAACCATTTGAAGCAGAAGTGAGGACAGTTTTACAAAGTGACGTCATTTAAGCCCATTAACTTTTATACCATGAGCACTTATCACCTGTGTTTACAATTCAGTTATCAGTAACGTTTTTATTATAAAACTTGTCAAAGATTTTACAACAAAGCTAAAAAACTGGACCAATATTACATAAGAAGCGGCTTTATTATATATCAGATAAAACATTACTTATCAGTGTCACAATGAGATCAGGCTAGTGGAGCCAAGAAAATCGTGGCAGAAAAGTGACTGGATTTTAACCACAGGGAAAAAATTGTGCCAGACGATAATTACAGCAAAAATGCTCTTAGGTATTACAGCAATTTGTTCTGAACGCACATAATCTAGGTTGATCAATTTAGCAAACAGTAGGAGGTGGAAAATTGAAGGTTTGATGATGACAACAGTGGAATTTATTATCGATTACAGCAGTCACTGCTTAACCAACAGCAATCATTTTCAATTATGACATCAAGATACTGAAGCGGTTTGCTTAATGAATGTGGATGAGCTTCTTTTCATTACGTTTTAAAACAAAATGCATCAGTTAAGTCTGTCTTTCAGTGAAAAACACGACTGTGAGTTTTACTCCCGATGGCAGAGGCATCGCTGTGCAGTGTATCTGTGGGACACAGCAGATTCATCCGTTGACCCTTCATTTGCGCTCTGTCAGCAGCATGCACAGTAGAGCTGACAGCACAGCTCTCCTCTTCAACTGACTGTTGCCAAAACTAACAGCATCTGTCCTGAAAAGTTATACATTAAACATGCAGGGTTGTGGGTGAGGATTTTTTTTTAAGAGAGATGATGTTTATAGGTGGGGATATGTCAATTAATCAACAAGTTAGGATGTATTTAACCCAGCATTAGTATACTAATGGACTACAGAGAAGGAGGGGAGAGGAAAAGAAGAAGGCAGATATGCTAGTAATCAATCAAAGCTGTGTTTTATGAGAACACTGGATGTAGACAAGAGCAGCAACATCCACTGTGTGGGAGAAATGCACAAGAAAAAAAACTATTGAGCTAAGAAAATAAAACAGGCAAATGGCTTACTAAATATTTTTTCAATCCAAGATGAAGATGTAACAGAAACATGAGCAAAGTTGGATTTGTGTTTGTATATATTTTGCTGTTACAGTTTTTGTATTAAGGCATACAGTTTGGGGCTGAGCTGAATCTAAGACGTTCTTCCCACAGAAGTTAAACTTGTGTAATAACATTATAAGTTGTTCATTTTTCTGACTATAAAACTTTAACTCAAGATAGGCCTGACCCACCTGTGACTAAGTACTGCCTAAGCTGTTATTAAGCTTTTTTTCTTTTTTTTATGCTGACACTATGTTGGCAGCATAAAATGACTGATAATGGCATTTATTTGTATAATTGGCTACATTTTTATGATCACAGCTTTACCTCAAGACTCATTTTACAAAGTTTTTTGTTATTGCAGAGTGCAAACATCAAGCTTTAAATCCCATTTTCTGCTTTGACACAATTGAGGTTCTTGAAATT
>JBAMHX010000020.1:15100809-15119898 GCA_037177515.1 Pseudomugil tenellus
TATATGCATTGATCCACTACAGAATAGCCGTAAACATGTATTCCTGCAGATTTATATGGGGAGCTGTTTTATTCATAATTAAATAAATAAATAAAACATTTTGAAAAAAAATATTTTAAGTTGAAAACAGAAACAGAAGATATATGACCATGAAATTTTGACATAATTAAACATTATTGTGAAATATAGTCTTTTTTTCTTAAACATGTTTTTATTTGATAATGCTCCTCTCCACAATGCTTTATGTATTTCATAATTTTGTTTTTCAGCAGAATGAGTTCTGCCAAAGATGCTATTAGAGATGGTGGGTTGGATTAGTGGCTTGTCGATTCCATGTAAGGAGAGAGTTATGACACTCTCATAGACTTTTATCCACCACTTTCCTGTTATGACACCGGGTGTTTTCATGACACCTGGTCTCCCAGGAAGCTCTATTGTTCACTTCCAGTCTTCACTAACCAGCATGCGTAACAATCTATTTTAGAAGTGCGATTTGATCTCATGTATTCACACAAATGTGTTCTGGGACGACATGTGCTGTCGTTGGATACATACACAACTCGCGGAAACTTAAAGATTTTATGAATGGAGCATGTTATGACCATAAAATCACTCACAAGATAATGCATAGCGATGAGGCAATTTCACAACAATGGCTCGCAGTGCTGAAGTTAAAACACCCACCCAAGAGGGTCTTCGTCTGCTCTTATTGTTTTGTTGATCACAAATCGACAGAGCTGCATCCAGATCCAGAATTATATAGAACGATCACCAGCTAATTAGAGGTGAAGGCTAACTAGATACCACGGTGCAGCTGATGAGACACCTGCTTCCACCTGCACTATTGAAGTGCAACATGAAGAGCCTCATAAGTATTCTGATTACTATTGCAGGTTAGTTCATGAGGTATCTTTTATTTAATACTTTTTAAGTGCTGTTAAATGCTGTTTTTTGAGTGCTGTCTACAAGTGCTTGGCGTCTATGTCTTGAAATTCTATGTGAAGCACTCAGGTAGTAAAGGAGCAGCCAATCAAATTACTGGTTGTACCTTATCGACTTTAATTGACAGAACAAGTAATTCTGCGGAAAAACGACATTATAAAATAAATAAATCATTGTGGAAAAGAGCATTATGAAATAAAAGCATGTTTAACAATAAAAATCTATATTTCACAATAATGTTTCTTTATTTCACAATTTCATGGTCATATTATATATTTCTGTTTTTAATTTAAATTATATTTATTTCAAATTGTTGTGTTTATGAATGTTTAATTATGAATTAAAAGGACTTTCTATAGTTCCATAGTCTAATTTTGTAATTTTTTTTACAGAAATGATTTCTGTCTTGATAAAACATCATTCATCTTCTTTATAGAGTATATTAAAATCCTAATTCTGTAATTCTGTCAGAGTTGAAAGATTTTGAACAATTTAGACTAATGCTAGGGTTTAAGTAGGGTATTATTTTGGATAGGGTTGCATAAGGATGAATAATTTTCGCAGTTATCTGTGAGATCCATCATTTTGCTTATAACTCATGGTTTCTAAGGGGCCTGATGATAATGACGAGTGTCCAAATGCTTAACTCGGAGTCGACAGAGCAGTGGATGAAGTTATGACCATAACCATTATGCAGTCAAAAATGGCAATTTTGATAACATTTGCGGAAAATCCTGTTAGTTTCTGACAATAAAGTAGCAGGTGTCAAATAACCATCACTTCAAACTGGCAGATTTACTCATCATCAAAAACGATTCTTAAATGAAAGATTTATTGCACATATTCACAAATTTGTGAAACAGCAACCAACCAATTCCATTTGTCCATCCATTTTCTACTGCTTATTCCCGAGCGGGGTCACGAGGGGGCTGGAGCCAATCCCAGCTGACATAGGGCAAGAGGCGGGGGACTCCCTGGACAGGTCGCCAGTTCATCACAGGGCAAACACACATAGACAAACAACCATGCACACTCAACCCTATTTCCAAAGTGCATGTCTTTGGACTGTGGGAGGAAGCCGTAGTAGCTGGAGAGAACCCATGCTAACAGGGGGAGAACATGCAAACTCCACACAGAAAGGCCACCTGCTTGCTGTGAGGCTGCACGGTGGCACAACTGTGCCACCGCACAACTGTGCCACCGTGCAGCCGCAACCAACCAATTCAGAATGGCAAATGTATGTTCATAGGTCACACTGTTGGTAATGAAATAAATTCACATTGTCGCATCTTTCCGGACAATTATTCACTGCTTTTCTGCACTGCTGTAGAGTGTTTTGTTTGAAAGTAAAGGTTTACCTCTAAGAGCATATGGGAAAGCATCACCCTAATTGGGTTGCAAACACACTTTTTCCTTCATCTGAATGTATTAATATCTATTGACAATTTATATGATACCTTTTGAAAAGCAGAATTGATGGCATCCTTGTATTATTCCCATATCAATGCTTTACTTTAAAAGTAATGAACAACCATTTCAAGGTACTGTGAGTTAAAGTCCCACTGGTTGGGGACTCTAACCCACAGTACTGATTAAAAAAATGGCAGCTATAAATTGCATGCGCAGTGCAAAACATCCTATGGTTATTGGTAGGATCAGGATTAGAGATTTAGATTAGGGAAGCATTTATTAATAATTGACCTATTTTTTGTATTCTTGAGTATCGTGTTGAGCATTGTGTGGCTAGTTTTTTATGTGTATTATGTTATTGTTTATTGTTTTTGCAACTGTGGCATGAGTGTATTGCCCAGAACAAGTTTCCTATTTGTGGGACAATAAAGCTTTTACCTTATCTTACCTTCCTGCTGTATACTGTATATATCACCAGACATGAAACTGTGTGGAAGGAAGCATTTTTAGTGTCAAACACATGTTTACGCCCATAACAACTTTCCTAATCTTCAAGAATGTCAAGCTTTTTACAAGAAGTAATTCCATTAGTAAGAGAAGCGAAGGCAAGTGTGTATTTGTTTGCATGTTTTTCCTGTTACTCTGTATAGCCATAAAAAAATAATTAGGATTAAAAAGGAAATTCTGCCAGCCACCTCCAAAGTCTCTGGCGCTGTCACCAGAACGGAGTGGGTGGACGGCTTCACACAGTTAAAAGAAAGGTGCCACATAATTTTCTGTCAAAACAGCCTTAATGGCAGACATTAAGGATGTAGAGCGGAGCCGGCGCTTCAGGTTAAAGCTCTCTGCTTTTCACCATGAGTCAAGCGACGGTGATTCCACTTTAGTGTGTGGCATGTTAGAGGCAACGCAGGGCTGTGTTTTTCCATCCAGATGAAGCCTGCATCTCTGACGTTTTTAAAATTTATTTAAGTGGTCTCTCTCCCTTTATATAAGGAAAATACTTACTTATATTATGCAGTAGTTATTATGTATTAGCTGTGTTTCTGTTGACAGTCGTGTATTCGTCCTGTTTTTAAACCTAAATATGTTCAAATGATTTCTTTCTTCTGAGGATATATTCAGCAACATGAAAGCTCGTGATCAGTCTGCTCAAATAGTTGTGTTCTTTGAATCACTTATTTGTAAAGTGCTACTTTTTTCTTTTACATGAATTATGCTAAGGTTACATAACAGAACCCATTAGCGTTGCTGACACACATTTTTCCCCTGTATATATTTTAGAGGTGGGCGATATATTGACTATAACCGATGTGTCTTGAGAAGTTCTGCATGCCATGAAATGGCTGTATCGTGAACATCAACTACATACAAACTCCCACAGCAGTGTTTTAAGCCGTTTATATGTCTGGCTTCTGAAACACAAGAAACATGCCATCCGTAGTGCAATGGAGTAGAAAAACTCCTGCCCATATTTCTCATCCAGCTGTTCATTATATGAGAACAAGTGTTTACATCCCTGGAGTTTGTTGAAAGGCAGATATTCTCATCTGTTTTTCAGGTGGCTGCTGCAACATAATTTCCATTGTGAGCTCTGTCTGCTCACCTGTGTGTGTAGACTTTGTGACATGTAACAGAACAACGGGCTGTTTCGTGTTTACAATGAAAGTACAAAATGAAACCATGTTCTTAAGGAAAGGTAGTCTTAAATACTTATGTTCTGGTGCAAAGTAAAACAAACTGGATAATAAAAATATTTGACTCTAAGATAATTGAATAAGAATTATATAAGTTATAGCTGATAAAAAATTAAATCAACTTGATCTTCTCGAGGTGACAGGTATGTGGATATAGCCAAATAATACTTTGGTGTTAGGTTTAGGCCAAAGTGTGCAGTCCTGCATAAAGTTAAGTTTATCTTTTTCTTTTAAAAAAAATAGTACTATTCTGTCACTGTTACTTACTCAGGGAACACTATAAGACAAATACATTGACCATACTGAACATTAAATTGTATTTTTCTAATCTTAGGTGTCTATGCCAGTAGAGGTAAAACTTTCACCAAATGTAGAAACGTTTAAAGCAAAAGGAGCAAAAATCAGAAATGCATAATCTTTACCATCATATAGGAAATTCTACTAAAACTGAGCCAAAATTGCTGTCAGTAGCGCTCATCATTTCTGATTTTCATCTTTTTATTTAGCATTGACACCCTGTAGCCCTCCTATAAATCCAACTCACTAACTTTTCTCTTTCAAATGAAAATATTTTGTCTACTTTGTGCATCTAATCAAATCCTCTAAGAAGATAAGAAGGATGAGCAAAGGATGGAGGAACGCCGCTGAACGTGGGAAGGGATAATTGTGAATGAGCAGAGTTTATAACATTTGCAGCCTTGTGTGTGCACATGCAAATGTCGATAGAGCTAATGTGATTGTGTCGGAGGATATGCGGAGGAGACTTTCAGATCAGGGTTGTGTCAGCGTATTATTGTATATGTATCCTGGTTTGCAGGAGATAATGCTGTCACACTCAGCAAATGAAGTTGCCAACACTAAGACTTCTTATTTTCTAAGACCTAGAGGTAAAGATAAATCTGTGACAGCCTTTCTATTTTATTTGTCAATCGACTGATATCACGCACATTCTTTCTTTTTTCTGTTTTTTTTTACATTCACCGGATTTGCAGGCACCTGTATGTGTGTGTTATGATGGCTAGTGTTTTAACAAGACAACAAGTTATCCAGATGTGTTCACTGAGGATTTATTCTAAGCATATAGTGAAAACTAAAGAAGCTTTTTGTGTTTTCTTCATGAATATTGGACATTGACATGTGGTTGATATATGGTCATCAAACCCAACCAGGTTTATACATCTGCCTCTCTTCACGTGTTACTCTGCTAATTGAGTTTATTTTTATTTGTTACTGAAAAGGTTTTGTCTTTATTGCTGAAAACTGGCATGTTTAGCTGAGTTGATGAGCAAGGATAACTGCGGTTTGCCGTTTAAGCAGTGACCACTGCATTTCCAGTCTTACATAAGATATTGTCCTAGTTTTGTTAAGTTTACAGTAGTGAAATGTAGCAATTGAGGATAATTAAAATTCCAATTATTTCTCTTTTCCCTGCTCTACCTTAAATCTCAGTAGTATCTCAGTAGTACAGCTAGTAGCCCTGAGAGTAAAACAGACTTAATAAACTCGGTGCACTCAGCTGTCAGAGGTGTTTGGAATATTGATGGTATCTGCTTATTAGAGGCCTACAAGCTTTAAGCTGATTAATTGGGGGATTAAACACTGTTGGATCACACATTCACACACAACCATGCAATCTCACATGTGAAAGGTAGGGTGTTTTTATTCTGTTTCAGTCCTTATAGATGAAGAAATGCGTGTTAAAATCACAAGAACATCAGTATCCAAGTGAGCTCACAGTCATTAGACTTGAGATTTCAATAATTGCAATCTTCATTGCTGTGGGATAATTAGAGGTCTGTTTAAAGCTGATTGGTTGTTTTTCATGCATGCCTTTGTAGTGCCATTATTACGAAACAGGACTCTTACACAGACCACACACTAATTCAACCCACTTTTATAATCCAACAGTTTACTTTTATACAGCAGAAGTGCACATGTCTGGGCAGCATAGGTATTAAATGAATCATATTTCAAATTTCCACATACAGTATCTGAATTATACTTCAGTTAATGTTACATAACATGCAGGTATTCTAGCATAGATTTGTTCTAATAAATGTTTTCTAGTATCGGATTCCGATCATAAATCTATTTAGTCTTTCTCCAAGATATGTGATTATTGGCAACTCACAAAGGTCGGTACTAGTCAGTCTAATCTAATGGTCTACTTTTCTGAGACCATCCTTCGTGCATATACATTCAGGCAGAAAGGACCTCTGATTATCTGCTAAGAATATGACCTCTAGTGGTCACCTGTAAAGGATGAAGATAAGTAGAGTTCTTGAAGGTGAATGTATTTTATTACTAACATGATCATTGTCAAACTTTAAGTTATTTTACAGCCTAAAGCTCCATGATGTGTGTGTGTGTGCTCCCGTGTGGAAATGCTGATGAGTATTTCCCTCATGTTCTTTGTAGTGGCGGTACTTCACAGGATGCCATTATAAGTTGCATTGAAAAAGCTATGAACTAAAGATAGATATGGATGTTTTAGTTTAATGTGTCTTCAAGTTTTAAATGTGATAAACGTCAGCAAACGTGTCTCCAATTTATTGCATGGCTGCTGTTGTAAAACCTCTGATTGGCTGATGTCCCTGATGGCAGACCTGGGTAAATGGGTACAGCACACTTTCACATGGTTTCTACTTACTACTGAAAAATCATGTTTGTTTCAATATAATTAAACACAACACTTTAGTTTCCCAAATTTATTTAAGTACTTTTATGAGAAAAAAAGATTTTGAAGATTTGATGCCAGATGTGTGGTGTATTTCTGACAATCTGAGGGATCACAGAAACCTGTGCCAAGTCTGACCTTTGGTTTTCTAGTTTTGATGTAGATACACAGACACATCCCACTGGTCCGAAACATGGCCTGTGATCTTTACATTTAGTACTTTATCAATTTTTTTAATTAGCATGTTAATACATATGTATTTAATGTAGCGTTTACATTAGTAGCATTGAGAGTTCATTAACATCAGTTTTATCTGCTGGACTTGGTTCATTTGGGGGTGCAACATCATTCTAGAGTAAGAATGGGCCACGCTGTACTTTTTAAAAGAATGAGGCTTTTCATGAAATGTGTTTCACTCTTCACTACAGCCATGAAAATATGGAGCTGCAAATCCTTCAGTTTTCTGTTAGAACTTTTACCAAATTGTTTTACATCTGACCGTGAGCTATTTCCGCTGTTCAGAACTGCCTATCACCCCATAAGCATGGGTTTGGTTACGTTTACTCTTGATGCTGTGCACCAAGCTCACAATGCACTTTTTTTTTTTTTTTTTGCAGTCAGCTTCCTTTACTTTGTCTGCTTGAAACATTTGTCAGTGTACAGATTTTGCTTCTTTGAGTTGAATCAGAGTTTGTTTATACATTCACAGTATCTCATACGAAATGGACTTTCCGAGCAAATGGACAAGAATTCAAATCAAAAGTGAATGTAGCCTAACTCTTTGCTTTGGTTCTTATATTTTCAGATTATTCATGAGAAAAATGTTGAATTTGCAGCTTATAAATGTTGCTTCAATGGAGTTTGTTTTGGAGAGCCAGTGTTTAAGTAATTAATTATATCCCTGAACGAGGAGTGTTCGGAATATTATGGTTTCATCACGACCGCCGGATATCCTTCATTTAAGCGCCATAACTCGAACAATTTTTACAATTGGATTTTGATACTCTCTATACCTGTTTACCTCCCCAAGGGAACGATCTGTGTCGAATTTCACAATTTTTGGATTTATGGTTTCCCCACCAAGTGGTGCTTTATGCACAAAATAAAAACAACTGATTTTTTACTATATCTCTGAAACTATTTATTTCATTTGGATACTCTGTACCTTGGAATGCAACGTGTCCTGACGTCATACCAGGATGGTTCAAAGTTTTGAGACCAGGTGGAGCTTTGGGACTGAACATGTGCATCTTTATATTATTGTGTTGTGTCTATTCGAGGATTGGGGAATTGGAGGATTGGCGGCGTTCAGGGATATACTCCTATCCGTTGCTTCAGATAACATAAGCCTTGTTTAAATTCTACAACTTAGTGACTACTCACTTGTGTTGGATCCTGTTTATCTGGATAAAAAGAGGTAATTCAGACTTGGTTAAGTTTGTGATATAACATTTTGGTTAAATTTAGAAAAAATATTATTCACAGTTGTTTTTTTTCAGCATTAGGGCAGGCAGAATGGTGGTCTGTCTGCTGTGTCATGCTGAACAAATTTGCTTTGTCAAGAAGAACTATATTCATATACAAAAACCTCTTGGTAATCTGAATTCTTTATTTATTTTAGTTACATCCTAATTCAACAGAATATATTGCTGGACACGACCAGAGGCAACAGACAAAGGATAACAAGACAAGAGAAAAGGAAAGAGAAAACAAACATAACATAAAAAACAAACAGAAACGCACTACAACGGAAATTTCGCAATCTAACCACCCATAATATTCGCAGTTTTAAGGAGGCTGATATTTATATCAGGCTTCAGGATGCAAACTGCTAGTCAGACGTTATTCTATTCACCCCACCCATCCTTAGTAAGAAATGCTGTGGCACAGCCACATACTGAGCCTTCCTCATTATGCTAACTTATTCTTCCTTGTGTCCTCTCTCTTCCCCCATGACCTGGAAATCATTTCTCCTCTGCCATTATGAAGAATATTCAGATACTTGAAATGCACCTTCAATGGACAAAAATATGGCAGGGCGTTTGAGGAACTAATAAGGTCTAAAAGCAGCCACATCTTTCCTCACATCCTCGCCGAGAAAAGGAAAGAAAGGTGCCAGGGATAGCATTATTTACATTTGTCATTATTTGCATAACCGCACAAGGCTGCTTTGGACAATAGACCACATATGTTGTAGCTATTTTTTTTTCTTATTTGTCTCTGTTGTCAATTCACATCAGCTCATATGAGTCAGAAAGCTAAACTTGTCAAAGCGCTTTGCTTGAGGTTGTTTATGTGCATGAGCTGTAATGATGTTATCCAAAATCTTTCCTCCAGCTATTCATTGTCTTCTCTCTGATTAGGAGAGGAAAGGGATGAGAGAAGCAATCAGAGCTCCATCTATTCAAGTGCTGAGAAAGTAGGAAACAATTGGAGAGTTTTAAATGTTAAAAAGCAACAAAACGTATTAAACATTAGGTTTAGCTTAAATGAATAAAAAATAATGCCAGTAATAAACATTAAGAACATATAAGAGTATATAGGAAACAAAGGCTTTCATTGTGTCTTAATGATGTTACAAAGTAGAAAGACGTTGATTGCATTACACAAAAGACTGAACTTTATAGGATAAAGGGAATGAAGTAGAAAGTGTGGAAGAAGGGTGTGGGTAGAGGAAGAGTGAGGAAAATGCCAGGAAGAGCAAACATGAAGAGAGAAAGAGAGGAGCAGCCGGGCTGATAGACAAACACACACACACTTACATGAACATGCATACACAGGCAAAGGTCACACTGCCATCCCTGCCACCGGTCCACAGACAAACTGGTAGTAAAATGCTCTATTTCCCCTCCAAATTAAAGTGTCAGTTAATATTAATGTTGAAGTGAAGACTGTCAGCCACACAACAAGCAGACACACAAACACATTCACAAAACAGCATTTACGCCCGTACACACAGACATAAATGCAGAATTTAGAATCGCGCGCAGTCAATTACTCTGAGCCGAGTGTGCTGTGCATGCGGGTCACAAAGACGTGCGTTGCTGTGTGCACGTGTTTGGTTCTGATCAAACCCTGAGACACATCTTGTCCCATTTGTCACATGAAGGTTATATCTGAGTGGAGATGCAATTGTGGTGTCCTGTTTTATAAAAAGAAGGGAAATTATACCAGTGGGTGTGTGTAGCTGCATATTTTACAGATCTGTGTGATTTAATTTAATTTTGAATATACGTTTACAAACAAGAAATATTTGTAACGTCCAATTTATTTTCTCTTTCAGCTCAGGTGTAGTTGCTTATTTGTCTGTAATCATGCTTGTGATGTGTATGTTTGTGTTTGCACATGTGTGCAGCAGGAGATTACATACAATTCCTATTCTGTTTGTTTTTGTGTGTCTTGTTGCTGTAAATGGGAAGAACAGGAGGGAGAAGAGAGAATAATCCTTATGTATCTCTTTCCTCAACCGACCGGAACATAGTCCTTGCGGCTTTCTGGGGAGCACACACAAATAAACGTACAAAAACACAATACCCAGCCAACCATAAAATCGTAATGTCAGACCTGTTAATGCCTCCAGATAGCTGCGACTGTATCCCAGCATGGTCTCACCCCTTACACGCAAACACACAGAAATGGAATAAACAGAGACTTATCGGTTTCTTTTGACAGAATGTTCCACTCAGTAGTGGCTGGTAGATTTGGGGCTTTTTTCCCCAGTAATATATGCAAAATATATTGTTAATTCCAACACCTTGGGATTTTAAGTTGGCTCAAAACACAGTGGCATTTAACTGAATGAAATTCAATGGAAGATTTATTTCAGAATGCAAAGCTTGAATGCTCTAAAACTCCCAATCTGTGTGGTTTCATTTACAGCTTTGAAAGTCCTCAATTCATATAATGATGCTGTGTTTATTTTCTGTTTATAAAGTTAGCTGCTATTACCATTTTGTGATAAATGTGTTGTAAATGTTTTTGGTGAGGAAGTTCTTGAATGTGGAAAACAAACTCTAGTCGGGCTGCCGAGCTCATCCCAGCACTGTAACAGCTCTAGTCAAACTCCTAAATGACATTAGGCTCAATACTGATTCTGTTCAAGTATCCTGGTTCTGCTGGATGTCAGGGCTGTGTCTGATACTGTAGAACAGGTTCAGGTCGTATGTAGAAGGTCAGAGTTATTTTGTTACGGCAGCTATGAATCTGAGCAAGTGGCCATGAATTTTGGAGTACCTCAGGGGTCAGTCCTTGGACCTCTTCTGTTCATCTTCCATATGCTTCCTTTGGGTCAACTATTACAGACCTTTATCATTAATTATCACAGCTATGCAGACTATACACAACTTTGTGTCTTTGTCACCAGATGACTACAGTTCAATAGATTTACTCTGTCACTGTTTGGTGCAAATTAACACCTGGATGAAGGAAAATATTCTACAATTAAATGAAGAAAAAAACTGAGATTATTCTGTTTGGTAGCAAAGAGAAGAGGGCCAGGATCTGTAAACACCTGGAGACTCGGGCTCTTAAATGTCCTATACTTTGCTATATTTGTCATTTCACAGTCTATCCTATGCACAACTATGCATTTTTCAACATGCACCATACCATAGTGTTACTACACCACTCAGTTGTTACTGCAAGGTTTATACACTGGTTTCCAGTCAGTCAAAGGACAGTTTTTAAAACCCACTGATTGTTTATAAATCCCAGAATGGTTTAGGACCAGAATACATCTGTGATATGTTCAGAGAATATAAACCAATCGGAGCTCTTAGATCCAGCATTTAGCTGCTAAGTTGAACAAACTGCCAGTAGAGATAAAACTTTCACTACATGTAGACATATTTTTTTTGTAAAAATCTTTAAATCCAGATTAAAAACATTACTCTTGTAATATTCCTATGAATGAGACCTCAACGGTAACTTTTATCTGATCTTACTTTTAATGATTTTACCAACATTTGTTTACTTCTTTCAATGGTCCTGAACCTCATTTTGTCTTGTATTGATGATGATGTTTGTTTCAAACGTGCACATAGTTGAAACATTACAGGCACAGATGCATATTAAAGTAATATTGATTTTGTTCTAAGTGTCTGAATCTGTCAGTTCCAAATGGATGCAAGCTCATCATGTTACACCACAGCTCTTTAACGGGGTGCATTAGCTTTTGAATCCAAACCATATCTTTCATGTTGTAGGCTAAAAATATGCACAGACAGCTTTCATAAGTTTTGTTTGTGTGTTTGTGTAAAGATTGCATTATGCAGTTAAATGTTTAGCATGCTTGCTGCAAAGCAATGAGGTATTAATACATGTTGCACCAGCTGATTGTTTTTGAAGAACTGTTAAAAACTGAAATGTCAAATATAATTTTTTATTGATTAAAAATTTTCGGGGTCAAATGTTATACTATTTCAAGCATTTTTCAAACCAAAATTCCAACTGATTATTTTTTTTCCAGTTAATATCTGGTCCCTTAACTGTGAGTATATTTTTGAATGTAAGGGTCAGGGAATGAATGTGGAAATGTAGTATCTGTTATTTGTGTTTTTTTTTTTTTCTTTGTTAAAGGTTAGAAACTTGACTTGACCCATTTTGATCAAACTACACTGTTGAATTTGTTAAATAAATATTAAGATATGCATCCAGAAGTTGTAGATGTATTTTTGTTTTTTTAAGAAAGTATTAAAAACGGGGAGAAAAACGTAACCATAGTAATGTCTGTTAAACTTTAACAGTATAGTTTTTATATTTCAGTCCTTATAACTAATTTTTCCTTATAATTAATCTGACAAGAGTCATACACGATTAAAACAAGGCCTACGCCGTCAGAAGTGATGACTAGGAGTTTATCCTCAAACTCCCCACAACCCTCCTATTCCCCAATCCTCGAATAGATACAATACAATAATATAAAGCCGCACATGTTCAGTCACAAAGCTCCACCTGGTATGGAAACTTTGAACCAGCCCCGTATGGCATCAGGACAGGATGCATCCTGAGGTCATGATGTTTTATTTGCACTTGATTAAGTTCAATTAAACAAATAGTTGCAGAAATATAGCCAAAAATCGGATTTTTCTTGAATGAAGCGCTACCTTGTGGGGAAACTATAAATTTGCTAATTGTGAAATTCTATACATATTGTCGTCTTGGGGACCTAAACAGGAAAACTGAGTATCAAAATCAAATTGTAGTTCCTGAGATATAGCCAAAACTGTGATTTTTCGTGCAAATAGCGCCACCTAGTGAGGAAACCATAAATCCCAAAATGCAGACATCCGGGGGACCTAAACATATACACCAAGTATCAAATTCCAAGTGGGAAAATTTTGAGTTATCGCGCTCACTTGAAGGATATCCGGCTGCCACCATTATGTCCCCAACACCTCGTGTTCGGGATATAATAAATCATACTTACAATTATACTTTTTTCTGTGTTATTAGGGTGTATCCAAGTGTATGCTTTGATGTTTTTTGTGCATTTTAGTGGACATTTATTTTATAACAAAATGTCCATCTTTAACAAAAATACTAAAAACTTCTCTTTCAGGACCTCCGACCAAGTAGAAGGCAACAGAACCACATGTCTTCTGTACTTGATTCAGTTGTCCAATCAGTTTTTAGAGTAAAAACCTGGCTCAGGTTCATATTTGTAACTAGTTACATGCAGAGTGAGAAATCTGCACGAGTGAGATTTTACAAGCAGTTTTTAGCTTTGTATCTGTGAACAAACTCAAACGATTTGATCCCATATCGACCTACCCTGACCAGCAACAGCATTAAAATCTGACAAGTAAAGAGAATAACACTGTTCATCGTGTCACAAATGATCTTGTGAAAAAATCTGCATCATTGGTGCATCTCTACTGCATCTCAACTGAATTATCAAGCTGATATCTTGCTATGATAATTGCACTAATATTAGGAGTTAACTGGTCAATGGCTGATCCATTCTAACTAATTGTGCTGTTTGCTTGTGTGTGTTTGTGTTTATGTGAGACAGAGATGTACTTATTACACTGTTTGTGCTGAATGAGCAAATTTGCCCATAAGCCTGTAATTACTCTGCTGTGCTGATGTCTTTGGGTTTATCAGACTATATGTTCCTAATTATCAGAGCATAAACATAAACTTTTGCTTTGCTGCTGTGTTTGCTCACAGTGCACAGTCCCATCAATCTATCTATATCTGCAGTCAGCTGTGTGAGTGTGATTGTGACAGGGCCAGGCTTAGCGCCACATAGGATCACCCTGTCAGTTTCCATGTCTCTTCGTCTTCCCCAGCGGCGTCACTCCTCTCCCTCACTGCACAGATCAAAGACCTGACACATGCCCCAATGTCGTCTTTCTCCTTCTTTCCTCTATCTCTACCTCACACTCTTTCAATCTTTGCCCGAACCCTCTGTCACTCACCATCTCTTTCTGTCCTTGCATCCAGCTTTCTCCCTGACTATATCAGCGGGGATTTTGATTCCATTACTGCCGAGGTCAAAGCTTTCTATGCAGACAAGGTGAGTGAGACAAAACTCGCATGCACAGGTACACACACAGAAGTACTGTCACTTTAAGAGGAGCTAATATGAACAAAATGATTCTAAATCTTTCATTTTTATCTAAGAGAACTAATGGGTCGGTATGTAAGACCTGAAATAAAAAAAAAATGCAACCAAATGAATTTGCCATATAAACACCATAGCTTACTCTTTCTGTGTAGATTCCCATGTGGAACAACCAGGAATACATCAGATGCTTGGATGGTGATTGGAAATGGCTGATTTTCAGCTTGACTGGTGACCTGCAGATCAGGCACTAAGAAATAGGCTTTTTTTAAGTTTTGTTTTAACAAGGCTTAAGCACACAATGAACAGAGAAACAGAGGTAGTTACACTTTGGCATGCAAGCATGCCTTCATTGTGAAAGCTCATAGAAGCATCTGCAACTCACTTTTTCTCACATTTACCCTCGGTGGTGTCATATGTAGAGGTTTGGAAACTGACTGTCACAGATTTTATGAAAACACAATTGACACAATTGACTGATTTTAACTAGCCAGAATCTCACCGGCTAACCTGCAATGTGGAGCTCAGCTCTGCAAACCATCCATAAATAATAAACCAACACGGTTATCTCAGAATGTGGTGCTTATCAGAAAGTATGTTCTAATGCAGCCTGTCTTAGTATCGCCATTCCTTTTCGTTCGTTTTTACAGTTTTTTGCTTGTTTTCTCGAAAGATGTACTGGGTTTTAGGAATGTAACTTGATGTAGGAAATCATTGACTTGTGAGTCGCTTATTATGGGAAATATTTAGTGTAAGCTTTTATTTACATCCTCAGCAACTCCTAAGATCTACTTGTATTTCAGTGTGTATTATTGATAAGAGAAATAATCTGGGTCTGTCAGTTGCAAATGCAGACACATCATAAGGCTTATGTTTTACCTACATACATAAATTCAGGTCGTCCCATCCATGCTGGGCCTGGAGTTTATCGCTGCTGCTATCAGGTGAGAGGATCGGTGCATCCTGGACAGGCCACCAGTTCATCTCAGGGTGTTGCAAATATCTAGGGAAATTTAACAGATATTAGTACAGTACATTGCATTGCGGTCATTTAGCCTGTAAGTCTAGTTGGACACAGGTGTTGTATTCAGTGCTAGAGGAGAAATAGTAAAGTCTGAAAGTTAAAATGAATAAATTAAGAAAAAATGTTCCTGAATGATGTTGTGTTCCTGTGTTTTTTTTTTTGTTTGTTTTTTTTTTTTACAGGTTTGATCTATTTTCATGTTCAAATGTACAAACACAGCATTTACTTTAAGATATTAAGACATATGCTGTTTTTCTGTTAGTTTAATTTTTTTCTACTGTTAGTAGAAAAAAATAAATAAATTACCTGAAATGTAAACATTTAATGCATAATTTAATGAAGGTTTAGGAACAATTATTATTATTAATAATAATGGTACTCTTCATTTAATTTATTGAAGTAAAATTGCAGCTGTCCAGTGACACGGAAAAGGTTTGCATTTAAAATTTAAAACAACTATTTCATAACTAGACAGTAAACAAGGCCTTTGGCGTTGGAGGCCATGTCAAAGGAATGTCCCCAAATGCCCCCAATCCTCCTATTCCCCAATCCTCAAATAGACAGAATACAATTATATAAAAACACACATGTTCAGTCACAAAGCTCCACCTGGTGTGGAAAATTTAAACCAGCCCAGCATGAAGTCAGGACAGGATGCATCTTGAGTTCACAACCTTTTAATAGCTCTTGATTTGAGGTCAATGAGAGAAATATTTCCAGAGATATAGCCAAAGATCAAATTTTTCATGCATAAAGAGCCACCTAGTAATGAAACTATAAATCTCATTTTGCAGGTTGGTTCAGAAAGTGTTCAGAAAGTTGCAGGTCGTCCTCTCAGGGACCTAAAAAGATACACGAGTATCAAATTGCACTTGTGAAAACTGTTCGAGTTATCAACCTCACACGAAGGATATCCGGCTATTTATTATATCTCCGACACTCTACATTCAAGGATATAATAAATAGCATAATTACAATGATTTGCATGCAAAAAAATACGATCTTAAGAAAAAAAATGTAAAAATATTTTTTTAAAACCCTTGACTTGTTTGAGAACTTCTCTACAGTTCCTCCCTTACATTTTTTATTATTACATTTTTATCATTAGCTTTATTCCATTTTATCCCTACTTATTGAGAAACTTGAGTATTTTCAGACATTTTCAGGCTAAACTATCTGAGATTGTTTGAAGAAAATACTAATTAATCGATGGGGTAGTCTTTTAGAAGTTTTCAGCTAGCAGAAAGTCAACAGCAGACTTCAATAAATAATTAATACAGAGTAAGTTAGTCAAACACCTCACAAAAAGAAATGCAAAGTCTGCGTGTTCCTGTAACCAGATCCAAAACTTCATCATACACAACCTTACACATTTTCACATTCTTTACATACCTCTGAAGCCATCACTGCTTTTCCTCCTTTGACCCCTTTCCGCCTCTCTAGCTATCTAATACTAGACCATTTTCCCAAATATCACATAGGTTTGAAAAAAGAAGAGCAATGGCTTTTTTCCTTGAGAGAGAACAGACTGTTATGGTAATGCTTTTTGAAGCAGAACAATGGAAAAGTTTGAGGCGTTCCTTCAGAGATTTGCTGCAAACGGTGAATAATTCTGCATAAATGGAAAAGAGAGTGAACAGAAAAGCATCCGCAAGGGAGGGAGGGAGACAAAGAGAAGCTGCGGATGGCGAGATGATGGAAGAGGAGGGAAGCGAGGGGACGACGGATGCGATCAAACAGAGCACAGCGAGCAAGTTTGTGTGAAGTCGCTGCATTGTGTGCGTGTCTGTGATACGTGCAAGTTGGTGTGTTTTAGGAAGAAAGTGACACTGTGGAGAAAGAAAGCAATAGAGGGGAAGAAAGCCAGAGCGAGGTTGTTTACCTAGATGTTGTAGTTTAGGGCCACTGACTGGAACCTCTACATTATTCAACAACATAACCCGCAGGCAGCCAGACAACACTAAAACACTGATTTATACCTCTCTCCATGTCTCCATCCCTTTATTTTCTTTGTCCCTCCATCCCTTATCTCTGCTTCGGTGTTTGCTTTGCTATCTCTGTATGTGCACAAATATCAAGTTGTGTTTTGTTGTTGCATGTGCTTTAAATTTTTCTCTGTGTGTTTAGGGGTGCAGGTTGATAGAAACAGCCGACCAGGATCTAACAGACTACACCAAATGTCTTGCAGTCATGTTGGAGGAGATTCAGAAGCGAGACTTGCAGGTAAACTCCCTCTTAAACTTTGACATACTTTAGATTATGCTTCACATTTATATTTGGATATTTATGCTAATGTCAGTGTATTTTTTTATCACAAGTCCTTATATAAAGAATAACTTTGTTCTTTTTCTGCATGGTTTATGATGTGAAATGGTGGTATTAGACGTCACCTTGATTCTTTTTAAGCTTAAATCTTTTGGTTGTCTTTAACCAGAGGTCTCTGTAGAACAGAAACTTGTATTTGGAGAGGTTTCCATCAGGTGTTATTCAGTGTGTGATGTGTAGTAAATGTGCTGTATAAATAAGATTGACATTAAGTGAAGCTTGTGTGTAGAAGCTTTGCTGTAAAGTGAATAAGAAGTACCAGAAAGGTTCACTCGAGCTGCCACAGCAGCTGCACAACAAACAAAAAGGTAACGAAGAATAGGCAATAAGCAATTAATTACAATTACACAAAGAAATGCATCATGTATCCGTATGTCCGTCCATTCATTCATTCATTAACTGTGATTTCTTGCATTTGTATTTTGTGGCTTACTGCCTCTTTCTTTTTTACTTGTGAATACTTGATTTGCCAGATGATGCAGTTTTGAATCAGCACAATTGAATTTAAGCCGTCTTGCACTTCTGCGTTGCCTAACAGGGACTAATTGGGCAGCCATCTTACATCCTCTCTCTTCCCGGAGCTCTCTCCAGCCAGTAAAAGGCAGTCTAATTTTGACTTTGTTATTTTCTTTGTTGAATCAGCCACGGTGGGCAATCAAAGTGGCCTGTGTGTGATGATCCAGTTGCTGGGATGTCATGCTGTGCCATAAAGCAAAAGACATATCATGTGATGCCCCTAGTCGGAAAGAAAAAGTTGTGAAATATGATATCTCAGTCTCAGAGCCTGCAGGGCAACGGTGGCTCTGGTAATGTGCATAGTGAGTGAGAGAGTTTTCAGGATGGGAACCGGTTTGCTTTAGAAATACCAGTAATTTATTTGAATTGAGCAGACTTCTTACCAGTCTACATGGCATACTGTACCCCACAATGCAATGCACTGTCGCTTTGTCATTTCTTCTTATAGCTGGCTGGCCATTGTTTACTTATAATTTTTTAATGGAAAACTGTCTCAGAGTGCTTTAACATGCTAGAAAATTACTACGAATAAGGCTGCAAACACTCACTTCCTATTATAATTAGTATAAAGATGGCATGTTGTATGTCCTTCATAATGGAGGTTTTGAAAACAACCATTTGCTCTTTGCTATCAGTATCCAAACCCTTATGGTGTCTGGATCATAAAGGAATACATATGTGGATGGGAGTAGCTTTATTGGAAATTTGGCTAAGCTGACATACACTATGGGAGAATACATGAAGTAGTTGTGAAGTTGTACAAAAAAAGTAGTACAAAACATGACTGCCTACAAGCTGAAGCGTCTTTATGCAAGGGACTGAACCTAAAGTTGCCTCCCAATGTCTATTGGGGTGTGAATGTGTGATGGAATAATAAAAAGTTTTAAAGTTCTTATAAGAGCAATTTCCAGTATGACCTACAGTATATATA
>JBAMHX010000020.1:15121674-15146370 GCA_037177515.1 Pseudomugil tenellus
TATATATATAAATATGTAAAAGTCGTCCTTAATGACCACAAACAATTATGTAATAACTTAAATCTTTGTAAAGACCCATAGAGATTCAGTTCATCACAGGAAAACTTTCTCAGAATCCTTTTTCTGTCTGAGAAGTGCAGTGAAGTTATCACAACCAGAGCTGTTGACAGATACCTACTCCTGTTCTGCAGTCATTGCTCGCAGATAGGTTTCAAATCCAGCTCCCTAAAATAAAAGTACTATAACTTAATCCCCCACCACCACAATCTTCCATTCCTGACATTGTCAGCCGATGATAAGGTAGGATTTGTTCTTAGTGTCAGTTATTGAAGTAGAAGATGCTCCATGCCACGAACTTTGACAAAACTGTCAGAACAAGTTAGATTGTCATTGTGTCAGATTATAGATGAATGATTACAAAGTCATAAATTGTTGCTGTGACTCAGCCGGCACAGTTGGATTTCACAGCCTGCACAGTGTTTCTAAGATGCAAGTATCAGTAACCAGCAACAGTGAACAAAAGTGTTAAAAAACAAAAAAAGGATCACATTACAAGGACAGGTTGTTTGTCTTGTTTTTGCCTGTGTTAAAAGCAAAAGAAAAAACATGTTTGGAGCACATGTTACTCAACCTCAGGGACACATTGTGGAACGTTTTATATGATAGGAGAGAAATTACAGAATGCTAGTTGTGTTATTAGGATGTTTTGAGATGCCACACATGTATGACATAATTAATTCCCCAAATGAAGTGATGCCTTTTCTTACCTGATACTCAAATATGGCCTAATGCACATTTTTTATGTTTTTGGCATTTTGGATCAACACAGGGCAGTTTGAGCCTGTGTTTTTTTGTACAAGGTCAATATGATTTGTTTGTTTTTTGTATAAGCTGATGAGTAAAAAAAAATGTTTACATCTTTTATGGATTGTTAGACGCGAGGACATTTGCTGTACAGGAACAGCAACTTCCCAGCTTGCTAATCCATTATCAGAAGTCAGCTTGTTTTAGCTTCTACTTCATATGCAACAGACAAGTTTGAGTTAGTGATCTGCAAGACGATGCTGTTGGTAAAAGCACAAAATGATTGCAAACTAGATTTTGTTGTTGTCTACGATTATGATATCAGCACCATTGGTTTTGTTTTAATTAGTGTATTTATTATGAGAATAAGTAGCAGATGCAGCTTTGGGTCAAACAGACAAGTTAAGCTCTCTGGATCTGTAGCCTGAGTGCTTAGCGCCCTTAAGGTAGGCATCCAGTCCTCAGGTGCTTCAGAAGAGGTCAGTAGTGTCGAGTTGTGTTTTAGTGTTGGCGAATCCCTGGTGTTAGTGTGTGGGTTTATGGATATGAAATACTGTCTCTGCGGGGGAAAAATATTTATATCTTCACTCAACATTTCCTAAGAAAGTAAGTGCTGAAAAATATATTGGAATAATAAGCCACATTTACACCTACATATAACATCCCCCATGTGGTTTGTTGGTATTAAAGTTGGATGGTATACTTTATGATCTTTTCTTTTTCCAACAAACTCATATCCAAAATTCTGCTGCTATTAAGAAATTAGAGTCTTAAATATTAAGCCAGCTTCCGAACAGTCTGACCCAGAGATTGATTCGGTTTCTATTCTTGCTTTCAAAAATGTCAACTGAAGTAGATGTTCTAGCTGTGATCATCATTAGTGTGAGTAGGTGTCATAGGATGCTGTTTTATGGGGTTTTTTTTCCATGTCTCTTTGGTTCCTTCTGTGTTTATCAGATTTTAAGAAGCATGAGTGTTTTTCCAATCACTGGCAAGTGTCCCAATCACTTCACTTCTCTAAGCTAATGAAAGATCATGAAGAACACACTTAGAGACAGCCAAACACGTACTTCATTTTATATGTACACATGTGGCCTTGCTGTGTGTTTCCATTTTATTTGTGTCAGGCTTTGTCCTTCTCTTCCATGGATCTTTTTTTTCTCCTCTCAGCTAGGCTAATATTAAATCTGTCTTTGTACTGCTGCTGAGTGTTCGGCTGTCTGTTTGCAAGAGATAGGAGCCTGGCAGTCAGTTTTTCTAGTTTTATAAGAGTTGCTGACGAGGACTTGTTTATTTGCCAAGATTTTTCCTCTTTTCTTTGCCCACTATTACTCATACTTGAACTTTGGTCCTTTTCAAGATTTCAAATAGCATAAGATTACACAACACCCAAACCTTTCCCATTTATGCGTGCATCTCTGTTTGTGTGTGCATGCTTGTGAAAGTCTGTGTGCGAATCTGTGTTTCTTCAACTGAATGACTGTTTTTTTTTTTTAATTACTTACATATCCACACATATGTGCTTTTCAATTAGTCTCCTCGCTGTTCTTCTAGCATCGCAGTTCCAGATATAGGCGATGCATATGTTTTTATTCCTTTCTGTCTTCCTCTAATGTTTTGTTCGTCATTCTTAATTAACAGATGTAAACGTTTTTCTGATGATCATAGAGCTAGCACTGCTTGCTGCAGTTCCCGCAGCACACCAGCTTGGAACAACAGCTGGTTTAATAGAGCCAGCTTGTTAAATATTCTTCATTCAGCCATGAGACACTTTTTCCCCACTCTTTAGGTTTGGTTTTAGTAAGCAGCCATGAAATAAGAACAAATAAAAATCCATGCAGTTTTATAGTGTTTGATATGTGTAGCGGACACAACAAGATGTGCTGATGGAAAGTGAGGGTTCAGCGGACTGGTGTGTCATTAAGAGTTGAAACACCACATACTATTTTGTTTTTACTATTTTTCCTCTTGTCATTCTTTCTCTGGGAAATATATACTCTGATTTGGTCATTTTTTCAGAGAACTCTTCAGTAATCGATGCTGACTATTGCTCATAGACTGCACATTAGCAGGCATCCCATGCTGGTAAATCACCTTTAACCATGGATGTGGATCGCTCACTATCTGGCACATTAGGTATAGTTGAAAAATTAACAAAAAACAACAACTAAAGAAAGGAGTAGTACTACTCATGATGATTATAAAAATTATTTGTGTATTTCAAACTCACATGGTCATCTAGAAAGCAAAAAGCCTTGTTGCCACACTGTGACACAGTCCTGGTGCTGCAAATGGCTACATAATCTGATTAGCATGTGGATAAAAATAACAACTGCTTTAAGTAATGTTTTAAAACAAGCTATAGAACCCTGCTCCTGTGTTAGTTACTTAGCCTTTCAAATTGTTTTAAAAAATCATATTTTTGCTAGTAATGTAAAGCTTTGGGGGTCCATAGACCATATAGTGCTTTGGGAGTTTAGCAGATTAGAAAGGTGTTTAATGGGATTTAATAGCATTAAATTGAGGAATATAGAGTAGCACAAGCAGTTGGAATGGTCTGTTTTGTTCACAGGCTGCAGTTTTCTGTGTTGCTTAAAGTAGAAAGTTCCCTCCTATTTAGTATTTTTATCAAATTACACATGTGTCTGACAGCAATATTTGAATCTTCACTACTTTAGAGTCTCCCTATATGTCACTCTATCTCACAGAGGGGAGTTTGTTTATCACACGTTGTTGTTTACAGTTTAGGCAATGTCTCTGTGTGTGAAGGCATCTGCCAGATGTTGAAATAACCTCAATCTCAACATTTTTTTTGTTTTAACTCTATCTCCTGAGGCAGTAAGTTACTTATGACACATTCAGTTCTGTATATTTCTTCCTATTATGGCACAAGTTTGCTGTGATCGCTTTCATCTGCTGAAAACTGTTGAATACACTCAAGCGATTGCTAAGTGCCATGAAGTCAGCAGGAAATGAAAATGTATTTGTGAGTGGCAAAGTGACAAACGGGGGTGGGGGTTAGTGTGCAGTCATTTTAAATAGGTTATTGCATGCACCCTTACAGCAAAGAAAATGTGCCTTTAGAAGCAACTGTAGCTTGATAGAGAGGTGTTGTACCGTCATGTGAAAATGTACATCCATTTATGTTCCTCGGACAACGTGTTCTGGGGAAATGACTAACAGCATACATTTACTTACACTTTCAGACATTTTCTGTGTTTATTTAAAAAAAGTCAGTTATGAAATGTAAAATAAGGACTCCTGCCTCTCTGATACCATAAAATGAGTTACATGACTGCAACACCAATTCAATTCAGCTTTATTTGTGTAGCACCATTTCGCGACAATGTCGCCTCAAGGCGCTTCACAGAGATCAGACAGTTCACATATTTTAGGGAACCAGCAAGATTGCATCAAATCTTGACTTCGATCTAATCTCTCCTCCTGAGCAAGTATGAGGCGACAGTGGAAAGGAAAACTCCTTTTTTTAACAGGAAGACAAAACCTCGGGCAGAACCCGGCTCAGGTAAGGCAGCCATCTGCCTCGACTGACTGGGGTTGGAGAGGACAGGAAAGACAGACCACTGCAGCTGTTATCCAGGAAGACCTGCAGAAAAGGAGAAATGGGTTAGTGATTCCAGAACCGTCCTATACATGGAAAATAAACAGCAGAGAAAGTAACAGGAAGTGCTCAGTGCATCATGGGATGTCCCCAATTCGGCATAACTAATTATTGACTATTAGATTTCTATAAAAGGAAGATTTCAAGTTTGATTTTAAAGGTAGAGAGGGTGTCTCGTACCCCAATTCCAAAAAAAAGGTTTGAAAGCTGTGTCAGATGTAAATGTGAGTTTTTCCTGTGGGGTTGGTTTGTCTCTTGCTACAGCCTTCCCTTGAGTGTTGCTTTCAGGTTCTGATTGGTGGCTCATGCAGCTCACTTGTGACTGCTAATGCTTCCCCCTCAAAGCCTTAATCTGATGTTCAGCTGCTGCCAGTTTGTCTGCTTTCCAGCTATCATCAGTTTGTTGTTTGTCTTTTTTTATTCCTGTCATTTGGACTGTATTTTTGTACATCCTCAAGTTATTGGAAATCATCCACCTTCATCAGTCACTCCTATGAGCTCATCCATCCTCTTGTCATTCTGCACCATCCCCTGCCTGGAGGGTTTTGTTTCATGCGCCTCAGGAAAACCCTCACGGTCAAAACTTTCATTTCACTTCAGATCAATTTCCCAGTCCTCACCTGTCGATTCACCACTTTCATCCTCTCCAGCATTCTCCACCAGCATACCCTCCATCATGTATGAGCATCCACAATCCCAGCAATTTTGGCTTTACCTACTTAATAAATTCCTCTGGCCATTCCTCTTGTACCAATCCACAACTAATAACAGAATGGAATGATTTGCAGATCTCATAAATCCATATTTTTTATTCCCAGTAGAACATAAAACAATATATGAGATGCTGAAACAGAGACATTTTACCACCTATGTGTTTTTTTTTTAGGATTGATTGTGCCTTCGCAGATGTCTGTGGCGTCCATGGTATTCTGATAGAAATTACAGATATGGATTCATCTGACCACAGAACAGTTTTCATTTCTCTGCCAGAGGAGTATTTTCTGGATTGTGTTATCTTGTCTGGCTTCTTTGCATGATTGAGCTGTAACTTGTATCTGTTGATTGCATGTGAACTGTTCACAGACAGTGGTTTTTGAATGTGTCCCTCAGACCATGCAGTGTTTTCAATGCAACATCTAGTTTTGACCTTGTTTCATGCGCACAAATATAACTTCTGGTTCTCTGAATCTTTTAATAATTTCAGATATTGAAAACTGAGAGATTTTTAATGTTCACAAATTTATGTTAAACAATTTTGTAAATTCTAAAATTTGCCCAGCTTTACTCTTTACCTTTTGTACCCAGTGATGTCACTGACTTGTGACCATTTAACCTAATTAGTAGTAGCATTAATGTGAATATTACCCCTTCATATATACTTTGACCTGTTAAAGGTCACGCATGAGGGTTTGTAGGCCATCTGAGCTCAGTGGACTGTGTTTTTTAATCCTATTCTATGGGAAGCACTGCCTTGCCCTTCAGGTATTAGAGATGACTCTTTATTTGACTGTATGGATTTAGGTGAATTGCACTGAGCTTGATTATGTTATTTACCATAGAAACAACACTTTGTGTAGATGAGTGATCATGTGTCTGGGTCAGGTGGCAACATCTGTTGGAAAAAAGTGAAGCCTATGTGGAAGGGTAAAAAACTATAGTTCACCCTTCATTCAGTAGGGCATCTAAAAAAAGCCAAATCTTCATAGACTCCTATGTTAAAAAGACCACCTTTACAACAGGAATAAACATTATTGCAGCCACAAATACGGTGGTTAGCCGCTAACAGCGCCTAAGCTTTAGCCTGCCTATCTCTGTTAGCAGGTTAGTTCCCATTAGAGCCAAGTTAGTTCAGTTAGCTCTGAATTTCATAGATGTCAATCTTCCACCCTTATACTCATAGCCGCCCCCCCCTCTTAGCAAAATAAGCAAAATGTGTTTGCCAAGATGGAGACTATAGGAACCGCTCAACAAGCTCCACTTTTGCTTTTTAGAAACAGTCTAAGGTCTGGGTGTATTGCAATTGCCTGGGGTGTCCACTAGGGGTCCATATTGGTCCCGAAATCGTGAAACATTCATCAATGATCAAATTTAAGTAATACATTTCTAAAATTATCATTTGCGAATGTTACTAATATTTGACTCTTGAGAGGATTATTAGGAACAAGTTGTTTTTATAAATAATTAATTAGAAAAACATGAATAATAAATTATTAAAACACATTTATTAAATATGGTAGCGGTTTTTGGTATTTATAAACACAAATTTGATTTGTACATGTATGGAAAAAATTAAATTGTTGAATATGTAAAAGCAAAAATCCTTTCGAGCAACCCCAGATAGTAAAATAATTTCAAAACCCCACATAAGATACACACAGCATAAAGTGACAAAAAATATCTCAATCCTAAAATTAGGCACATCCTGAATAACAGAGCACTTAATGTCCTTTTTTGTTAATTAATATTGTCTCACCTAGACTACTGTATAGAATTTTGAAGTAACAGTTATAAAATAACTTTACTTTATTAATAAAGCAAAAAAGCATGAAGTCAGTTATCTGGATCACACAAAGTCTCTGTTTTTTTTACTAAGTTACTAAACAAAAACCTGGTTACTTATGATACAGATTATGTTTAAAGCTGGCAGGAATGTATTATCATACCATATACAAACTGTGGAACCAGATGGGGTGAGAACACATGAAGTGTCCAAATATTTAAATCAATATATTAAGAGACGGTGCTCAAACAGTGAAGACATGTTGTTTAAAAAGTATGACAGACTCAATAATTCTGTTATTATTATTATTATTGTTGTTGTTGTTGTTATTATTATTTTTATTGATATTGTTGTTATTGTTATTATTGTTGTTGTTATAATTGTTGATATTATTAATTTAAGTAGCAGTATTATTAGAGGTTATTGCTGTTATTATTATTACAACATAACTTCAGTATTACCAGTTGATTATTCTAAGCATGTAGATACGTAGTAAGAAGGTATTACCAATTATTTTTACTCTATTACTGTACTATTATTAGTATTACAACTTATTATAATTCGATGGTCTATGGGAATTCTAATGCAAACATGCATTATTTTCATTTATATGCACAAATCACTGTTATAACACTCCTATAATGGGCATCACCATAGCAACACGTTAATCAATGAATTTCATTTTTCTTGACAACAGTTGTTTAGCATAAAAAGTGCATCAAAGCCAAGATAAAATAGTTCCTATATTTAAGCATTTTGAGTTTTGTAAAAAAAAAAAAAAATCATTTGTTATAAAATGTTCACTGTGTTGGATCATGGTGGATTCAACAACGAGGATTTGTGCATTAAAGGGTTTTAATGCAAGACGAAGCATCTAGAACACCATATTTTTTTCTACACTGTGCATTAAAACCATGTCAAGACCATCGTTAATTAATCCTTACATATTTACTAGGGTGAGATTATATGAGTTTATGCTCCCACTCTCTCTTTTTTTACTTTTTTTACTGAACTTATTTTTATTTTTATTTTGTTTTTATATTCGTCATTATTTTCAAATAAACTTTTGCAGTAAGTCTATACTTCAACACATCTGACTCAAATTAATGACTCGTTTGCAGGCTTGCAAATAGGTCAGAGACCAGTCAGTTAAACTGCATCAGGTGGGCTGGAGTGAGAAAGAACTAAAACACGCAGGACAGCTTTAGTTCAGACTCCACAAAAAGTTTTCAAACAGATGCGTTTGCTATGAGGTGACAGTGCAATACCACAATACCGTGGTATCCAATAACAAATTCTCTTTGCCGATGAAATGTATAGTTTCATCAAGATCTAACAAGGTCTCTACAGACTTAGAAGAAAGGCTTTTTCAAGCAGAATAAAGAGATCAAGAGCACACAGTCTGTATGAAAAAGCATCCAACAATCAGATGAAGTTGTTACATTACTGTCATATCCTAAAAAAGTACATTTCGCTCTGATCCTTTGTTTTTTCTCTATTCGCTGCAGGGTTAGAGTTGCAACACTGAAGTGTGTGACTGAAGGAATTTAGTTCATTTTCTGTGAAGGTCTGACTGGCAGATGTCAGCGTTTGACATCTCGTTTGCCCTCTGCTCTGTTGGGTTTTAAAGCTGTCAGCTCTGGTGCTGAACCTCTTGAGGACTTGGTATAAAGAATATATAACTGCTGAGAGCTGTAAACATTGTACTTAAGTGAGCTGGTGACTGGTCAGTCTTATTCCAGCTCTGAGTTTGCAGGACTTCGTTTTAACTAATTTCACTCAATATATTTTATCCTCCTGTTTTTTGAAGAGACAGCATGCTGCTAACCTGTATTAATTATCCACATTCATTCAGTGATCTACCACTTATCTGTTTCTAATTTTGTTTCTCCAAACTTCCTGCCTTCTCTGTGTTTCCTTTACCGCATGATTGTGCTTAAGGTTTTTATTTCAGCTTGTGAACAACTTTAAAATTTAACGAAACTTTTGTTTTTATGTCAAAACTAATTATGCATTAAAACGATATGAAAATTTTGATATTCTGTTAAAACAAAAGTTTACTGATTACTGCATTGCTTACGCCAACAAAAAAAGACAAATCCAGCTAATATAAAAGATAGATTACTGGACCAATATGCATGACACAATAATAAAATAAATGGCCACTGTGGATTATTGTGGTTTTGATTTATTGCTTTCTGGTTACACAAATATTTTATAGTTGGTCAAGGAAAACCTGAAGAAAAATGATTAAACATAAAAAACTATGGTTGTATTATATTGTGTGCATTTTAGAGAATTATATACATGAAGCTCTAGAGACATTTAAAATGCTGAAAGTACCATTTGCGGTTTGATTGCCTAGTTAATCAGTGTATATATAAAAGATTAAAATGCATGTGTATGTATCCATTTATTAGGTTGTAATTGTCATTCACAGACACAGCAATTATGTTTACTTTTCTGCTCAAACTACTGCTATCCTAATGTCTCTGGTTAAACTTGACTTTTTTTTTCCCCAGGTGGATTCTATAGTGACACTGGGTGGTCTGGGAGGCAGGTTAGACCAGATCATGGCATCAGTTGAGACCCTCTACCACGCTCTGTCCATGACACCACTCCCTGTTTTGATCATACAAGGGACAAGCTTGGCTTATCTTCTCCGACCTGTGAGTGAATCATGAATCCACATTAAACAATAAAAATTCTCCCTTTTTAACGCTTCCATCCTCCTGCTTCTCTACACAGCCTTCACTCAAGCAGCCACTTTTTATTCTGGTTCTCCAGCTGTTTCACATGATGAATGAAAGTCAAACGAAAAAGAAAAACTTTCTCTGTTTTGATTACCAGAGAAAGTATAGAATCACACTTTCTTCCCAAAGAAAGTACAGACTAACTATAGCGGTATATTTCTTTTAAGTTGCATATTAACAGCACACGTATGCAGACCCAGAATGCATTTTCTTCCCACCAGGCTGACATTCTATCCTCCTGCCCTAACAACTCCCTAATCACCCATCTGCCAGTCTTTCTCTTCATTTTCTGCTTTCTCTCTTTTTCTTTGCCTTTGCTCTGCTTCCATCTTGATTGGAGTGTTGAATACGCTGTTTCTTTGTTAAGTAATCACTTTAGGAACACGCACGCAGACAAATATACACATGCACTTCTCTGCTCTTGTGATGTCCCAATTTGCTGTTGCGAAAGTGAGAGCAGAATGCTCTCTTTTGATGCTCCCAAGTTGTTTTTCCTCAATGCATGCCACTTTTCATGCTCCTCTGTTGATTGATTTTACAAGTGGGCTGAACAGCAACCCACCTCTCAAACGCCCCCACCCCAACACCACCTTCCTTTTAACCCCTCGCGTGTATTTTTTTCTTTGCGAGGTCTCCAGGACAAACAACTAACCTTCTCACTTCCTGATGACACCTTGTAATACCATAAGGAAAACTCTCTCATACACTCTCCCCATGCTTCTTGTCACTATTCCAAAGGCGTGTTGTCATTTGCTGCTTCATACCTCGACACGTCCAATTAATCTCACTTCAGTGAGGGTAAATTAAGCTCGTTTGTCAATGCAGCTCCAATTCGCAAGCCACTGATGAACGCAGACGCTCGTACATGAAGGTGAGCTCAACCTTCGAAGGGTTCGTTGTTATTTATTCAAGTTACATCTGTAATAGAAGTGTTTACAACTTTTGCCAAATATCCTCACACCTATGCAATGCAGCTGTAAATAATGTCTTTACATGAAAAAATAAGAATTACATTAAAACATCCAAAGTTATTTAACCGTAAGCCAAAAACTCAAATAAAACATTATAACCGGTTAAGTTATGTTCCCAGTTTCAAAAAAGTTGAGATACCATGCAAAAAGTATAAATATCATCAGGATGTGAAAATTTGCAAATCGCAAACTGTTGTTTTATTACTAATACATTATTGTAATATATGTTGAAACTGAGTCATTCACCTTTTTCATTGAAAATAATAATTTTAATTTTAACAATTGAATTCAATGGCTGCAACACATCTCAAAAAAAGTTGGAACAGAGTTAACAAAAGGCTGTAAAACTAACTGGTCATAAATAAAAAGTAATAGAACCATAACTGGTCAGCAACACAACTGGATTTGAAACTGAGAAGATGGGGATATATTTCCTTATCTGAATTAAAAAACTTTCTTTAAATATTGGAACAAATTCTGAAAAAAAGACTTACACACAGACACACAGATTTTTAAAATCTGTATAGATTATTTTTATCTGTTAGAGACCCCACACATTGAGATAAAAAAAAATCAGGAATTGAACAGTTTTGATGGTTCCGTACATGACTCAGCACACAACACAAAATTATTCAGTCCCACAAGCGTTATAGGATCTAGATCTCCAAGCCAGAAGTGTTGTGTGATCAAACCCTTAAGACAGACCATGACAACATCTAGAAAGCACAAAACCCAGGTAGGAAGAGGACAAATAAGATGAGTGAATGATGGTGCTCTTGGGACTGTTATTATTTTTTTTCTCTTTTTTTAACTTGTCTTGTCCGGCATTAAAGCAGGCAGAATGATGGTCTGCTTGCTGTGTTGTTGCTGAGCAAATTTGTTTTGTCAAAAGCAGCTTTATGTATATATGTATATACACAGATCCTCTTGATAGTTTGAATTCTTTATTTATTTTAGCTCAATGTTTATTAGAATTTACATGTATTGCTGGACCTGACCGTAGAGGACAAAAAAATAAAAAAGTAGGGAAAAAACTGTTGATGACAGAAAATCCAGAACTTAAAAAAGAAGGCTTTTCCAACATCTGAAAAAATTTGAACAGGTTAAACTTGCGATTGTCAGTCAGACATGTTCTGGAGCAGATTGCTGAGACAAATTCACTAACACACCTCACACCACATGTTAAGTTTATTGGATAATCAGACACTTGTCCTTGGTCAGTAAGAGGGAAAATCGGGACAAAAATAGCCCAATAATCTTTGTGTGTACCCAGCTAGAGCCACAGTCCTGCAGGTTTTCAATAAGTTTCTGCTCCAGCACCCCTCAAATTGGTACATTGCCCAGGACTGTGTACACTGTTGGATTCATTTAATTGATAAGTTATTTTCAAAATAAGCTGACAAGATCCCATTATGCTATTTGTAGTAACTGGGCTAGTCTCATATATTTTATTAAATGAAATGTAAAAAACACTTTAGGGGCTCCAGGCTTTTTGATTTTGAGTCCCTGCACAACAGTATGTTTTAATCAGTTTAAGGCTCAGTGTGGTGCTAAACTTACTCAATTTATATTTAAAAGCAAAAAAGGAAGTGGCTTTGCTGAGTTAATCAGCTGTGTTTGATATTCCTTTACAGTCTGCTCTATTGAATCTTGGTCGGAGAGCCAAGTACCACATGATTCACAACGCAACGTCAGCCCAAATCATGCTATAAATCTTTTTGTAGCACACAGACTGGAGCTCCTAACTGCAAGCTTGTTTACCACATGCCCTTTTGAGGAGTGAAACTTGTCAGTGGAGTCGCTGATTCGAATGATGAAGTGTGATACCTGGGTTATGTTAAGTCATCCAAACCTCTGTGCTGGAGCAACTCAGGAAAAGATGTAGCATCTAGATATGAAGTGTAAATGAAGAACTAAGCCAGGACAGCATGTTCCGCACTGAAATTAATTATTTAAAGCAATAAATGCAAAACAATCATCTCAGCACTGAACCCATATATATCAATAAAATATATACAGTATAAATATTGCTGTGTTATTTCATGTAGCTTATTGTATTTGCACTTCTGTTGAAGATTTTTTCTTTTTTTTATCAGTTTACATATTCTTATAAAACTATTCTTTATTTGTTAAATTGACTGCTGCAATAGGAATAAATGTTTCTAACTTTTCTCATTAAAGTATATATTTATCTACCTACCTACATCTCTCCATTTCTCTGTGTTTATTTCTATTCTGTCAATCCATCTATCTATTTAGAACAATTCTACAAATCTACATGAATATTCGCCCCTTTCAAGTTAGTTTTTAGCACATGCAACGTTAGCACTTTACAGCTTGGTAATTATTTGCTAATAGTATGGTAATGCCATGGTAAAAAAGAAGAAATTACTCCATAATTGATACTACCCTATAATTATACGTAGCAGTATCCAGATAATATTCTAGTAATAACTGCTGTACCATGGTGTACTCTGCTGTTTTATTACCATGAAATAAAATGGAAACATTTTACAGCCTAGAGTTGTTTTTTTTATACATAGAAACTGACCAATTATAACAAGGTGATAATGATATTATGTCACCATTATTACTCATTTTTTAAGTTTGTATAGATATTTGAAGAAATATCCACAATAATAATTATTACTACTACAGAGTTTCACTTTCTTGCTAAATTTATTATCCTCGCATTGCTGTGGGTTACAGGCAACTTATTACCCATTTAACTTCAATTCCAGTCTGTTGTTGCCATGGTGTATCCAGCGCTACAACTAGCATATTACGTGGTTATTACTAATAATTATAGGGTAATATTAAAAATTATGGAGTAATTTATTCTTCGCTACTATAACATTGCCACACTATTGCCAATTAATTACAAAGCTGTCATGTAAAATGTTATGTAAATAACATTTTAACTGATTTTGATTGATGCTTTGCGCTTGCCGACCACTGTAATAAAATATAAATGAATAAATACCCCCGTATAAAGCCCCCCTTCTCTAACTTTTCTCCAACTAGTTCAACACTGAGTCATCTGACTTCTTGCCCTGTCACCTTCTCCTTCTTTTTTGCTTACTTCCTCTGATTATATCCTTTTAATTCTATTTGCACCAGCAGTCACACTGCATGCCGCCAACAGCAACAGTGTTGATATCCAGTAGATGTGGTGTGACTTGGTGCCCTGAAGCACTCTGCAGCTGTCATGTGATGCTCGAGACTGGAAAAAAGTATCTCAGTGATCTCCTGACCTTTTCCTAAAAATAATACATACTTTTATTCAATAGATTACAGTTACTGTTGGTGCCTTGTATATTACTTCAATAAAAAATTTTGTGATGTGTGTGTTTGTTTATAACCTTTTTAGGAAAAGATATTTGAAATCTTTTTTCTTTTATTGCTGGCTGTTTTTGTAACATAATTTAAGTATATTTGATGTGTAGTACTGTTTCATGTTGTGTAAGAGCTTCCACATGCTCCTTTCCAAGTTTCAAGTAAAAAGAAAACGGGTGTTAACCCACAGGGCCTACAGACACAAAATGGCATTTTCCTTGTGAAACTTCCTACACACGTGTGGATGTTTTTTTTTTCTTCAGGAAAGATACTGTGTTTACGCACAGAAAACAACCTCAGGGTTTGCTTCTTGAACAAAAGCTCCAAAATGGAGATTTTATTTTTGCCATTATTCCTTCCCTCTGGCCCTGCAGCTCCAACAACAACAACAAAAAAGCCTCTATTTTAAACTTGACAAGGATGTTTTCAAACCTTTGAGTGAATCTGACCTGGCAGTATTTCTGTCACTGTGCTTTTATTAGATGACTCCGACGAAGCCTTATACCCTGTTTTGCTTTATTTGAAGTGTGACTGTATTAGCATAGTGTGGCATTTCCAAATGCTGTTTATGTTTGTCTTTCATAGGGAGTGTTTTCATGAACTATATCACTGTCTGCCATGAAATCCCACATTTCTGTCTTTTCCTTTAGAGCTCTCTGTTTTACTGTTGTATTGTTTTTCATTTCCTCAGTCTTGTCTGTTTTCCTGTTAGATTTTGTATTTGGTGCAGGATGGTACATACATATATATTCCCCTTGTTTTATTTATTTGTTGCCAGATCGTCATCAATTCCCAGTGTTATTGGAGGAATTCCAGTTTAGTTTCCATCTCTGTTCACTATTGTTCTTGCTAAACAAGAACAATAGTGAACAATAATTTGAGTCCAGCACCTGCCCAACTACTGCCTCTCTATTCTTCATTTGGGTCTACATAACCACTGCACCAAGAAACCATTCCACCGTTCCAAGCGCCCATTTATCTTTCAGACACCCTTAAGAAATACCCATTTAAACAGACAACTATTCTATTTTTCTCCTAATAAAGTTTTTTTTTCTTCAAAGTTACTAAAATATCAGCTCACCTGTTAGCGCAAAGTGAGATTTCTTTTAGTGGATTTGCCAGTACAAAGCTGGGTACCAGTCTAATTATGGATGTCTGTATCGAACGCCTTTTAAACATACAATGGGCAAAAATTCAAAATGGTACATTTTTTAAAGTGTAGAGTGTTGTAGTTTTGACAAGAGCAATAATTTATTTAATGAGCATTGGTCCCTCAGTGGGAAAGCCAGCGCTTTGAAAAAGTTTAAGAAAATTTGCTCCAGGTTTCATTTTCTCTTTTTAATTCGCATCCCTTCTCATTTACTACATCTTTATCCTGTTTGTATACCCAAATTCTGATTCATGTCCACATTGATGCTGTGTACCAGCAGGGCAGCCACAGACTTGGAGTGAACACAGGTCTGGAGGGGGACTGGTGCAGCCTCATTCCGGTAGGCGGGCCCTGCCAAACAATCACTACTGGACTCAAATGGAACCTGGGTGAGTCCTTTCTTCTTCACAGTTATTAATCCTAAGCTTCTCCTACTATACAGTCCTAACTCAATATACATATAGACAGCATTGTTGGAGTCAGAGACACATGAAATTATTTTTTTCAATTCTTCAGTGACCGACAAAACAATCTGAACATTCTTGCAGAGGTTTGAAGACCACATTGTTTTTAGTTTTTTTTTTTTTTTTTTTTTACCTGAAAAATGTTAAATTAAAGCCAAAATTATCCACAAGCATAAAAATGAGCAGGGATTAACAACTTGCCTAATTTGCTTAATTCAAATGAAGATGCAGTTTGAACAGGTTTCATTTGTTGAATACACATAATGTGCCCCAAAGAGCTTTCTCTGTTCTCGAGCATTACGAGAAGAAGGCAGACGCTCATCTGAGGACCCCTGTGGTTTTACTCCACTCCACCCCGTATGGCCAGCTGTACTCTTAATGAGTTGGCACAGCGCACACTGCCACCCATACGAGGGAAACCTGGACCTTCTGTCACTGGGGTTGCATAATGTGTCTGCCTCCTGGTGGGGGTCCGCTGTCAGTGGCTGTACGTGCATGTGTACATTTCTGGAAGTCTTTATGCCTGAGAGAGCACGCATGTCCGCTTGTTGAATCTTGTAGCTGTCTGTATTTAAATAAGAGTGTGTTTGTGCAGATCCAGCTCTGTCTATCAACTTTTGGGCTATGTGTTTGTGTGTGTGTATACATGTGTGTGTGTGTTTGTCATGCTACAATGTGTCGTACAGTATATTTACTTAGCACACCTGTGAAATGGTCTTCTGAATGGTAATGAGAGGGACTTAAAACATGAGAGTCTTATGCAGATTATCCAGTGATAACAAGATGCATAATTAACCGCATGCATATTTAAAGGACTAGAAGTGCTGATTTCCCTCTGGGGTTGAAGGGAAGGACCAGAATTTGAAACGAAAAATTAGAAATTTTCCTTTTTTTTCACACATGTGTGACTGCTGCATGTACAGTACATACTGATGTTGCAACAGTGTTTTTGCTAATACTTCCTTCCTCTGATTTGTGTGTTTTGGTTTGACTGTATAAATTTGTTTCTGTGCCAAAATTTAAATGCAAGTCGCTCAGGGAAAGCTCAAGTCAGAGCCGTGCCATTCTCGGGTGACACTAAGGCGCTTTAGAAGTTCATTGAAACGATGCCCCACACTTGGGTTCAAAGCTTTTCTGTGATGAAAAATGTATGATATTTCTATAAAGAAATAGTTTTAGGCTGTCAGCCATTACAGTCTGGCTGGCCCAAAGGAGACTTTTTTCATGCATCCATAGGTTGTTTTTGCTCTTGCTTGAAAAAATAAAATTCTTCAGTGATTCACGTTGTTTTGATCCAGAGCTTCAATTTAAAATGAATACTTGGGGGGGACTGCAATAAACTTGGTACAAGTAGATTATATTATATCATAATTCTTTATAAGATTATCATTGTTGCCAGATCAGATGAGACGCATGTTTTCAGAGAGCCACAGGACAACTATCTGAAAACCTCTTGAGATTGCAAGAACAGAAACCATTTGGGGTATCTGGGGATGTTTTAGGTTTTTCTTTTTTTATTTTAACCCAGTATGACCTAAAATTAGAGACATGTTTTTTTAATGGTTGGGAAAGACCGACTGTAGATGAGATTTCTGGAGCAGTTTGCAAAAAAAAAAAAAAAAAAAAAAACGTGTGTCATGTAAATTTCATATGACTCTAAATAAGATATTTGAAGTTAAAGTAAAGCAGAAGTCATGAGTTGTCAGTTCAGCAGCGTGTAAACTACAACAAGCTTTGTTAAATAACCTCATTTTGCTTTAGTTGATTTCTCTTGATGAAGTCGATCAATAAAGCAGAGCTAATTACAGTTTCAACTCTCTGACCACACTTTTCTACCCCCTCCTGTGTAAATGCAATTACTAAAACATGCCAGGGCTTTAGTGAGTCGCCGTACGAAGATAATCTTTTTTTTTCCTTTGCTTACCTTGTGAATCAGATTTTTTGCTGTCACTGTCAGACAAATGAGAATATAGTTATCTTTGAACTCGCCACTTACCGTTTTCTCCTTCGTTGCTTTGTCTGTTGCTTTGCCAGGTAATGATCTGTCTGTTTAACCAAAAGAGGAACACCACACTGAATAATGTTGAAGCCTCCTGAAGAAAGACAAATAAGTTCATTTAATGTCATTTTAATGCTGTAAAAGTCTTTTATTTCCCTGTTTGGTTCCCTTCAAGGGGTCACCACAGTATCCACTGCATCCCCTTACACCAACTAACTTAATATCCTGTTTCACTTCATCCATAAACACCTCTTTAATCTTCCTCCAGGCTTTCTGCAGTGTAGTCTCAACCTCTGCATCCATATTGATTCACACGCCCAAACCATATTCTGGCTTTGTCTCCATGACTTCTAACGTGCACAGTCCCTCTGATGTTCCCATGTCAACCTCTTTATGCACTTTAAAAATCATTACGATTAAAAGACAATCTGCAATTACATTTCTGTTGGACAAGCATCATAAGTCGGTAAAATAAAAAAAACTTGCTTTATGCTCTTCAATTCTGTGAGAAAAGGATTCATCAGAGTACATCCACCTTTCTAAATTCAGCGAACAATGCCTGGCACTGCTTGTGAAAAGCAACAGATTGGCCTCATGCAAAGTGATAGTTGTGCTGAGGCTAAATCATAAAAGAAGAATGTTTGGTCAACAGCAATCTGTTAGATTTTTCTTAATAAGTAGTTGCACGTTAATTTAGGTTGCCTCTAATGTCAACCTGTGAACTTTTATTGCATTGTCCTTGCTGCTGTCACTCCACAAAATTATAAGAGGAATTTTACCATCCTGAGCAGGAGAACCATCGTAAAGATAAACAGATTGACACTTCATCTTTATAAAATTTTACTCTTTTAGTTTCATATGTTTACTGTGCAGTGAGGAAAGCAGGACATAGAAGAAACAGCATCTCTAAGGGCATTTTTCGACCAAGCTAGATCCAGTGCTGGTTCAGAGCCAGAGCGAGACTAAGCACCGATATTTTATTTTTTGACTGCCTAAGCTCCAGCTCCTGGCTCTCAAAACTGGTTCAATCCAAGAACTCGAAAGTTGGTTCACGTTGCTTTGCGACCGCCACTGGGGGCGGAGCTTACCTGTCCTAAATGGAGTTTAAACATAGGTCAACATCTATTAAAACAAGCAGAATTAGTCTGAGTAGCACACTCTTTCTTTGCTGGCAGAGATTCAAAGTAAATAAAACGCAGCAAATCGAACAAAGCCTGTGTTCGAGGAGATGTAGCGAGACCCGGCTGCAGCTAGCTATGAACGGCCATCGACAGCTGATCAACAAATTAAATAAACTTCGAAAAGATTTCATGGACCAGAAAAGGAAGCTGGAACACAGTGGCAACAAGTGTCCCAAAAAAACCTGCATTTTTCTGATCCTGAATTCTGATTGTGGTGAACAGAACTAAACAATCGGCGTCCTGAACGGCTGTTTATCCTCCTGCCCATGGTGAACGATAGTGTGCAGAAGGCTCAAAACTCCAACAACACGGAATCTGGTAAGTGTTGCTGTCTTGTAATGTTACTCATATGTGACAGGCGGAGGCTGTGACATTAGATGTCACACATGTAGACATCTTTTAGATAACGTAGCGATGCAGAACCAACTAGGCTCTCCATTGGTTAAAAACAAAACCAGTTCTTTTGAAGCGGTGAAGTTGAACCAGCTAATCACTGGCTCTAGCACCAGCACCCCTTCTTCTTTGGTCGAAAAAAAACAATAAGATTATCAGAAAGTTTGCAGTAACTCAAACAAGAATCATTGTTGATTCTGTCTAATGTTAGAACAGTACTGCAGTAACGACACTAAAGGAGGGGCTAATGTGACTGCAGTAATCTATGATTGTTGGGTACAGAGGCAGGAAAGGTGGATGAGACAAAGTTGGTCTGAATCAGGAATGTTTTACCACTGCTGTTGCTCACACTCTTCTATCACACTGTCACACTGTTATAATTCACACTGTCTCTTATTTCTTGGTGTGGTTTCTTTTTTTACCACTGTCCAATTTACTCTCATTCACTTTACCGCTCTCTCACACTCCTACATCTCTTCCCACTCATTAGGAGATACAATGACGGGTGAGCTCACCCTTGATGTGTAACATTAATTTTCAATTATAAACAGCAGCCTTCCATTAGGACACTGACTAAATACAGTGTGTGTGTGTGTGTTTGTGTATGTAAGTTATTTTATTGTTAGCTAGATCCATATATCTATACCTACAAGCTTTTATTAATATATTAAAAAGTGATGTGGAATTTCCACTCTAGCTCAGGGCACTTTCTTTAATGATTTCATTTCAGGCGCACTATTTTTAAAATATATGCTCATATGTCGCATGGGTTCCTGAAATTGTATTACTTCAACCTTACAGTAAATTTTACCTTAATTTTATGTGGTACATTGGCAGTGACAGCTCTGGGTATTCCTAGATTTCCGTCATCTTGCCAGAGAGAGACACAGGGTTCCATAAAAAAAACACAAACAAGAACATGGAAAGTATCAGCTTCTTTTGTGTGTCTTGTAATGAGAATAATTCAAATTACTTTTGTACTAAAGTGTTAACTGAATCATGGTGATGATGATTGATTTGTTTTTACTACACATATTTATTACTATTAGGTTGGTTTCAGATTAGTTTCATCTTAATGAAAGACTTGCAACTGAATTTTTCTGACATGACCACTAGATTATGAAATATTCATTTGAAAACAGTCATCAGGGTCACAAAAGGCATATGGGGGGGAAAAACGGTTCCCATCATACTTGCCTATCAGTGGCATCATGTCCCAGAGCTGTAAACTCCTTGAAGTGTCCAGTAGAAAGGTGTTAAGTGCTCAGAGATGTGGCCCAGATATGAAGGGCTGAAACATGAGCACTGAGCAAATAATACACACGCAAGCCAAAGCATCAAGGTTGGATTCAGCAAATTTTTAGTAAAAACACTTTAAAAAGGGTTGTTTTTGTTGGACTCCATTGTTATTTTAAGTGGAGGATTTACAAGGCGAAGGTGGATTACTGGCATTGACTGCCATCATTAATATTCTAGCATTTAATGCAGTTTCATGCAGTTTCTGAACTCTTTATGTCAAAGTGCAACTGATGTGTTTCCATTATGCCAGAAGAAACAGTTTATATGCAAGACGCAGTCATGCCTCTCAGAATGGATGGGATGCACATACCATACACTGTTTCACCGTAGTTTTCTTTACATGTACGGAGGAGGGGACAAGCTATGGTTTATTACAGCTGACTGTACTTAAATAGATTTTGTGACACTCCTTTTAATTGGCATTGGGTAGATTGATCCCAAGGTCTTCCAGTTCACATGTGGTAGTATCCATCTTCTGCATCATCTTGCAAATTGGCCTGGATCGTCTACTGTATTTTAGCGTCCTTGTATGATAAGCACTAACCAGCCACTTTTATCAGGTAAACTTGTTCAAAACCTCTACATAACACAAAAAAACAGTTAATCAGGCAATCACATGACAGCAACTCACTGCATTGAGACATGTAAATATGGTCAAGATGGCTTTGTGAAATTAAAACTCCATCAGAATAACGATAAAATAAGATTTACCTGACTGAGTACACTGATCATGTCCATCCCTTTATGACCACATTGTACCCAATGTTCTGATGGGTATTTACATCGGAATAATGCCCCATGTCACAAAGCTCAAATAATTTCCAACTGGTTTCTTAAACAAGATGAGTTCACAGTCCTCCCAGATAAAGTCTCTATAGAATGTTATACACCTTGTCAAATCTCAGCACACAACTAATCTCAACATCTGGAAAACAATTTTGTCAGTCAGTGGACGTTCACGGGAGCAATCCAGTGAGACCTTGATTTGAATGTCCAAAGGTTCATCATGTGGTCATTAGTACCTTGTTGAGACTTTAGAAAAGATTGAGTTTGACCTCCTCCCCTTCCACATTGGATTTAAATTCTAATTTTAAAAAAAAGAATGTGGTTCTCCACCAAACGACATATTGCTTCTTCAGCTTTGGTTGCTGCTTCAGCACTAGTTGATTGTGTAGAAAATGACATGGATGCGCAGTGCAGATGGAAGCCTCATGATGCATGCTGAGAGGAAGAATGTCCTTATTACAAGATATCTTTAAAGGCAAAAAAAACATTTTTTTAATAATAAATGGACAATAAAATTAGGAAAAAATTTGTTGTAAATTTGTTCTGTCAAATCAATTCTGACTTATGAAGCACACTGAATAGCAAGCTGTGTAGGGAAAGCAACTGGAGTTGACACCTGCCCAGATATGTAAAGAATTATAAAGCAGATGGAGTCTGATTATCCAGAATTGCTCCATCAGCAAAGACCGTGCGTAGCCTATTGTCATTCATAAAAATGCAGCACATAAAGCGGTCTGAGGTGAAAAGTAAAAAGGATGTGGCAGGAAGCGAGAGAAACACACAGGTGACGGAGTAGTCAGAGGCTGAGTCAGAAGAAAAGAAGGATTTGGGCAAAGAAGTCAGAGCAGGAGAGGGAGGGGGGTGATGGGATGACATATGAGGGGGAAAAGAATGAGACCTGTCAGGCGTCTCATTCATTTGATGTTCCTGGATGCTAACACAGCAGGAAATGAGGGATTATGGAAACTATTAGGAAGTTTGTTGGAGCTTTAAACTGGAGTTTGCACACTCGTATGCACATGTACACACACTTACATTCAATTTCAGCTGTAAGTAGTCTATTGGAAATAAAATATTATGCACTATTCTTTCTTGTACAGGAAGTTCTTGTTCTCCCATCCTCCTCATCTAATCCCCTCCTCTGTGTTCACTGCTTTTATTGGTCAAAATATTTTATTTCAGATTACAGAAGATGCCACAAGAAAGGTGTTTTTTTCAGTTGAATAGGTTTGCAGTGCTCTTTTTTCTCCTCTGTGTGTTTTGTTACAGCAGATGCTTGCCTATTTGAAAAAGAGAAAAAAAGGTTTTATGCAGTCTAACTATTTTTCTTATAATGGCCTTATTTTTTCTTGCTCTTCTCTCCTTCTTTTTATAACACTTTTGACCTACAGATGGAGTTCCCTCAACCTGCTTACAATTAGCATAGCACTGATTGTCAGAAACCATTTCCATAATCTGTTGGGAGCCTAAAATCTATTTTTTATGTATTTGTAGTTTTTCTTAAAACTGCATCAGCAGGTATCTTCTAAAATCTAACCATTAACACAAATCTAAATACATGAGAAGCAATTGGATTGTTTTTTTCTTTTTGCTATAAATGATGCTCCTGCTCTGAGGAGGCATCCACCATCTTTCAAACTAGACAAATGTGACGATTACTTGTGGTCAAGGATAGTTTGTTTTTAATGCTGTCCCTCCTGACCTGGTTTCACATTGGCAGCAGTTATCCTGTGGCCTGTGACATCTGTCTGGGCTTGTTTCAAGGATTTTTTTAGCCCATCTGCTTTGGTTTAGAGCTCTCTTGGGGTTTTATCTTATTATAAGGTAAAATCTAAAATGACAAGAAGCCCATTTCTGTCGTACTCTGATCAATGTCTACCTTGTCATCTGCCTTTTTGCAGCTTTATTCCTTTATTAGACACCAGTAAGAATTACAGGTGATATTTGAATTTGTTTTTGCTCTTTGTCTTGTTCTATATTCTCACCGAATGACCTTTTTTTTCTTTTTATTTGCCCAAATTGTCCTCATTCTAAATGTCAAGCACTGCATCTGTTCCTTCCTTGGACAAAATACAACAAACCATCTGTGAAATGTGTTATGAGGCCTGTTTTTAGCGTCATGTGCACTTTCCACACATGCTAACTCTTAATTGGCAAGATTTATCACATAGACCTATATTGTGCTTGCATGGCTTGGACCCTTGGTGTTCAAATGGCACATTTATGTCACGTTTTGTCATAATGTTGCACAGAATGTTTAAGTTTGGTTTGTTTTGAAGAGATTCAGGTTTCCATTGATCATATATGCACAAAATTGTTTCATTTCATGCAAAGCTCAAAGTGTAAAACATAAGAAATCTTGAAAAGGTAAAGCTTTTCGGGTATTTTCAGGCGTTTGCCCACAGGCGTGACTGTAGGCTAAATTGTGTATGCAAAGACAAGTTTTGTCCATTAAGTTCTGCAGCCCTGAATCATGGGTATTACCATGGAATAACATAAAAACAGTTGATGACTCACTTTACATCTCCTAATCATGTTATTACCATGTACTAATATAGAAACAATAAATCGCTGAACAGCCTTGTATCACAGTTTTTACCTTGTAATAACACAGAAGCAGTTAATAGCTCACTTCAATAACATTTCCAGGTTATTGTTTCATAACGTGATGTCTATTGTCATGCAGTATTACCACATAATAACACAAAAAGAGTTAATGTCTCACTTTACAGCCCTGATTAATAGATATTACATGAAAACTTCTCGTTTTATAAGGTGATCTCTACTACACATTCTGTGTAATAACACAGAAACAGTTATTGTCTCACTTCAGAGCATTGATTCTTGCTTATTAAATGGAAAATACTGATGTTGTTTATATTGTTGTTTATGTGAAACTACTGGGATATTACCAGGTTATTTCTACTAGTAATTACAGCTTATTACCAGTAATGACAGGTAAAAAATGAAGGTAGGTGGTTCAATTCCAGGCTTCCCCTGACTACATGCTGAAGTGTTCTTGGGTAAGACACTGAATGAACCCTATGACCCAAAAATGTAAGTCGCTTTGGAGAAAAGCATCTGCTAAATGACTGTAATGTAATTTGTTTAGAACCTTTCATGTACAAAACAATTCAAAGCTATTTACATAAAAACATCACAGATATTGAAAAAAAGGGAATCATAATAAAATTAGAAATAATTAAAAACAAAAGAAAATAACTGAAACACCTACATATCACATAATTTATTTTTGTTCCGTTTAAAAAAAACAGAACTGTCAAATTTTATCCTTTTCCCAAAGACGAAGAGGCTGTAATTTCATATGTAGTAAAAAAAAAAAAGTAATTTACAGCTTTCCTGGAGTGCACTTCAGACTCGTGCATGCATGTAGAATTTGACTTTTATAAATCTGGTTATAACACTCCACCATCATAA
>JBAMHX010000020.1:15146470-15163023 GCA_037177515.1 Pseudomugil tenellus
TGGAGTGCACTTCAGACTCGTGCATGCATGTAGAATTTGACTTTTATAAATCTGGTTATAACACTCCACCATCATAACTGGAAAGCTTCTATGTCATCAGTCTGGTACAGTAGCTCTTAAAGATTCTGCACTGGATATAGGTCTGGTCCAATCACAATGAGGATGTAAAAAACTACCCAGCTCTTACTAAACCCTTTTGGTGTAATTATACTGTTTTGACTGATTTAATATTTTACTTTTGTCCACAAGCTTAAATATTTGTAGCATAAGAATGAAGGACTCAGGCCTTTACTAAGCTCAAGTTGACAACTGATACTCATACTGATTCAAAATACTTTCTACTGAAGCCATTTTTCTTAATATTTCTTTGTAAATGTGTCCACACATAAACACAAATCAAGCTCTTGCTGGAGACACTCAGGGGCTTCATGACATTGCCTGCTGTAATACTTCAAGAATCCTGCCAAGATATTTCCATTAAATTGCCCTAAACTTTATTTTCTCCCCCTTATTTTCCATGCTGCAGTGCATTGCTTTGCCCTTGCCTTACCCCACAGAAAATGAGTGACAATACAAATAAGCACTGTGACATTAATCTGACACGGAGGGGTGTCATTGAGTCTCCATAGCCCTGATCGCAAGAGAAGGGTTACCCACTGGAAACCATTGGCAAGCTCAGCTCTTGCATAGCAACCTTGAGATCACACTGTGCTTGTGTGTGTATGTGTGTGTTTGTTTACAGGTTCAAACACATTAATTCCTTTGGTTATTTGGAGAATGAGATCTGTTCTGCACTCTCTCTAGCACTCTTTTGGATTTATTTACACTGATTACAATCTTCAGCAGTGTCTGCAAGCTGGACACATATTCAGCTTGACATTCACTGATATTGTATACTCAAGTCAAGCAGAGCCGTAATAGGGATCATAACGACCCGCTTTGTTTTCTGCCTTTTTCATCAGGTTTAGTTACCATGAGAAACAGCTGTAGCAAAGCGGTGAAATCAGGGTCATTATGCTCTCTGACACACAGTTTTACATTGCTCCAGTGCATCATGCAGGGCAAACACAAGCATCTGCACATTAGGGGTGCTTGGTATTGGCTTTTTTAACAATAGCCGATACACTGATTTTGTCCAACTTTTAATTTCTAATACCGAAATAAACCAATACTGATATATTTCGATCCACACCCCCCTAAAAAAAATAAAATAATGTTAGCTAAATAAAATATATCCTCCACTTTGCATGTAATTTGATGTCTGTTGAAATTATTCCATTTAGACAAGTTCACGTCCTGCTCCTTATGCTGCAAGTTTGATGATGTTACAGCCACAGGATTTATTGTGAGTTGTGCTAAACAAACAAGCATTTCTGGAAAACTATGTACGTCTTTTCATATAGTTTGTCATTTTGTTGTAGAGCAAACGTAGATGAAGAGTTTGACATATAATGTGTATATGTTGTGTAAAGCTTATTACAAAAAAAGTGAAAACTGAACCAGATATTTTACAATATTACATTTTTATGCTGATACTGGCCAATAACATCTCTATGCCGATAATATCGGACATCTCTAAAAAACATACTAAATGTATCCTCAGTTGAAACCTTTTCTAATGCCAAATATAAAAGACCAAGAATAGTAATGAGATACATGCTTTGTCCACAGCAGAAATTAAACATAGCCCTGTTCATTTCAGGGAAAAATTACAGACATGAGTGGATAATGATAGGAGGTTTATGCACCTTGATGACACCATACCATTATTGTTTTTTTGGCTGATAAGGTAAGGTAAAATTATTGAATATTTCAGGAGGCTTTTTTAGGGTTTTTTTTTTTTTTTGGTATTGTTTCTCCCTCTTGCCAATAATGCTGCCTGTGTAGAATTGCTCATAGTATCCTATTGATGATATGAAGGCCGCTTGAAGAGACAAACCTTTTCTTGGCAACCATTAAAATGATTAAAGCTTCATGAATCCACTTACAAAGCTTTTTAAGCCAAACAGTGAACAAAGTGGGAATGGCAGACACATTAAATCGGTTGGCTCCAGCTTCATCTCATTTCCTTAAGCAGGGCGTTTTTCATGGCTATTTTTCCTTAAAGTGAAAGTTGAAGTTTTGTAATTGTCATGCAATTAAACTTTTCTCACAATTAAAACATTTCTGATACTGTAGGTATATTTTTAATTTTGCTCTCTACTTAGTTCCAAATTTTGACAAATAAACACGCAATTAAATATTATGTCAGCTGAGGGTTTAGACATACAAAATGAACTGATGGCAGCTGACCTCACTCAGGATCCATACATTCTCTTTTACCTCTCATTATGCCTCATACTGGTATCCATCTCTTATGTTGCTTAAATTAATAATATGGTTCAGGAGCTGCAGTTAGTGAAGAGAATTCATCCAAATGAGTATTTTAAGGACTTTCATATCACCACAGAACTTAATTTCAGCAAGTTAAATGCTTAGCCTTCACACCAATGATTATGTTTGTTGAGGTCAGCGAGACAGTGAAACTCCATCTGCGACTGACTGACTATTATCCCATGCTATATGTGTGCAGCACTGAGTGTGACTTATTTGCTGGTGTGTGAAAAACCTCTTCAGTCTTTTCCTGTGATGCGGTTTTCTCCCTTCAGACAGCTTAAAATGGATAAGGATTCATCCTACACCAACAGTGTCTTGAGTTATAGCTTCTGGCAGGGTTAATTTGTGATTGTGCATTGAAACCTGCTTTATCATGATGATGCTGGCTTAGAGGGGATCATAATAAACAACAAATTTGAATAGCTGTCATCCTCAAACCATCTCTTCTCGGCAAGGCGCGTGGGTGGATATGACTGAATGTATCTCTTATACACGTGTGTTTTTGCTTTATAGCTCCCAAATACCCGTGTGCACACTGTATTCTGTTCTTGTTTGTGTTTTACTGTGTGTTGACTCCTTTCAAGTATGTTTATGGATAAAAACTGTGTGTTTGTGTGCGTGTGTGTTGTGCATGAGAACACAATGACTGGCTGCTAATGATAAAGCATCTTTGGAGGATAAGATTTTGTATCAGGTAATATGCAAATAAGTTGTACAGCACTGTATCCTCATAACTCTATCACTACAACTGGACTAGAAGTCAGTACAGATTTGCATTTATGTTCCAAAATGTAAAAAAAATCTTGAATTTAGACATCTGGATATCAAGATGTCTCCTTATTTATTTATTTATTTATTTATTTTTTAACACTTAGTGTTTTTTGCAAGAATTATAGTCACAAAAACATAATTTGAATGATAGAGTAGCATGACAACAACAACTGTATCCAATAATGGTATTGGTAAGTTTAAAAAAAGGTAAATAATACATTTTATCAGTTAGATTGTAGTGTTTTCAATGAAAGTGGGTTAAATAGTATTTGCAAATCATTATCTTCATTTTTTTTTTTTTTATTTACGTTTCGCACAATGTCCCAACTTCATTGGAATTGATGTATTACTGGTTTTATTGACATGTCATCATATTAATCAAGTTATTTTATCTTTAATATCCCTGAATTGTATTGTGTGTGTAGCAAAAGAAACACACATCACAAGTGGTTGATCTATTAATCAGACTCTTTACAAATTCTTACAATATTTAATCGGCTAAATTGTGTTAGCCTACTATATATTACTTTTCAGAAACTCTGCCAATTTAAAATAAAATGAATCAGTATTAGGATGAATATACCATATCCGTGCTGCCCAAGTGGGAATCCACGCTGCATTGTGTTTTAGTTAAAGGTTTAAAATGCACACTGCTAAAAACATCTCTGAGCTAGCAACAGACTGTGGCAAAGCCAGTATTAACATTTCTTTTCTTCTTTTTTATAAAAGGTAGGTGCTCTGTTCGTGGCAACTTTGCTTCTGAAATCCTGGAGCTGCTAGCCTGATATTTGTGGATTACGATGAACTACTTCTTTTTTAGAGGAGTCAGAAACCATTTGTTTGTCTCCTTATTTCAAAAGATTATTTTTAATTACTTTTGTTCTTTCGTCATTGTAACACACCAAATTTCACTTCATTCTTCCTACTGGATAAGAACTTTGTGGTTTGTGGTGCTGCCACAGTTTACCAGTGTTCCCCAAATACTTCACACGCCTTCTTAAAAGCAGAACAACAAACTATTTTTATCCAAAATATTAAAAAAAAGAAAAAAAAAAAAAACATTATTCAAAGTTACTCAGTGAGACACCGTGCTGTTTGCTCATAGCAAATAAAAGATGCTAACCAAGCTAATCATTGTCATGCATCTGCTTGTTTGCGTTTGTGTTCTTTAGAACTTTTTATTTCTGTCATATGGCTATGGCTTAAATGTGCAAAGAGGCTGAAAAAGCACGAATAAAACCCAGAATTTATCAAAAATTTTACAACCCTATTGTTGTAGTGCTATTCCTTTTATACTTAGGTCATGCTAAACAAAGTCATGGTCATAGCAGTTATTTTAGATACGTTAAAACATATGTGGACTTCAGTGTATTCAGTTTTACACATGCAAAATAGTTAAGATTTGTCTACTTGTCCTCAACGTATACAAAGCACACATATAAGGATCTACATTATCTGATACTTGAAGACAGCAAGAACTGAATTTAAACGGTCATGTCAGTGTGAAGGATTTTCAAATGACCCACCAGGTAGTGTTTCTTATCTCATGATCACATAGAGATGCCTACAGAGAACACAACTAAAAAAAAAACCAGACAAATACAACATGAGGTGCACGAACACTGATCATGAGAGCTTCAATTTCAACATGAGCAGGTGTTGAATGTGATCAAAAATAAACACATGAACACAGATGGATTTCAGCTGCAAAGATAGCCAAAGCAATTGAGAAATCTTAATTAAAAGTAAACTTTGGGCAAGATTAAAAAGCTTGCCCCTGCTGTTAATGAGAGCATGCTGTTTATGAAATATAAGCCTTCAAAAACACATTTGAATTCTAATGAGACAGTGTTTTAATAAGGAGTTCATTACATGTTCCATATTTTTAGTGGCACTCTCACTAAAATGGATCTCAGGGTATAAAGAAATGTGGTATTTTGAAATTTTAAGTGTGCAGAATGACTTGCATGAAGGCTAATTAATATTTACTTGGAAAGAGGAAGTTAGATTTAATGTAACTAGAAATAATTACACATGTTTTTTTCCTGTAGCCACCTCTAACTTTTGAACCACTCAAGTGTTAACAGACGTTGTGGACAGCCTTCACACTTGTCTGTTTACCTTACAAATAAAAACTCTATTGAGAAATACTTACTGTATTTTTGTTTTGGGAAGGTTTTTTGAAGTGTGTCTGGTTCATCATACCTTATCAGGAAAACATACAAACAATTTCAGTAAAGTTTCTGAAATAGCAGGGGCACATCTCTTGTCTATGCTGCCTTTGGCCATGCAGATCAAGTGGTGTAGCTTCACATTTCAGTATTCAGGAGGCATTGTAAATACTAGAAAGGATTGTTTTCAAAAGGGTGTGAAGCAGTGAGCTTTATCTTGTACTCGGAACAGATAAATCTGTCCGACAAACTGGGCTCAGCCAGAGGTTTAACCCAGTGTCCCTGCCAGAGGCAGACATCTCTCCTGTAGCATCTCTGCTTTTCCTGCTGAGTATCAAGATGCAAACATGCACTCTGACTTCCTGCTATTCTTTTCACATCTCTCCTTTCCCTGCCTCTGTTTTTCTTCAGTTTCCTTTAGTTTTTGTGTTATTATTTACAAAAATTTAATAAGAAAAAATCAATCTTGTTTTTTTTACTTACCTTATTGCTCTTTTTCCCCTTCTGCACTGTTCTATATAAGATTGACCCCCTTTCTGCCCTTACTCATCCCATTTTTTACACTGACTTCCCCCTCATTTCCTGTCTTTCTCCTTCATTCTCGCTTGCCAAAGTCAGGGGAAATGAAAAGTGTATGTATTTTGTTGCAGTGGCAGAAAATCCCAGTTTTATGGTTTTATTTATGGATTTGTAGGTTTTTGACACTGTGTACATCACATGCACGGACAGACAGGAAGATGAAGAGCAGCCTTTTGTGAACAGTTGCTTGTTGCTTGTACCCCCAGTGGAGCCACAGACTAGCAATAAATGTATGTACTTTGGACCAAAGATGTACATAGCTATGACCTACTAGGCTGATAAGCACTCTTATGTATACTGCATGAAAATGAATATACTCAAGTATTCATGGCAGGCACATCAACTTTATCAGTTCATCTATACTAACCTTTCCATCAAGTCAGACACATGAACCCAACAATCACTTTTTAATATCAAAACATATAATTTGCTCAGCTGTCTGTCTGCACACTTGTTCCGTGACTGATTGTCAGCACATTCTCAGCAGAGATGAGTTTTCTTATCTGAAGGTTGACTTAAGCCAAAACAAGGTTTGTCACCTCACGCTCTTAAGACCCGGCTGCATTTATTGGAAGCAGCTATCGTTGCACAGCAGATGGTGCTAACACTGCTACTGCACATCTCGGCTCATGTCAGCACCAGAAAATAGTGTTTAATCATAGAAAGAAATGAAAGAGACGGTTGTATTGTAACTATAAGCTGATACGTTTTGATAGACAGCAATATAATTTCTTTTGTTTGTTTTTCTTTTATGTTTAAAATCGTATTTTTTTTCATTCATGTTAAACGTGTTACAATTTGTGATTAAAATGTATTTAAATTACAGACTAAAGCTAAATTGGTAAGCTGGAAAAATATATATATTTTGAAAGTTATTAAGCAAAATGTGAATTTGCATTTTCCCCCTTTGCTATAAATATGATCTGTTGATACTAGATACATGCAGATACTTACTTTAATTAATTTTGTTGAAAAAAATCCAAAGATGGCTGCATCTATAGGGCTCGGTGAACCAAACATCCCATCCACAGGATCATTCAGCAACAACAAATCTAGTTATTTGTCTCATCTTTCTGTCGGCTCACTTCTCCTTCTGCTCAACCTTTCTAAGATGGTTTAGTCACCATGTAGAACTTCCTTTAGCCATAAAAGCTCAGACAGAAGTAGCTGTTAAACTCTTCTGCTACTGCCTCCAAAAGGAGGTGGAGAGGCAGAGACTAGGTAAATAATCCTGGGTGAAGCTACAGCTAGCTGCGGGATTAACTGTGGAAAAGCTGTGTTTTTGTTTATAATTATATATATTTCTCATGCTTGTTAGCACAGATTGAGAAACTATTTGAGCTAATGGCTTTGAGGAGCTTTTTACTGCACATAATAATAGATTTTTTCTTTTTTTTTTTTGTAATTGAGGGAAATTGAGAGAAGTCTTTGAGGAAAACCTGTTTCAGTCAACCAGGAGATTTGAGACTAACATGGAGGCCAACGTTTCAGTTGGACAATAAAACTAAACATGCAACTAATCTTGAATAGTGGAAGTGCTATCCATCTCCTACTGCTTATCAGAGGTCAGGTCGTTGGAGCTTCTCTTACCTCTATCGGTATTTTCAGCTCATCAGGGAACATCCTGAAGTGTTCCCAGGCCATCTAGGCTGTTGTAGCATCTAGAATGTCCCATTTCATTCTTCCCACACTGCAAGATACTGGAACTATTTCACATGGAGCAGGACCTTAAAAATTCTGATCTTCTTTCCAGCTGCTACAGACCGCAGCAGTGTCGGATAAAGATTACAGCTTAGGAAAGCAAACCGGACCTTATTATCTGCAAACGGCAGAGACTCAAAGTTAATAACAGAATCGGTGTAAAAAGGACCACCCTGGCAGAATCCATCCTTCACTGGAAACGGATCCCTCTTCCTCTTGCTTTGCCACATAGCCATGGGTGAAGTGGAAAAGTTACATTTTGTTGACACGGCAGAGTGAAAAGCAAGACTTCAAGGCAACTCAGAATCTGCTGCATGATTAAAAGATTGTTGTACAGCAGCAAGACCCGTCCAACTCCAAAAGAGCCAGAGCGGTTTCGGTTTGAAAGACTGGCAAAGCTCATAGGTACATGCGCTAAGAGACGTGAATCTGTAGTTGTTATAAACAGAGACCTTTCAATGTGTATCCACTTCTGTTTTTTATTTTATTTTCTTATTATTTAAAGAGCCTTTCTTTCATTTCGCTTTTGGAATTTATAGATTTTCCTATAGCAAGCCATGATGCACATCTAAAGTCTTCCTGTGATGAGGACTGAAGTATCATGGACCCCATTTGGGTCATTTGGATGGATCAGTATTGAACAAACATGATTTATAGAAAATGATTTTCTCTCTTGCACCATGAAGCATGATAAATGCTGATGGAACAGTGTTCTGAGAGAGAAGAGGCCCTATCACCTGACTGAGTTTAATTTGCTTCTCCATGAATGGGAACACATGCTTTGCTTCACACATTCAGACATAATGAGAGAGAAAATGATTTGCTTCTGTTTGTGATTAGCTGCTAGTTATTTTGCAGCTGCTTTTGACACTAGCTCTTGTGAAAAAAAACACTGAAAAACACCTCACATTTCAGGTCATTTCTTCTTGTAATCTGGCTCAATGTGAGGCTTAAAGTAAGCTGAATTGCAACAACAGGGGTCCCAAGATGTGAATCTTCCAATTTCAGTGAGTCTGTGTGTGTTCTTAGCTGACAGAAGTGGCACCCAGTGTTGTCCTCTGCTGTTGCAGCCCATCTGCTTCAAGGTTCAGCGTGTTGTGTTTCTAGAGATGCATTTCTGCATACCTTTCTTGAGAATGTTGGTTATTTTTGTCTTTCTGTCATCTCCCACCAGTCTGCCCATTCTCCTCTGAACTCTGACAGAAATGAGGCATTTTCATCCAGACTGCTGCTCTCATGTTGTCAGATCCTTCTGTGAACTCCCTACGATGGGTTGTGTTTGAAAATCCCAGTAAGTTAGCCATTTTTTAAAGCAGTTTTAGTATATTATAATAAATTTCCACACTAAATTCCATGCATATGCAGCCAAAGTGCATTTTCCCAATTACAGTGTGACGTGTTACATTTTCCTGTCAATGAACAATTTCATCCTTTATTATCAGCGATTAGCATAATTAGCATGGATAAGCAGTCATTAATGAGAAGACGAGCTGCATTTACTCAACCTGATACCGATCCATTTGGTCCAAAATTGTGCAGCTTAAAAGCAACACAAATAAAAGTTCCACATACCCTAAAACAAAGTGCAACACACTTTTGTGGGTTTGCTTTTGTAACATAAATGATTACGTGTTTAAAAATGCTTAAAATGCTTCTGCTAGCATCTTCCAACTTATCCTCCAAGTGCCTCTTTCCAGAGCACTATGGTGAGGCAAAAATAGACCAGTGACAGTCCTCTCTAGCTTTCAGAAATGGTCCCAGCCCCCCCTTCCATAATTCCCCTCTCTACCTGCCCATTGCTGCACGAGTGTCTGTGAGTCTCTCTTCTCCTCACCCGGCCTCTCTCCTGGGTAATTTGCTGTGTCAATATGGTCCTACTTACAGCTGACGGGCCTTTTCTGCTGCGGTGCTGGAAATGCAATTACAGGCAGCAAACATCTCCATTGTTATAACTGAAGGGTGCGACGCTCATCATGGCCCTCTCTGCTACAGGGGAGGGGGAAGCATTATTGATCGCTATCAGCTTTAAGGAGGGGATTACTAATGAAGCTATATGAAAGCTTTTTGTGATCAGTAAAGTTAGCACGCATACATGTGTGTGTTTGTGTGAGTTTGGGTTATTAAATGGTTGTGAAGGCAAACAGATTATGTGTGTTACTAAATGCGGGTATCATTCTGCCATCCTGTTGAGAATATAGCTAAGCATTTTCTGGTGCTCTGGTGCCTCTGGTGGTTGTTGGGTTAATTACGCTATTTATTCATGTAAAATACCCTCATTTTTAACATGTAGACTCCTCTCTAATTATAATCAGTGTCCTGAGGCGCCGTATGATCATCTCCATGACTGTGTGGAGGCTTTCAGTGTGTGGGTAAGCTAATGCTGCTGTCTCAGTCCAGCTGTGAAGTGAAATAACTAAAATATTCCACCTTTGGCAGGAAATTACATGTTCCTTTAGGACCACATTGCACATAATAAGAATTTGATGAGAAAATAAGCTCTTAGATGAGTCATGATAGAAGTCCTTGTTTACTTCCTATTACACTATCCGGGACTTTTGACCCTCTTAAAAGAAGCTGTAAAGTTTTGCATGCTAACTGCCATAAAAATGCAGCAACTACTTTCAGTATGGAGGTATTTTTCCAGCTCTAAGACTGCTCCGCTCTGGTAAAAAAAAAAAAAAAAAAAAAACATGGTGAAAGCGTATTACCCTGCCAAGACAGAGCTTCACTCCAACGTTTCAACACAGTCAGACATAATGCTCATGCACCCACAGCTGAATGAATGTGCTTCTGTGCTCACTCAGTAAGTAACCTTACTTGATGTAAGCCTTTTTTCCTCCCACTCTGAGTCAAGCTGCTCTTAATACCTTGCTTGTTTGGGGGGCCCTTTAAAGCAGAATAAGTTTTTTTTTCTTTCTTTCTTTTCTTTTGTGGCTGTTTGATGTGCATGCATGTGCCTGTGGACAAATGATTTGCTTCATTCCCTTCTTTCTTTGTTCTTCATTTTTTATTTTTCTTGTGATATTACTTCAACAGTTTTTTGCATATTCATTAAACTCTCACGTTCTCATTCTTTCATTTTGTACCCTTCATGAGATGCTGAGACACTACATGTTGGATTTGGAGTTGCTAATGTGCAATATTCAGTCATTATGTTGTAATTAGTGTTTTTTCTTTCTTCTGAACTGACCTTGATGTGTTTTACCAGAATTCATGTGTCCAGTGTGGATCATTAAATTATCTAAGATAAAAATTCAGGCTCGCTGCCAGTAAGATATTTGGTACTAATGAAGGAAAGGAAGAAGAAAAACAACTTTTCTTGCACTAATTTTCTTCAGCTGGAGGAAAATGTCCCCTTTAAATATCAACAGACTTGGATCCTAATGATGAATGTAAACAGTTTGATTCACGTTCTCTGAATAAGAGACATTATCATGTCTTACCGTGGACTTTTCATCAGTTTTTATACGAGTTAAATGTCTGTTTGTGTAAATACAAAATTGGAACAAAATCATATTTACCTGTCTTTAAAAACGTATATTTAAATGTCCTATATTTTTCTATATTTGTCATTTCACAGTTTCACATCTTATGCTCATTTAGCAGTGGAGTCAAGCGTCTGCTCTGCTTAAGCTGCACTCTTCTTTTTAAAGCGATAAACCTACAAAACGCATAGATGGAAAATAAAACTACTTTCAGGATTGTTTTGAGGTACAATTAACACTAGTAGAAGGTTAAAAGCTCATAATATGGATAGGTATTCAATGAAACTGTTTTAATTGATAATCATGAAAATTAACAATTGATTATCGATTAATCATTTATATTCAAATTCAGTGTTAATGGGGTATATTAAATACAATGAAAACTGAAAATAAAAAAGGGTGTTTCCACATTAAGATACTTAAGACCTCTTTATGATCAGACTACTTTTGAGATACACAAAAACTCGTAGGTAACTGAGTACGCTAGTGTAGTTTCTTTTTTTAAAACATTGTCCTCGTGTGGCAAAGTGTTGAATTATTCCCACATAGAAAAATCCATTGCATTACATCAACACTGACTACGCAACAGGACTTCCATTAGTTTTATCGATTTTAAAAAAATGTCATTGACTAAAATCTTAATCGATTATTGATTAATTATCCCCATCCCTAGCTCATAATAATCCATTTTGCATAATATGGCCCCTTTAAACTTCTCTTGTACCTATTACATCCCAACGGTGTGCTATTGGATTCCCATGTGGTGACTGGGAAAGCCACATGGTGTGAAACGTGATGATGCATAATCATGCTGATGACAGCTGCTAGACAATGTGAAAGGACCTGCAGGCTTTGTAGAAACACTCAGGCAGGTTGCGCAAACAATGGCCGATAGCTAGTCATGTGAAAAAATCTGCCACCTCTTGACTGTTGACTCAAGACATGAGAGCTCTACAAATGGCTGCCAAAAAAGATTGTGATGATAACCAAGCAGAATGAGCTTTTTCAGAGCCTTGGAGATGTGAGAAACCTCAGAGGAGAGCTTTAACTCCTCCATGTAGGAAAGAAACAGGTTAGCTGGATAGGAAATCTAGCTAGGTTTAGCTCTTAGATGCTGCCTGGGTGAGATATTTTGGATATTTCTAACCCTGAAGTAGACTGCAAGGACATGCTGAGGAGATCTGGTTTCACTGGTTACTAAAATCCTTTGTTTCACAAACCTTCTTCTTACGTTGTTTTGTTTTTCAGCCAAATCAGAAAAAAGTATAGACTCAGTGCTTCGCAGAGTACTCAAGCCCACCTACAAATAATCACTTCTTTTTTGCAGTTATGCGATAGGAACATGAACTAACCTGCCTGTGCTGTCAGAATATGCCAGCATAGTTAACTATCTCCTGAAGTATTTTGTAAAGTGTTTTTAGGGTTACAGTGTGGTACTTTATCGTCTCAGGTCAAGGATGTGTTCTTTAGAATAGCGATGTGGTTTCTACACTCAAGTAGGACCTTGAAATGATTGACAAGAAGCAACAAATCCTCTGCTGGACCCCTTCGCCTCCTGCTGTGGGTGATGCTGCGCAGAGCACTAATTCTCCAACACCGTTTCAAAGACTGCTGGTGGCCTGCTGACACCAAAGAACCAAAGCAGATAATTGAAACAAGATTATTTTTAAAAAGTAAACAGGAGATAATATTATTTTGAGCTATTGAGTTTTGGTTTCTTACAGTACGGAGATATAAACAGATGAAAGCCTTCCCTAAGAGAGATACAGCTGTTATTTTTAACATGAACATTTCTGAAGTTTTAGGTTTGATGACCAATGTCATAAATGACTTTCACACTTTATTTGCAAGTATATCTAATGACATAGTGATAAAAGTGTGGGAATTATGAGGTAATAATAGATAAACTTCCTGTAAAATTGTCAGTGAGCTTGCTCTTTTCATATTTCGAGCAGTGCGACTTGTAAATAAATGTAACTGGTAGTGCTGAGTCCAAATTGTTTAGCAAATTCACATATGTGCTATTTGAGTCTTTTGATCTTTTATTTGGTCTGATGCTCCTTAACTAAATGTAATTATTTTAGGCAGCAGATCAAGAAAAATGTAAATAACAATTTTGTTTTAGATTCATGTAACAAAAAGCTAAATTTATTTGTACTCCCTGCAAGGCTTTCCTAAAGACTTTTAAGGGCAATAAGTCCTTTACCCTTAAGGCTGAATGCAGCCCTTGAGGACCACTTGTCTGCAGCTTTTAGATGCTTCAACATACCTGACTCAAGCTGTGTTCAGCAGTTTGCAAAAAGCTGTTGGATGCAGAGGGGTGTCACCAACCTGCAGAGTAGTGGCCCCCAAGGGCCCGAGTTAAATTGCCCAGGCCTAATGTGCTCCTTCAAGAAACCACTAGATGGAGAATTTAGTCTTGTAGTTGACCGCTAGAGGTCAGTGTTGGTTCATTTTACCGTCAGGTCTCTGTTCAGTCTGATCATGAAGCCTTTTAAACAGAACTCAGAGTAGCTGCACTCCTGCTTTCAGCATCAGCTTACATAAAAAATGAAAGCAAATATTGTTTAATCTTTAAAACGTGATTTAGAATTCAGAGCTACGAGCTGAGACTAGATTGAAAAAAAAAAACACAGCAGGACTTCTTTCTGCACCAGAAATTGCCACCTCTGATTAGAAATTGTGACTTTCACACCCCAGTATCCGTTCCTGCTAGTGACATCCATGTGAGCGCATTTTTTGGCACCACAGTAACAAAAAACTGGGAATAATCTTGATATTAAGCACAATAAGCGTTGTAAATTTGCCACGGTTGTCCCAGGACACAAGCTACATCTTCAAGTCAAACGCACAGCTACATGAAGGATACAAACGCCAGAAAGAGCAAAAACTAACATAACACTTGCTGGTTGAATATAGTTTTCATTAACTGTTTAAAGTTGCTAATTTTAATTATCTGTGTGGACTTTTCAGACAACCAGGTTCTGCAGTTTGGAAAGCTGGTGAGCACCTCCAACACCTTTGAGCCCACAGCTCCAGGAGACCCCAGGAAGCCTGTAACTGTGATCACAGACCAACCTCTGCTTTGGAGCATGGCCATCCGAAAAGAAGGGGAATAATACCAATCCTGTGTGAAGCGAACGTGTTGGCACATTGAGGTTTACTGTAGAGGGGGGGATAACGTTAATTACAGAAGAAGTCCCTCCCTCATGCAAGAGGTAAAACACAAGATGCTTGGTCTTCACAAAGCATCCAGCTTCAGTCTGAGCAGCAAGGGACCACCTCTCCTTTGTGGTTTACTGTCAGACAATATCTGTTAAGTGTGGACATTTTTAAAAGTACTATAATAAAGTGATTTTTTTTTTTTTTTGTCCAATTTTGGTCAGGCATATTTTCTACTTTGGAATAGAAATTAAATGATGTATTTTTTCCCAAACATTTAAAATTTACACTTAGAATATTTAAATTTGTCATTACATTTAAATGGAAAAATGCGTTTGGGGAACATATGCAAATCTATTCTTAGAGATTGCAAAGCCTGTAATTATATTTTTTCTAGTTACACTATTGTAATGTATCAATGAGATGAAAACAATTATACATGGCCAAATTTTATTATTCTAGCATATAATGTGACAATTTTAATCTTGAACATCCTCCTTTTTAGTCAAAGATTTGTGATTTAAACATCCAAGTTCATTTTCAGTTCTCTGCAACAGTAAATTCACACAATTGTAAAAAAAAAAAAAAAAAGCAATCTGTGCCTAATTTCATAAAGTATATGTGCCTTATAACATTTTTAGTGCCACTTCTGAATGAACCAACTTTTAAAACACATGCTGGAGGAAATTTGTGTACGAGACTAGCGAGTCTGTAGGTCTCCACTTGTTTTTATTTACACAATGAAATATACATTTTGAGCATAGAATGTAAAAATGGCATCCCTTCAGTCCTCTGGCACTCCAATCCAAAGAGTTGCACCTCTCTCTCTCTCTCTCTCTCCAATACTGAAGCGCAAGTTTAATATTTAACCACCACTGGAAGAAAAAGAGAAGCAGAGTCAGTATGTGGAGAAATCCAAATGCATTTATAGATTTACCGCAACATTCTGCTGAAACTAAATATCAAAGACACCTAATAAAGAACCTATTTAAATTAACACATACATAATGAATATTTAGATTTAATTTCCATTAAACAGCACAAACAACATTTGTTGTTTTTACTCCTCTGAAAATGTTGCATTAATGCCTTTTAGTATTTAATCAAATTTGATTAAATGGTATGTTATGTGCAAAACAAGTTTGCTAAAAACAAATTTAGATCTTTGTCAATAAATGTGTTAATAAACCACCTTAAATACATCTGACAACTGATTTATTCATTGTAAAGTCTGTCTGGCATGAATGCAAAATGTTTTGTCTTACTAAATAAATTCCATATTTAACCCTTGCGTGGTGGGTTTTTTTTTGTTTGTTTTTTTTTTTTTTTTTGCAGTTTTACACTAACGCAAAGATTATGTAACATTGCTCAGTAGATGTTTACTGCATCTTCATTACAAGCAATATAACCAATTAGTCATTAATATTCTTTAATCTTTTTTCAGATTATATTTATTAAATGTGTGTTAAATATGTTCGGTCCATCTCCAAAGACATACCTTCCTTCTAAATTAGTGAAATTCAGAAGTATATTCGGGAATTCTTTACCGAGCTGCAGGTTTTCCATGTATCCCTGCTCCAACACAGCTGACTCAAGTTAAATCAGTCATTATGCTGAACTTCATTGGCTTTTGTATCCATTTAATGGAAGCCAGATGTGTTGGAACAGGGATACATAAGAAATCTGCAGAACAGTGGCCCTCAAGGCCCATCTTTCAGATCTATTATATAAATCACAAAATAAGGAAGTTATATTTATTCTGAAAGAAAAGTATTTTGATTTGCCATTTAATCTGAAAACTAAACAGATTAACCTTTAAAAGAAAAAAAGTGTGTTTTAAGTAGAAAATAAAACTTCTCTCCCACTGATATTGCAAATCAAGAAACAGTAATGGCCACCTCAAAACCCAATAATGATACATTTCTATTGGTCCCGTGTAGTAGATTAAACCCAATTCCCAGAGATGGTGAGAACACAACATGAGTCTGAATGAATCTGGACCTTCAAACCCATTTTACTTACACAATGATGTTGTTGATGGGGATGTGGATGAGCTTGACAAAGAAACCAATGAATCCCATGATGGCAAACCCAATTGCTGTGGCCATGGCAATCTTTTGGAATTCTGCAAGTCAAAAACAATTCATTTCATGAATTTCTCCATAAATCCAGCGTTAAAACCAGCTCAGTGTCCAAGTTGAGCATTTTCAACAAATATGACGCAAATTTTATAACAAAATCCTACCTTTTCTGTCGGGTTTTGTGCACCTCTTTACGAGCCTTATAGAGTCTTTGACAAACTGCCGGC
>JBAMHX010000020.1:15163123-15188157 GCA_037177515.1 Pseudomugil tenellus
TAACAAAATCCTACCTTTTCTGTCGGGTTTTGTGCACCTCTTTACGAGCCTTATAGAGTCTTTGACAAACTGCCGGCTGGGCTCAACAAATTGCATCACTTGATCCATGATGTTTGGTCTGTAGACAGGAATAAAAAAAAAATCACTTTCTCAGTTAACTTTGGCTAAAGTAGCATAAACTGTCAATGTCTTCTATATTATCACATTTACTCAAAGTTGTATTCTTCACTTCCATTAAATATATACAATTATATTGATTTTTTTCCCGTATAGGATGTGATTCTTTTAAGACATCAACATGGTTTCTTTGCGTTGCTAAGCTAATCCTCTGAAAGCTAGCTGTCGCGTCGACAGCACTCTTTCAAATGGGCGACAGAAAAGACCAAAGAAAACTTTAAAGTTTTCAAAATAATAAATCCGCTATGTGTCCAAAAGCAAAATGAAATGAGGAGTGGAAGTTACCTTGTAGCTGATCTACCCTCGGCGTTGCGTTAAGAGAAGAGACAGGAAAACAGGAGCCACGTAGCCTTTACACAGTTCGCTAATGAGAGACTTCAACAGAGCTGACGTAGACTTAGAAAGCGCATGCGTGAAACGTCGCACTTTTTTCCAACCAACAGAGCGCATGCGTGAAACGTCGCAGTATTTTACTGTACCATCAATAGTCAACACTGCCACCTACAGGGTGGGATGTTTTAGTACAGTGACAGGCGGTTATACAGTCACTGTTTAGAACACTAGAAAAAATACTATTTTATGAACGTAGATTAAAAAATATATTTTAAAAATCAGTTTTATGTATCCATAAAGCTACATTGGCAAAGCAAATTTGTTTGGATCAACTCAAAAGCCAGATCATCATTCTGCTTGAAATGATGCAGGACAAGAAAAGTTTTTTTTAAAAATCGCTCATGAAGCAATTTACTTTTACTTTATTGTAGTAATAGTCTAATCATGACGGGCAATGGTGTAAATATTTTATGGTAAAATAGCTATAAAAGCTGAAATTGTTTCAAGCACTACAAAAGTAAACACTTATAAATCTTTTTGTGATGTACTTGAGATTTTTTCACAATGTAATTGATCCAATAATGATATAATGCAAAATAAAAGTTGCTCCAAAACATAAGACATCACTCTTGAATATGAATTTGGATCATTATAACATAGTGATTTATATCAGCATTTTGGCAAATCCCTTATGAAATTACTTAAAAGAAAGAAATGAAGGAACCCTTTGTGAGACACAGCTGTAGAATTATGAAAAATATCTAAATAAAAAATATAACTCTAAAGCATACAAAACCAACCATAATGCCTTTTTACACAGTGGAACATACAATACAAATACTAGTTGAACCACTTATAAAAAAGGATTATTTACTATGACACTTTTAAGTACTTAGGCTGTGTTAGTTGGTTATGTACAGTTAAGTGGAGCATTATAACCACGCGTCTTGCTCATGACACATTCCTTAAGTGACAAATACACTCTCATGTGGTTTAGATTAAGATTAGCAATTTTCACATTTTAGCTTCATTTCCTTTCTCCATCATTCTACAGAATGAAAGTAGCATGCTATACTCACAAAATGTATTCATCTATTTTTGTGACTTTGGCTTAGACTTGTCTGTTTTTTCTTCTACTTATAATTTTTTGTGTTTAATGTTAAGAGTTGTTGATATTTGCATGTTTTCATCATTCAGCTCAGTCAAGCTGACTGTCTATTGGCCTTTTTTACATACACTCTGCTGTCAGTCAAAAACAAATGAAATACTATATAGGTTTAATATCTGCTACAATCTGTTACAAATGTGCTCACTCTTTGCAGTTGCATTATGGTAACATCATGGTGTTGCAATGTGATTTCTCAATACAGACACATACGATGAAGAAGTTAGAGAGCAAATGTTGCCAAAAATATCCCGATTATCCACTTTTAAAGTAAAAGTCTATGATTTAACACCACAGTTCACTATTATCCAAAGCGAGACCACCTTTACTGGCAAATGCTCAAGACAGACATGTATTTGAATAAATTATGGTTCTAATACTTAACTTAATGAAAAGTAAAAAGACAATAAGTGAAATTATTTCCCATTTCACAGTATCAAATATAACTAATAAAGAGGCCACATTTTATCTATCAGGGATTTTTAAAAATGTCTTTACACAAGAAAAAAAAAAACAATCATGCATTTGTTTATATTATTTGACCACAGTATATGATTTCTCCTTAATAACACATTAAAAAAACTTTGGAGCAGTCCATCTACTTTTGGACAATACTGCACTTTGAGTCATGAAATACATTGTTTTTACAGAACGCTGACGGAGTTGTAAAAGTGCTTAACAGTGCAGAGAGGACATCGTCTTTCATTGCACAGTTAAGTTGCCACTCTTCACTGCCAGGGGATGTTTAGCATGTTGCAGCTGACCTCCCACAGCTTCTGAGCCAAGACATCATCAGTAGCGGCCCTTGAGCACCTTGCAGGTCCACAGTCGCTAAACACAAACAGGGTGAATAATTAGTTGTTTGTGTTGTTGTTCAATTAGAAACAAAAAGTGAATTCTCACTCAGCAGGTGTTACTTACCTGAAGTACCCTCCACTCAGGCTCTCCAGGCCTGGCTCCACAGCACAGTAAATGGTGGTCTGCGCTCCCTCTACTGTTGTCTTGGTGAAAATCCGGAAGATCTTCACTGCCACCTGGATACACTGGTGCTGGTGTCTCCACAGGTCAGACTGTACCACCCCCGGATGAAGGGAAAACACACTTACTCCTGTACCTGCAATACATCCATAGACACTAACAGTCGCCTCAAAAGCACGTCTTTATGCACAGACATGCAAACATAATGTGACTTGTCAGACTTTCTGAAAGTAATCAGTTCCATTCTTATAATAAGGGATTATTTTTTACTCTCATTTATGGAAAAAAAGACAAATTAACCCCCATGTTTCTGTTTTCTAAGTCAATTATCCAAGCAAAACTCTCCAACACACAGCATGTCAACAACATATTGCAATAAATGTTTGCTTGTTCATTCATCGCTTGCAAACTTTTCCTCACCTTCTAACCTCTTGGCAAGAGAGCGTGCAAAAAGGACATTAGCCAGTTTGCTCTGTCCATAGGCCTTCATGGTGTCGTAGCTCCCCTCGCTGTTAATGTCCTCCAGTCGAAGCCCAGTCCAGGTGTGGGCCACAGATGCAACGACGACGATACGAGCCGGAGCTGAACGCTTGATGAGATCAAGCAGCAGGTAGGTCAGGAGAACATGACCTGAGAAGTCATCAAACAAAAATTGCCTTGCAATTGTTCTCCACTTCCTGTTCTACTCTAAACATTTCAATTATATAAAAGGTCAAAAATACAAATGCAAAGGATGTTTGTATGAGCAAGTAGGAATGTGCATGTGTCTTTATCGGCACATCTGGATGTCCACGTGTGTGTTCAAGCGCAGAGTGTTCAAATTGACAGCCTGTGACAAAAATAACGCAGTGGGAAACATCATCTGGAAGAAGTTACGGTCTAATGCAGGTGGAAACAATGACAGCTTGAGGAAAACACAGCAGTTTTTTATCCTAATAGATGTTTTAGTTGTACAAAAACTTCTAAATCAGGGTTTTTTTTCTCTTCCGATCTTACTAAAAGAATATTGAAACTTCATTTATCTAGCAGCTAAACATCTATCCCCCAAACTATGTTCCCATCTTTGTGTTTACTTCTGCAAATAAAATAAGTAAAATTCAGATCCGTGTTATAAAATGCAAGAATGTAGATAGAATAATAACTCACCTAAATGATTAACTCCCAACTGCATTTCAAAGCCATCAGTTGTCTTGGAGTAGGGACACATCATGATGCCTGCATTATTTATCAGGATATTCACTTGATTCTCGTCTGAAAGCAAAACATCACACAAGATAAGTATTAAATTGAGGCATAAATGGAGATAAAATAGGTATTTAATATCAGATTGATGTGCATATCTGGTATTTTTACAGCATAGCTGCATTACTATGCACGTTGTAGACTTTTACAGCAAGCTAATTTTCTTCTTTCAAACATGGGAGCTTGAACCACCCTGTTAGCTGGAAAAACCTCTTTCCAATTCCCAGTTACCTTTGTTGATGACTTCAGCAAAAGCCCTGATGGACTTTGTATCAGAGAGATCCAGTTTCCTGATGATTACATTCTCATTCCCGGTGTCCTCCAAGATGTCGGTCCGTGCCTCCTCAGCTCTCTCCAGGTCTCTGCACGCCATGATGATGCGTGCGCCTGAAAAGCCAGGGTCAGCAATGACAAGTCGGCTTGTTGAGTTCACAGTCTTCCTATCCCACAACACTTTCCTTCCATTGCTGCAGCTCCAGTCAACTGAAGACAGTTTGTTTATGTGAGCTCAACCCACTCATGCTCAACTCTCATTTCACTCACTCACCCACCTCAAGGCCGCCGTATTCACAGAACATAAACTGCATTATGGTTCCATTGAAACTTAAAAAGTTTCCCAACAATACAAAGTTTCCAAACTCGTCGTTCCAAACCACCACCATCAGATTAGTAAAGTCTGTAAATCTCTTTGTACGTCTGATCATCCTCTAATGATTTATCAGCACTCACTCAGGCTCTCATTCAGCCGACTGCTCCACATGCATGAACACAAGACCCTCTCAACTGTGTCACTCTCCTTCACTGCTGATGCAAATTGCTGCTCATTCTCCTTAATGAGCAAAGAAAAGGGGTTTTGAGGACACATGCACACGCCCTTTCTCTCAGCCAAACACAAGCGTGCGTGCATGCACCCCCACAAAAACAATAAACTTACATATAGTGAAACAACACCCCTAAACCACCCAATACCACAAACAATCTCACACAACCTCATCCGCATATACAAAATAACTGCTGTGCCCTGCAATTAAGGAAGAGAAGAGCCATTAATCAGCTGAAGCATAGCATCTGTGCCCTATCACTGAGCCTTTGTTTCTGTCCCGCCGCTCCCTTGTGGGAAAACCCAATTGTTCCCACCGTTCCAGAGAAGCCATGTTCGTCCACTTCAATTAAAAAAGCTTTATTCTGTGTTTCATAAGCCAGGAGATGATTACACAATGTTAAAATGTCTCTTTGGACTTCGTAACAAGTAGTGCCGAAACATCACGTCAACGTATAAACACCAAGTACATTTCCCCTTTTTCAAAACCAGAACAGGAGTTATGAATTCAGGTGATTTAAGATGTTCTGATTTGGTTTGATGCTTGTCATTTCCCCCAGGTGTAACAAGCGGCTATAAATCTGTGTAAATCTAATCATGTCATTACATAATCCCATTTACTGAACGATAATACAATCAGTTGACAGGGAATCCTGCAGGAGCAAAAGGCACAGTGCCATTATTTCACTACGCATTATTCTCCCTGCGCTGCACCTTTCCTCTTTATTCACTTTTTATCATTCATTTCTTCTTTTATCATCTCATCCATGACAGCAAATTGCATCTTTTGACTAACATTAGAGAATGATAAGTAAAAAAACTGGTATCCTAACACTCATTTATTTTGCGACACCTCACGCTGCACCTCGGATGAATAAACAAATTAAATGATATATGCAGATTAAGTTTTGCTGCAACTTAAAGGGTCTGTGTGTGTGTGTGTGTGTGCGTGTGCGTGCACACAAGCACTCCCTCATTTCTCTTTGTTGTCTGTCTGGCTGAGGGGATCAGACCTTCACAATGCTCCTTCTGTCCTCCTGACACATCATCAGCCTCCCATCAATACCATCTGTCTATCACTCAGATTGGTAGAATGTAAATTAGGATTCGACTCAGCATAGCATACCTGAGGTGAAGGTATGCTATGAGATTCCACCAGAGCAACCAGCATTTCCATCCAAAACATACAGAACAACTTAAAGTTAGATTAAAGGTTACATTTGCTGCATGTTAAACAGTTTGAAATGGCACACAGCTGGAATGGGGGGGGGTACCTCTCCTTGCCAGGTCCCTGGCAGTTTCCTTGCCGATGCCAGTGTTGGCTCCGGTGATGATGACCGTTTTCCCTTCTAACCTCTCCTCAGATGACCAGCGGTTGCAGCACACGCTCCTGATTAGCACACACAAGTGGTACCATTAAGTAAATCATCACACATGTCATCATAAGTAGCGATTTCTCCAGGTTTTGACTTGTTGTCCAGTCCAGTTGTTTGACTGATGTCCAGTCTAAATGAAGGAAGAGATGGATTTCATTTGGAGTTTTCTTACAGCACACGAGCCTGTTTCGGTAACGGGGACTCTGATAGCAGTTTTTATTGCTTATTTCAAATGTCCAACTAATTAAGAAAGATTTAAAGGATAAAAAACACCAACACAAAGCCGTTTTGAAACTCCACATAATGACAACACAATCAGCTTCACTTTACTGTTCTAACAGCAGATAACCTTTTGGAGCTGCCTCTAGTTTAAGCTGCTTAAAATGTTTTACATTCCTGTTATTAATAGAGCCAGCAGCCAAACCCTGTAGCTGGTAGAAAGCTTTTTTTACTCTTACCTGCAGTACATTCTTCCTCCAGAGCAACTGATTTCCACTTTGGGATCGGTGAAATGAGCCACGCACACCTTCTTTCAGTCTGCACCCACCAGTTCATCAGCGGGTTTCGTGCTTGTCATCTCTCTCTCTTTCTCTCCCCCCACCCCGCGTTTGTTTCACATCTCAGAGCTGGGCCAATCAGCTGTGAGCTGACGCATAATTGATTCGCAAGTTGCAGGCTGAGGAACAGGCGGCTCTCCTGTTGCCTCCTGCTGTTTGTCTGAGAGGCCTGTTATTAGAAAGATCACACGCAAGTCTTCCGTATTTTATATTCAGCTAAAAGAACTGGTCATAAATCAGCTGAGCACAATGTAAAATGAATGGAAATGTTGTAATAAAACAAATACATTTGCACCTTTAAATATCCTGCTTTGATCAGTGGAATCCTGCTTTTTTATATTTATTTTATTATTTTTTTATAATCTTGCAGGTCTATGGATGTCCTTTGAAATATCTGGGGGAACTACATGGCTACAAAATGATTAGTTGCTCTTGTAAAACTTGAATAAACAATAAATAAATTAAGATAATTCAAATGAATGTATGACAAAGTGACTGAAACAGTTGTTTTTAATATTTTTAATAATTATTTGGTAATAATGACAATACACAAGGGCTTATCAGGAATCTGCACAGAGCGATAGTATCTTTACAAGTGTAGCAAGTGATTTAGGCTGAAAAAGTCAGATGGCAAACAGGGATAGCCTGTTGTCCTCAGCATCTACCTTCTTGTTGTTTAATTGGTGTTGTCTCAGTCATTAACATAAGAAAATTCCAAGTCATGCCATTAAAGGCAGGGGACTCAATATTGTTGTTAAAAGTACTCAAAGCAACAAAATAAGAAGAAAAGTTGATAATGATATTAATAAAAGATTAAAACTGAACTCATATAACCTGGAAGATGTTTGTCAAGAGATTTGAAATAAGTAGAAAGAAACTGGTAAATAAGTAACTGTGGAGAACCAAAACTGCCTAAATAAAAAAATAATCCAGAAATATACGAATTGTTCTAAAACACACTGGCATGGCAATGAATTCAAGAAAGAAAATTTTAATCTAATTTATTCATTAAGAAACTCTTCTAATGTGACATAAATGTGAACGATTTTATTATTTTTAGCTATTTGAATAATTTTGAATTTAATACTCTCGCTTGTTTACTTTTCTTTTTCTGTTTATTTACGTATTGGGTGCTTTTAAATGTTTCCTCTTGTTCCCACTTTCTGCTTGTAATGACTCATTTGTTTTTTTCCTTTTACATTTTCTTCTCTGCTTATTTTCTATTTCTTTGTTTTCATCCAACATCTGATACATTTATTCATTTATCATATTCATATCCTCATTTTTTCCAGTCTCAAATTTTGTGCCACATTTAATTTCTTCAAGCATTATTTTTGGTACATATTTTCATTTCTCTATTTTTACATCTCTGTGTGCATGTCTGTCTCGGGAGTGTTGAGGAGAACCAATACTGAACACTGATCTGTTGGTGCAGGGAGGACTATCCAGCCAAGCCTGCCCTGCTCTCTCTGACTCTGTCCGATCTTGCAGCTTGTGTGGATATTACTGCGAAGGTGTTCCAGCTGCAGATGTACAGCTAACATAAGAACTGACTGAAGGTTGTAGTAAAATAGGTTGTAATGCTCAGGGAAGGTTCCCTGAATCCCACTTTCCATTCCTTCCTTCCCTTTTCCTTTAGTCTTTTTTATTTCTGTTTCAACATCTGTAATGCGTTTAATGTTTTTATGTGAAGCACTTTGAACTGTTGTGTACATGAAAGGTGCTATACAAATAAACATGCCTTGCCTTCCTCACTTACAAGGACAAATATAAAAGACAAATAAAGAAATTCTGCAGCTCAATGGTTATTTTCTTTATGAATCAGCACAGCTCTCATGGTATCAGCATACCAGCAGTCAAAGACTTTCCGACAGCATTTCCCAGTTTGTTCCCAAACCAGTTTGGAGTATCATGATCATCTCTCATTCTGCTGTCCTTCACTTAGCAGTGTTATCCATCCACCTGTAAGCATTTATCTCATTCAATTAGTTGCATAAAAAAGACTTATTTGTTGCAACAGAACCTCAGATGTTAGCTTCTGATTCACAGCTTCCAGGATGCATTAATTATGTCAGTCCCACTGCTTTCTGGGAGACTTTGCCCACATTACACATGCTGTAGTATAACTTCATATCCTTTCAGATTCATTGCATATCAATCAGTTTGTAGAGTCACTTTTACTGCATTTCTGCATTTATTTGGAATTATAGCATTTTCAGTCCTTCATATTCACCCTTCTTAATGTCATCAATTCAGCTATTACAATAATATTTACATTAATGAACCTTATTCAGGTCTGTAAGAATCTACTCACACAAATCATTATAAGTCTGTCACATGCATGACATTCAGCAAAACCACTAAAACTTATAGCATGTAAGAGCATCTGAATGTTGCTGCGTATCCAGGTGAGCTGTTCATTTCCAGCGGATGCCCAACATGTGGCAGCTCACAGCCCACAGCTTCAAGGCAGTTCCATCATCCTGACCTGCCCTGCAGGCATTAGCGTGGGCACAGTCCCTAGAGGAAAAAGGAAGAAGAAATGAAACAAAAAAATTCTAGATGCTCCGACATTGATAAATGTTTGACAGTTTTTTCAAACTTTGCATCATCTGAAAAAAGATCACATCATGTCTTCCATAAGAGATCATTTTTGACTTATTAAAATCTACCTGTAGAATCCTCCAGTGAGCATTTTGTTCTCAGGAGTTACGGTGCAGTAGATGGTTGTATAAGCACCCTCAGCGGGGGTCTTCAAGATGAAACTGAAAGTCTTGGCTATATCCACTAGAGGGCGTCTTATGTGTCTTGTAATTTCAGTATTCACCATGCCGGGGTCCACTGAGAATGCCATCACACCTAGAGCTGGAGAGGAAGGTTTGATTTATTTACTCCTCTTATATGGATGCCTCCGTCTCATACTTGTATGTTTGATTTGAGTTTTCCTTTACATGAAAAATACCCTAAATAACAACTTAGAAACAAAATTTGTAAGGTCACTTCATTCTCATAAAATACATGCATACTGTGTTCCAAACTAATTACAGACTGACACACCATTATTTCAGCGGAAAAGCAAGAGTGCAAAACGAGGTCTGATTGGTGGAAGAGTGATTATGTTTTCCTCGGAAAATTCTGTTTCTTGCTCAGGGCACTTGTGGTTGATGCATGAGACTCTCACACTGGCAAAAGAAAGAAAACCTCTTCTTCTATGCAGGAAAAAAGCGACCAAAAGGCACGAAAAGGCTCATGTAATCAAGCATGCGTCATCTCACAGCCACACAATCTACCCTCAATCCTTTTGGCCAGCTCCCTGGTAAACAGCACATTAGCCAGCTTGCTCTGAGCATAGGCCCTGACAGGGTGATAATCATTCTCCCCGTTCAGGTCTTCAAACTGGATCTTGCCCATGGCGTGAGCTGCAGATGACACGTTGATAACTCGGGATGGTGCAGAGTGTTTCAGCAAGTCCAGCAGCAGGAAGGTCAAGAAAAAGTGACCTGAGGAAGCAGAAAAGGAGAAGTTATAGAGCAAAACATGCACCTTGTAGATTTTACATCACTTTAAAGGAAGCAACAAAAAAAGCATTAGGAACTATTCAATGAGTCATTATTACTTCCAGACATTTAGATGCAGGATTACTGGAATGAACTAAATATAAGAAAACGTTAGCTAAAATATCTGTATTTCTATCACTTTTACTCCACCTACCCAGGTGATTCACACCAAATTGCATCTCATAACCATCCACAGTCTTGGCATAAGGACAAATGGCAACGCCTGCGTTGTTGATCAGATAGTGAAGCGCCTTCTCCGCTGGAAAACATGATATTGTGTTTATTACAGTTGTTATAAAACAGATATAACTCCGTGTGTGTGTGTCACCTACTGTTGTAGACTTGTTCAGCAAACAGGCATATTGATTTGGTATCAGCCAGATCCAGCTGCCTAACGACTACCTTGGCTCCATTCACCACCTTCTCGATGTCAGAAGCAGCTTGTTCTCCTTTTGCCGTGTCTCTACACGCCAAAATCACCCGAGCGCCTACCAGGGAGTGATTAATGACATAATGGCGATTTGGTTTTCATGTGCATACAGGCTGAAATCTGAATAAGATGATTGTTTTGTCATCGTTAGGTAATGTTGACTCTGTGGAATTTGATTTGGATCATTTTATTAACTTTTTAAGTATTTTTTCATGGAGAAAAAAAGATTTCATAGCATAGTAGTTGTGTTTACTTGCCTCTTGCAGCCAAGTCTTTAACGGTTTCTTTGCCTATTCCAGTGTTGCCCCCGGTTACTATGGCGGTCTTCCCCTCTAAGCGTACATCCGAAGACAGCTTTGAGATAAACAGAGACCTAAAGGATCAAATGGGGAGTTTAGTGTTAAAAGGTGGAACAGATAACACCAGCCCCCGCTCAGAAAAACTGCAAGACAACTCAACAATCAGTTACAGTTATTACAAGGTGTGTAAAGTGTATCACCTCGAGCAAAACTGTCAATATCAGAACACGTTGTGTTTCACAATTAATTGACATTTCAGAGACTGAAACCAAAGAAAAAATTATCCAACGAGGTGCTACTCAGACCTGCAGGGATAAATCAAACTGTTCCTTATTCAAGGTTTCTTTTATTATTCTATTCTGAAACTTGACAATAAACTAATATTTAATTCTTAAAAGTTACATTTCATTAACAGCAATATTATTTTTCTGATATTTATGCCATTTTTGGAGAGATTGCTTACCTGACAAATTCCATCTTTGCTTTTAGAGATAAAAAAAGAAAGAAAATAGACAAAAATTCCACCTAAACTCTGAGCCGCTTTTTCTTTGATGGAAGCTGTTCCAGGACTCAGATCTGGTGATGTATCAGAGAGGAAGGATCATTTGATAAAACAACCGCTTTATTTTTCCTTTAAATATTTCTCTGTGCACCAGGAAGTCGTCATTGGATCTTAATGCCCCCACTGTTTTAAACCAGTTAATATAACTAATCCATTAGGGATTCCTATGAGCAGTCACATGATGAGAGATGTTAGAAAGTTTCTTAGTGAGGTTACGTAACAGAGGTTTTTACTATTTAGTTCTAGCTTGTCACACTGAACATGAATTATATGTAGGTCTTCACTTTCCCACTGTCAGCCTTAATAAATAACAAAGCCACAACATCTGCCAGGTATACAGATAGTCAGATATTCTACAGATATGAAGTTTCGGAACTTTTTAACCCTATTCAGACAGTGTTTAGAGGTACAAGCTGAAAGATCCTGTCTTGAGAGAAAAATGGTTATCAGAAACCACATCAGCCACCTAACTTCTGGTGTCAAGCTCTTCTGCAAGTCTGCAGAGGAAATTCAAAACCAGTTTCCACAGGTGAAACGACTGTAATTTCAGCATCTCACTAATGTGGATTTTCTGGTGCTTTCCTTGGGTTTGAACAGTCACCCAAACGGAACATGTTTGGTTCCTGCTCCAGTAGCTGATAGCGAAAGTTGTTTAAATCTTGATTCGTGTTAAATACTATGTTACCAGAGCTCAGGTCGAAATATTTACCAAAACCAGGCGGATAGTATTTTTAATGACTATAAAAAGAACGCAAGATCTCTAGTATGAAATATCCATTCATCCTCCACAACCACATACTCCATTAAGAAAGGGGTGAAGTGGGAATTTAGAGGGTTACTGATTGAGAGTCAAAGCATTACAAAGCTGTCACACAGATACACTCGCACCCAAACAGTTAGATCAGGGGCCTCCAACTCCAACACACTTGATTAAAATGAGAAATTTCTCCAACAATTTCTTCACAATTTCTGCACCTACTTGTTAATGAGCCACTGATTTGGCTCAGGTGTGTTGCAAACACACTAAAACCAAACACTAAAACCTGCAGGATGGTAGCTGTGGAGGACCAGAGTTGGACACCCCTGGGTTGGATCATGTGAATCCCATAATGCACAGAACTCTGAAGTCAGTGTCAGCAAACAAGGAAAGATAAAGACAAGAGAGAAAAATAACCTTAACAACACAACTAGCTAATCAGCCAATCACATGAAGGTTAAACTGGCACCAGAAGGGCTGGTCTGAGTTTTTCAGGAATTGCTGGACAAGTGGTATTTTCTCACACGGCCGAAGTTTACAGAGATGGCTCTGAAAACATGAAGAGGGCAGCAGTATCTCAGATAACCACTGGTTCTTACCAGGGTGTGCAGAATACCATCTTGTAATGCACAACACATCGTGTAAAGATTGAGCATTGAAATGCATTCAGATGTCAACGACAGTTGTGAATGGACGGTGTCTCACAGTGGCCAAAATTCTTCCTGACATGAACTTGTTTTCATTTGTGAACCAGATAGCCTACAAGCAACCATTACAAATTTGTTCATATGTGCACTATGCGTCTACTTATCCCAAACTATGTTCTAGCAATAAAGTAACCAAGTCTGGTCCTTGAGTTTTACTGTCCTGCAACCTTTAGGTGCAACCCTTCTCCAAAACCCCTGAATCAAATGGCTGAATTGCCCCCACCTGCATGTCATGTGACTCTGCAGAGGCCTGGCAACAAACCATTTGATTCATGTGTTGCATCTAAAAGTTGCAGGGTGGTAGATTTTGAGGACTTGACTTAAACACCTCTATCAAGTATGGCAGCTGCCATGTATGGGGAAATATCAGTAAGTATGAGAGAATAAAAACTGTCATTTTAGGCTACGTTTAGATGGAAATGGTCCAAAGCAAAAACCTAAAAGTTGTGTTTCATTCTCACCTTCATTCCACGTTTATTATAATGTTTTGGTTGGGGAAATCTGTGTGCACATGGAAACGCGAAAGTAAAACTTTCAATTTCCCATTACAGTATGTACGCCTAGTGTGTAGGTGGCAGCACCACCAAAACCAAATGCCTTCACTTCTACTTCTCCATTTCTTCTTTAGACAAGCCACCATGGTGAAGCACACAAGCCAGAATAATGACTGTGATGAATGTAATTAATTGGCTTTATGCACAGCTCCACTGTCTGACCTCAGTAACCACAGCGGCAATGGTTAGACACACCTGGATTAATCAGTTCGTCCAGTAATGAAAGACAGGAAGTAGTGGAGCTGTGCATAAAGCCAATTGCTGACATGACTGCTGAATGGCATTTACTGCCGCTAGCATAACTTGAAGTTCAGCCATGTTGTGTTATTTTCTTTTTTAAAACTGGCTCATGATTATGACATCATCTTTATGTGACCGCAACGACCTTTTGCGTTGTCAACTGTTTAGATGACAACAACAGGGTGGAGTGTTGTCAGGATTTCCACTCTGAAAGCCAATTTGCGGGTTTTGATTTTCTACCCTCCAAAACTCTGTTTCCATCTAAACAACATGGACATCTGTTAAAATGTTTTGCCAGATATCACACCTGTATTAACCTGTGGGAGTAGCCATCAGCAAAGTGTGGCAAGAATTAAGAAACAAATAAAATAAAACGGTCTCTGTTTGTATCCAATCACTTGCCCAAGGTTAATTCCAGCAGGTTAATGCACCACATAGCAAAGCTTAAATTGTCTCCAACTGGTTTACTAAACATGAAAATAAGTTCAAAGGCCTCCATACTCACCAGATCTCAATCACACAAAGCACCTTTGGGTTGTGATGGAACAGAAGATTCTCATCAAGGATATGCAACCTAGTTTTAACAAAAAGTGCTTTATAAAGCTTATCTACTAAGTAAAGGTTACACACCTGAATAATTGGATCTTATGTCTTTTGAAGCCTGCTGAAAGAAAAAACAATACAGAAACATGCATGTTCATATCTAATCACACATTGCACAACACCCTCCCATTTCTTTATTTGATGTTTGCTGTCTGTCAGGTACCACTAGAGGGTGGACTAAAGCAATATAAGCAGTTTAACACTTCCAAACTTTACTGCTCTCTTACACATTTAAAGAAAAGGGGAAAAAGGAGCTGAAACTTCTTTAATTCTGCAGTTCTGTTAGCTGACCAGACATCTCTTTTATAAACCATGTGCAAGCTAGTCATAACTTCCTGTTTTCACAAACAACCATAAAATAAGGCGAGACGAGACACACACACACACACACACACGCATGCATAAACACTTCTGTTGACCCAAACCAGGTCTAAATGAATGCTGCCAGGTCCTCTCATGTGGTCTTTTCTGTGACGCTAGCTGGTCTGACTGCTGGAGCAACTTCTCCTCACAGCTGCTTGCCATCCCCAGGCCTGATGAAAGGCTGCTTGTCTGTCAGCGCTGGGATAAAGACTGCAAAGCTTTACCGCGCATGTAATTAAAAATTGCTTCACAGAGATTAAAGATCATCATGAAATCAACAACCCTTTCATTGTAATTTGTCTGTCCCTAAAATAGGAAATGTGACAGAGAGAAACCGCAAAATGCAGAATGGCGGCCATCCTTGAAAGAATTAGATGCAAAACACATTTAATTTCCAATCAAAATAGTCTTTCATTTATTCATTGCAACAGATTTCGTTCATATGTACATGATTTCGTTCTTTCTTTTCTTCTTTTTGAACGTTGATTGGTTAAAGCTGGTGAGGTTGTGCTTGAACAGCTTCTTTAAAGCAACACTACTGAACTTTGATGAATGTTGTGACTTTGGCGTCCCCTAACGAAGCGCGTCTTGTCTCTTCTCTGAGCCCTGTCCAGGCAATAAAAGTCTGCTCTATCTCAACTCTATTCTTATCTCTTACAAATTTTTTCTCCCTTTTTTCTCCTCTTTCTCTGATATTGTAGCAGTGAAGTTATTGCATGTAATAGGGATGCAGAAACAGGGTTGGGATTTTGCAGGAAATTTTGCAGGAAAACCAGTTTATTTTTTTTTAAACAAGCTTTGTTTGGCAAATTATGGATTTGCATGTCTCCTCTGTTTTCACTGTAAACACCAATAATTGAAAATGAAAAAAATGTATCTTCCATGTGTTGTTTAATCAGCAAAGGTGTGTTGATATCCAGATGCTAGTGTGGTGCAGGTGCCTTAAAGCAAAAAGAAAAAATAGGAACTGCCATGTGATGTTATGGACTGGAAAATGTTGCACAGTGTGGATCCTAGGCTTTTGGTTGCTGCAGGGCCACGACAGCTCCAGCAATGTGCATAAATAACATCATTGTACCATTGTTGCAAGTTTTAAGGTCGGAAAGTTATGTAGCATTGCTTTAAAGTCCTAAAATGTGCGTATTTTGCCCACTGACCAAGGCATCACATGATTTCACACGTCCACACTACACATAAAATGAAAGAAGTACATCAAAACTACTTCTTTGTAATCTGTACAAAAATCAATCACATTTTGCAACTTCTATAAAATACATAAAAGATTTTCTTTGCAAAATTATTTAAAACACACCTTTATAAACATTGGACATTTCTTCATCGATGCTTGCACATCAACATAAAACGAAAAGAGAAAACAAAACAACCAAAACCAGAAATAAAATAGCTTAACAAATGCATAGCATTTTTTCTGTTTTTGAAACTGCACTTGCAGTTCAATAAGGTGAGAAATATACAAAGTCTACATACAAGCTACCCAAACCTGGACATGTCTCTGAGACTGAAAGAGCTTCAGTTAGATCCTGCACACCAAAAAAAAAGAAAAAAGAAAAGAAAAGAAACAAGAATTCACTCTTTGAAATGCTTACAAATTCATCACCACTTTGTGAAAGCTTAGATTCTGTCCTGCCAGATTTCACTGTAGCAGGAAAATGGAATTTTCTACCATGAAAATATTGAAAACGATTTCCACATGGTGGACATTCTGTTTGTGAGGAAAGTCTTCAAATCGTCCAGATGGCACATGTATTAAGGAAAAGACTACAGACTTCAACATGGGCCATCATGTTGATCCAGATGTTTCCATAAAAAAAAAAAAAAAAGGAAAAAAAGTCTGAACCCCAGTTCCACATCCCAACTAAATTCCCCACCATCGTCAGGGAAGAAGGGAGTTTCCATTGGAAATAAATATGAGGAAAGATTCAGTCACAAATTACAAAAAGGAAACACGTCATAAAAAGACTGAATTCAAAGATCCGAACAAACATCTTCCCTTCCTTTTGGTCTGAAATGAAAATCTAGAATATCTATTTCATTTGTATAAAATTGCTGTCTTTTTAATAAAAGGTAATGTGAGAAAGTTGTGCAAGGTCTAACTGATGGCTGTGGAGACACTGGCTGCTTTTTCACTTTTCCGAGAGCTGCTCCTCCATCGCTTCCTGGACCGGCAGCGTCTCATCCTGTAAGGTGCTCTGGGAATCTCTTTGCGATCTCTGGCTGCTCTGAAAGATCAGAGCCGTCTCATTGGACTCCTCCTGAACGGGGCTCCTGAAGGCGTCGTCCTGTCTGCCTTCGTCGCTACTGTCAGACGTCTGGCTGACGTAGACGACAATGACTTCGCCGCTAAAGTTCATCACCTGACCGCTGGAGATGAAGGTAGTGTTGTGGTTCCCAGAAACCAAACCTGCATAAAAAACACACACACACACACATATACACACAAGATTAAAAGCAGAAGAAAGTGGAATAACATCATATAAGGAAATGGTAATGTTCATAATAAGACTTTCAGTTCCCGACTAAACGCAGACCCTTGAGTGAGAAAGGGACTTCATCTTGGCTAACCTCGGGTGACTAACGGGCAGTGGGTGTCATGACGATGCAGGATGACCATAAACAGACCACAGCTACTTTGTCCACCATGTAATTTCCTTCTATTCACTATAGCAGTACATTGTATGGTGAGAAACTCAAGCCTATATGATTTATAGACATGGTGAAATTTAGCTGCTATTACATTAAATATTTCTTCCAACCAGTAACGGAACTTTCTGACATGGGTGTAAAGTTGGTTTAAAGACCAATCAGGTAAGTTACAAGAAAATCTTTGATTTTGTTTTCACGTCACTTTAAGCCTCTGCTTCCTCCTCCATCCCAACACCCGTCTGACTCTCCAGCCAACTCTCTGTGACTCACAGCTCTTGTCTCATCCATGTGCACGCACACACACATAATCACATTAAATAAAACAAACACACACTGGTGGACATGTTTACATCGACATACACACACCGAATAGCAAAGTTTGCCCCTTTTAAAGTTCAAAAGACAGGCAAACACCATCACACCCTCACAGAAAGTGTGTGTCTGTTCCCAGAGCCGCTTTCCCAGAATACCAGTCTAAGAGGTCTAGCTAGAAAATATGTCATTTCACCACAGCTTTGAAAACAAAGCCCGATGGAATCTGCTCGGGTTCTTCTGTTTATCCTGTCTCTATTCCACTCAGATTTTTTTCTCTTTACTGGACGTAGCACTTCAGTTCATTGGCAGCAAGAAAACCAAACTGTTGCAGAACACCTTTCTGGCTCGGTGTCCAAAAAAACTACACGAGTTTAATGAAAAAAATCTGCTTTCTGACAAGAATCTGACAGAAAGATGTGGATAAGCAGCCCTGTTAAAAGATAAAGCTGATGTACACTCAGGTACCTTCTGGGCTAAAATGTAGACCTTGCTTAGGACATGCAGGAATCGCATTTAATTCGTCATTACTGCATGATGGGAAATCATTTTAAAGCTTTTTAAACCAGGAGGCATGTAATTAAAATAGTCATCAGTGAGAGTTAAAAAAACAAGCTTTAAAAGGATGGTGTGTTTTTGTTAGGAGGGTAGGCTTATAAAAGTATTACTCAAGCTCCACACAGCTTGCTTCAATTAAAGTTGTGGTCACTTTGCGCAACCCTATGGAACTCTGGGTAAACAGGAGCTTTGTGCTGTAGATGGCATAGTTCGCACTGATGCACACACACACAATGAGGAGTATTTGTATGAGTGTGGTTCCGGTGGTTCAGTGAGACATCATACACACACATATCTTTTTTCCTTGCTCCCTGTGTGGTCTCCCAGAATTCAGCATCCAACTATCAATACTGACTTTAATAAAACATACTTCTTGGAAACAATCAGGCAAAGCGTTCATTGTTATGCTGAAAGCAATCCTCTGTTATGAGTTGCATTCGACATGTTCACCTAATAACACTGGAGCTGGAGCCAACCACTGTCCCCATCAGGCTGAGCTAACCACTCGCTGCTACAGGCACACTGTGTAAACATGTTTGCCGCAGATTTTTTTTTTATCTTTGGCAGACCATGAAGAGTCCCTGTGAGGACAACACACATCCAGCAATTTGACAGCTAAACTTTCCATTAAAACTCATCGATATGTTGCTTTGTTCAGGCTGGTCCCACCCATTCTGTGGGAGGAGGACCCCGCCAGGAAGTAGGGGTGTGTATCAGCAAGAATCGGGCGGTACATTGTGTATTACAATACAGGGTAGCGATACGATATATTGTGATATATTGTGATGCAAGGCGACAAACTGCAATTTTTCTTTACTAGAATTTAATTGTAAGAAAACTCAGCCTAGTAAATGCCCAACTTACTGAATAAGTTTAAAAAAAACACTTTTTGTACAAGATGAAGTAAAAATATGCTCATGAAAAGATTGATAAAGTTCTTTTGCATATCGATATATTGTCTCTAAAAAAATATTGCGATATATCGATATATTCTTACAGCCTTACTAGGAAGTGTATCTAATCATGTTAAATGTATCTTCTGTTGTCTAAATACTGCTTGAAACAGTTTAACCTTTAAGGAACGACACAGAAATAAAAGAAATATTTGTATTAGATTTAACAGAATGACATTCTCTCATCTTACCCACCTGAGGTGAGACTTGGTTCAGTCAGGTGACTGTGGAGGCTCTCTGGTAAGCACTCCAGTTCTGACTCTCTCAACGAAAGCTTGTTCTCCCTGCTATCCCCACAGGAAATTTCCTGTTCTCGCGCAGAGATTGAGGCCTCAGCCGGATTGTCCAAGTAAATGTTTCCATCAGAGACAGAAGTCATCAGGTGGCTGACTGAGGTCATGGCAGAGGATAAGCTGTTCTTCGTGGAGGTGGAGTCTTTGCTCGTCAGTCTGTGTAATCCTTCCTGTTTCACCAGCGATCTGTCAGTTAGGTCACATTTGAGCTGTGGTCTCACCTGAGCCTGGGACAGCGGCAGGCAGAGCTCAGGGGGTGGGCTGGACAGAGGAATCGCAGATGAGGCATGCGAGACGAGAGACGCAACACTTGCGTCGCTTATAAATGAAGCACCGTGGCTTTCACCTGCTCTTTCACTTCTGTCCTCTTTTCTGCTCTCGTCTCCATCTAGACCCCCGCAGGAGCAGGATCCCGGTGTTCCAGGACTAACAGCCTGGCTACAGTCCTCATTCTCCCCTACTTCCAGGGGCTCACGGACAGTAATGACGCACATGCAGGAACCTGCCAAAAGCGGGGACGCGCTCACTACCTCCTCCTCCGATACCTCCTCTGGTTCGGCGGATCCTTCGCTCTGATCTTTCGTTGCCATTCTCTCTTTAAGTCCTCCTTTGTCTGTCATTTCCTCTGTGCAAGGCAGAGAGACCTTGACATTGGAGAGAGAGGTGGGAAAGGTGCACAGGGGATCATTTTCAGGACCGTGGGGTGCTTGGCACATGAGCTTGGTAATCTCACAAGGTGTACATTTTGGGCCTCCTGCTCCTCCGCTGTGGTAAAGAGGAGCTAATGTCTCCTAAAATGATCAATGGAATGAAATAAGACTTGTAAAAAAAAGTAGAATTTGTCTCTTTAATGTACAAAATATAAAAGATTTGCAATTTCTTAAAACTCTCTATTTTATCTCTGTTGCTTGGCAACAGAAACCTCATACCTGCTGTATCCTGGTCCTCTTCAGATTCTGAACACAGGATCGAAGATTCACTAAAAAGTTAACATTAAATGTCTCATCAGTGAGTAAAATGCAGACATGAAATCTAGGCAGTAACTCAACTATATGCTGATGTGATAAGGGATCAGAAATGCTGGAGCGGGACCTACCAGAGAGCAGCTTTAGCTTGTCCTTGTAGCAGAAGAGCAGCAGAATGAGGAGACACAGAACAGTAATGACTAACAGGACAGAAACAATTGCCCAGGAGGGTGCAGTACCTGGAAGAAATACATTTTAGAGTTTTTTTTTCAATCACTCGTAAATGTTTTCTATAAACAGTGAATTACTCCCAATAACAATAACTTAAGGATTTGTACAATATATGTTGCAATGAAGTGAATACGTCCATCTTACCATGGGAAGGCTGGCCGCACTCTGCGTCAGCCTTGGTGCTGCCTGGCTTGGTCTCATTCCTGCCGTCAGCTTTGCAACTGTAAAACGAGACGAAATCACAAAAACAAAGACTGAAGAGGAAGATAAGACCACATGCTTTATGTTTTATTCCTTTCCTCCCCTTTATTTACACCAGCCAAGCTGCCAGAGGCTCAGACGGCAGGCAGAAAGAAGTGACAGAAAAACAAAATTGTTTTCCTTTCTCTCTCGTCATTGCCATCATTACAGAACCAGCCAGTCAGTGTCTGGTCCAGCCAGGATTCCAGAGGAAGTGGTGAACATGTTACTCATAATAGCTGGTGAGGAGAGTAACCCGAAGGTATTTTTTCCTCCAGAAACACATCAGAACATTCCAGGCTAAAAGCTATCCGTGTCTGTCTTTGCACTTACTTGGTCCACTGTTTGCATGGTTCCATATTCTTTTCTGCAGAGAAGAAGCCTTTCTTACATGGGACACAGATCTTTCTTTCGCTTGTTGACCCTGCAAATGAACACATGCATTGTTAAACATATCTGAATGAAAAGCTTTTGTCGCATTTTGTCGCAACTGATTTCCTGCTCTGTACCCGAGTCCACTTCCAGTCCAAATCCGGGGTCGCAGCTGAAAATCTTCTCACAATATTCACAGTTGATGGGGTGACACTGGAACCCGTCCCGACAGCGACAAGGCTCCTCTGCCACAAGGTTTTCAGGCCGCGCCATAAAACCCTTCCCTGGAAGTCAAATTGAAATAAAGGAGAAGCTGAATCTGTTTTTCTGTAGAGTTCTTGAAGATTTTAACTAGATTTTGCTCTTGATAATCATTCATTTTATCATCTTCAGCCCCCTGAGACATTTCCATGGAGAGTATTATTAATGCCGGGATGCTCTGTATGCTTCAGACTGTGGTAATGTTTCTTCTTTTTAAGTTCAAGCTGCAGTGCATGAAACTGACCTGTATCGCAGACTCTTTGTAGGCGACAGCGTGTTTCTTGAGTCCAACCAGGCTGATATTCACCAGGATTACAAGGAACACATGTTGTCTGGCGCTCATTGGTGCAATGAGAAAACACACGGTGGCCTAAAGGAGGAAGAACGACAGACAGAATGAACATTGGATAAAAAAATAGTAATGGATAAAACTGAAGCCTATTTCCTTTTTAAGTACTAAACTTAAAATATCAGTGCAGGCTTGTGAGAGCACATGCACGTCTGTGACTATTTAAGTCCAAACGTTCCGTTATTGGACATCCTTCCTCTTTTGATTTGTCTTTGTGAATGAAAATGTATTTTTATTTGATGCCAACTGCAGGGAGTAAAACAGATTCTTACACTTCTCTCTTGCATTCTGCATCAATGGGAATTTGTGTGAGTGTGTTTTTACCTGGTTCACACTGGTTGCAGCATTTGGAGCCTTTTAAGTATTGTGTTTCTTCACACTGAAAAGATCTGGAGAATGAATTCTATAAAAAAAAATAAGACGTGAGATTAGTTTCATGCAAGTTTGGACTTTTTGAGGGAGCAGAAAATAGAAGATCAAACATTAAAAGATGTAGTTATGACACTTATACATCACATACTTGGAGAATATGCAACAAGAGCATAATTACATTGCAACAACTTTAATTCTCTGCTGTAGATTTAAGCTTTTCATGAGTATCTGCATTTATCATCTTATTCAGATCATCTTTCAAATCAGCATGTGATTTCCACAGATGGCTGTGAGTAATGTGAGAAGAAGGAAGGCTACAGAAATTTCCAAGACATGCCCAGGAAATGTTTCCACACTCTCAGAAACACCTGACCACAGGCCCAAACTGGCAAACTAGACTCACATTGTACCCAGTTACATAAGAGAAAAATCAGCTCCTGTTGACTTGCAGATACTCTCCTAATCTCCAGCACTGTAATGTTAAAAACTACACGCTCACAGCAGTGATGTTTTTTTTAACGTATTATATCTGCATTGGATCCCAAAGGATGCAGAACACAACGCGGCATCACACATGAGCGCAGCGGCCCACACCCTCCGTTCTCCCTAAATGTGTGGCTTGTGAACTCCTCACTGCTCTGCTGAATTAGAAAATCTGGCTGTTATGATAGAGTCGATGCCAAAGCCACAAAGTCTATATATAAAAGTAGTAAAACACAACTTAAAAGCATGATTACTGTCTGACCTTGCATCAACCTCTCTGACTTTCTCATTCAGTCCTTTCCAGTTTCCCTTTTCCTTGAAATCATACACTTATTCAGTCCTTCATGCTGTAATTTGTACTGCTGGTGGTGCAAATGTTCCGCTAACATTCAGAGGTAGTATATTTAAACTTGTACACCTATAATCAAGCCCAACTCATCAGGCAGTTCCGCACTTTCCCAGTGTTTCTGCAATGTGACCTGCACTTTAGGCTTAATGCAATCTATGTAATAAAGCTTTCTCATCATCTTCCTCACCTCTGTCTGGTCTCTGTTTCACTATGTGCAACTTCAGCCAACAAAACAAGAACACTGGCATTCATTTTAACTACCTCCTCTCAAGAGTCACACATCACCCAGCCTTTGTTTTCTAATCTAACCAGCGGGATAATGATGCACGGTGCTCGGAGCTCGCACCGCAGCATTAATGAGGACCATGTGCTGCAGCGGAGCCAAGTGACAGAAGGAAGAGTCCCATACGGAGACGCTGAAACAATCACAAAGCCAGTCCAGAATGCACAGGAAACCAAAGGAATGCTGGGAACTGTATTTTTGTATTGTTGTTGATACCACATCTAAACATTGGGTCTAGAGTCTATGAGGTATTTGTTTTGACTTACTAAATATATAAATGTGTATATGTGAAAGGAAAACAGCTGATCCACCCTGTAAGATTATAGGTTGTCATCATGGTCGAGACAGAACGTTCAACCTCAAAGCGAACTCCATCTGATGTAGGAATTTTAATACAGAAATATAAATGCATAAATGGTTTAAAAGGGAAGGAGTCACATACAGGAATGAAGCTGACAAAGTTCCTACTCTGCAGTTAAACTGGGCCCTTTTACCTTTTTCCTTGTTTTTTTAAAGGATGAAAAAAAACTATGAACAAAACACATCAGTGTGATCCCATCAAACACATCTATGATGCAGGAGGCTTTCCATTTGATTGCAGAAGATAAGGGAATTTGCATAACGGCTGCAGCAGCGGTAGGCAGCGAGCCAAGAGAGGCACGGTGTGACTTTAAGTTCTCTGGGGTTTTACCAGCCTACGATAAGGAGCTGTGAAAGCATGTTGCACAACTGGATCTTTGTATGATTCTCTCACCTGGGATTAAATGTGTTAAAGCCAAAACAGGCAGAAGCTATGCAAACAGATTCAAAATGTCATGCTTCATGAATGACATTACTTTTTTTTCCTGGAAAAGATTAAATGAGAGAATCCAAACTGCAATGGCCAAATGAGGAAATGCTTGTGACATTGAATAAAGAACCAAAAAACCTCCAATTACACGAAAAATTAAAGCACATGTAAAAGAAGTTTACCTATACATTATTTCTTTTTTGCTGGATTTTATGAGATTCAGTGGTATAAAATCAGAAAAGGCAGATGAAAATTCCTCATTTTTTTGCATTACATGAGTTATTTTTTCCTGAATGTCTGGACGTTTGGCTCTGCTGGCATGAGGCAACGCAGCAAACGAGGCAGAATGAATGTGATGACAGCGATTGGGTGGATGGGCCTTTAACAGATTTAGAAGAAAGATGGTGAGTAAAGCTATAATAAAAATAAAAGATGCATGATGGAAAACAAAGAGCCGTCGGCCAGAGGAGATAGAGAAAAAGGTTACAGAAAAAAGATGAATGGATGACTGATAAAAAGATACGGGAGGCCAGATTAGGTCCGTGCAAGTCAACCAGTCCACTAAAGAACATCATAGATATGATTTACAATATTCACTCTTTTACTTCGAACATCTTGAAGTCATTGTGTATTGCGCAATGTCTTACAGAGAGTTTGAAATGAATTTGGAATGAACTGGATGCAATGGTTGAAAACCAACAAAATGAAGGGGAATTTGAAAGGGGGGGGGGGGGGGGGGGGGGGGTTTCCCTTGGGGCCAACCCCACACCGTCCCGGCTCAACCAAACCAAAAACAACCCCCCACCCCCCCCCCCCCCCTTCCCCCCCCCTTCTCCCTT
>JBAMHX010000020.1:15188257-15199786 GCA_037177515.1 Pseudomugil tenellus
AGCCCTATACCCTCACCCCGCCCATACCACTCCACACCCCCCCCCCCCCCCACCCCCCCCCCCCCCCCCCCCCCCCCCCCCCCCCCCCCCCCCCCCCCCCCCCCCCACACTCTGACTCAGTAATAGAACGGTCATGGTGAGAATAAACCAGAGCAAAGTTAAAACAATAACCATCTCCTTGCCCACACTGGCTCCTCTTCCAGGGATCTTGTTGTATTAGGGCGTATTGATTTCACAGCCTGTGAACATGTTCTTCCTCTTCCTCCTCCTCGTGTCTCTGAATCCCTGTACAAGATGCAATGTCACATTAAGCTTGACATTTTTCTCTTAAGGAGCCTCGGACAGGAAAACGGGAAAAACAGGAAAGGAAGAGCCTCTGTTCTGGTCAATGACTGAACAATTCCAGTAATGTTTTACGGTGATGCCGGCAGTGATGGATCACCGGTGCCCAGCAGTCCCACCACCATGACCACATCTTAACCACTCCACCTGGATAGAGTTAGAAATAAACAAAGTTTATTTCTCTCTGCGGATCCGCTGAGACATTATCAGCAGCATGATGTGATCACTTAAAAGTGCTTTAACAAAGCAACAAACTGCATCAGCTGCTGAAATCCTTAAACCCAATCTGGACAGATATTTAGACACCACACTTTAAAAACTAAGTCTCTGAACCGGAGCCAGTGCTCTTCCTGGTGTGCCATTTGGCTCGTTAGCCTTCGGTGGAGCCCAGAGGAGTTTCGTGTGTCAAAACACCGGAGAAGCGGACTCACCCCAAATAAAACAGTTTCCAGGAGGTTCCAGCGTGTAAAAAAAAAAAAAAAAAAAAAAAAAGCAAAGTCCCCCACTCTGTCTTTAGAGCACCACTATGCAAATCCCCTGTTGGGTAATACTTGAGATAAGTTGAACATGAATCTCAGCATTTTGCATGCGCTTAAATACTTGGATAAATTACTGCAGCCGCAAATATATAGCGCAAAGACAGAATCAACACACCAGACCTGAGTATTATTATCAACCTCTAGACTATTATTAGCGAATAAACACTTAAACACTTCTAAATAACGTGTTACCTGTGCGTAAAGGCTGACAAGGACGCATGTTATCCAGCCGCGGAATATCCAGCTTGCGGAAAAGTTCATTCTCATCTTTGCGGACTTTTTAACAGCTACTTGTGAGGCAAACTTTGTCTCTTTTTGTTAATGCCACACACCAGAATAAGAGTCCCAACGACCGTGTTGAAATCTCCTCACTGCAGACCACAATTTGTTGCGTGCGTAAAAACCAGCGGAGGCTTTGCGCATCTCACAGGGAGTTCCAGTCTCTTCATTCCAAGTTATGCAGCTGCAGATTCCACATCTCTCCTCATCCTCTGCTTTCACCTACGCCTTGTGGAGGAAGCTGCATGCAGCAGTTTTTGAAAAGTGCATGAAATGTAGGGAGGGATGGAGGGAGGGGAGGAGGAAGGAGGCCCCTCCCACCCTGTTATATGCACTTAAAAACGACCATCACAGTCTTTGGAATGATGTCTTATGTGTTAATGAAGAAGTTGTGGGTGGATTCATGTCAGATAAATGGTTTCCTTGATGCTAGTTGCTCATATACCCAGAACAGCGCACGACTTCTTACTGAAAGAACTGACAAAAGCCTCATTTCATGTTTGTCATGTCACACGAGCAGCCTGATGACCTCACTTTGGAGGCTAAACTTTCCAGGCAACATAGGAGGCAAAACATGTGGTCACCTTCATAGATTCCACTTCCCATATGAGCCATCTGTCATGGAAGTGAGTAGGCTGGGCACAGTGTAGTTCCTGGAGCACAACGCCATCAATGCACTGTGCAGATTGCTTCCAGGAAATACTGCAGCTAAATTCCACTCCCATGAAAGAAGGGGGGAAAAAAGGAATGCTTTGATTTCCATGTAAATTTGCATGACATACCCTACTTTCACAAGTCAAGAGAGGGGAGAGAGGAGATAGGGGAGTGAGGGAACATGTTTTCTTCAAGGTGACAGTTATGCAAATCTTAAAATGAGCAACAGGGCCAAAGGGCTCAGTTAGCTGAAGAGGAGGAGGAGGGTGGGATATATGGGAATGCAAAGGAACATGGGAACGTTTCAGACTAATAATGTGAATGTGCTGCAGTTCTTCCAAAGGAAAGCATTCAAACTGAAATCAGCTATGAATAAAACTAAAAGATCTCCAGTCTTTAAAAGTTTAAATGGAGAAAAAAATGCTGGGAGTTTTAAAGTTGCCAGTGGAGCCAGAAGACTGCCCTCTTTCTCCTCCTCTTCCTGTAAGAACTTGATGAGGAGCCGTTTTGCGGTGAGGCCTCTGCAGCTTGCACAGTGGAAATTAAGATTGAGCTATTTTAGTATTAAAAAGAAAAAAACCCTCAGCTGGACCACAAACATTTACATCAGGTCCCCTCCTGACAGAAAAACCAAACTGGCAGCATATAGAAGTGATAAATAATCCCAAACTAAAATAAAATCTGTATTAAAAATGTCGCTCCTTAACAGGCAAACACATCTTAGTTCAAAACATTAAACTCGTGATGATCTCAGAATGATGGCTGCGTTGCTTAGCATCACAAGTCAAAGTTCAACAAGGCTATTTAAGACTGCATGTGTATGCAAACACACACACACACACATATACACTATAAGTCAGTGAAGGGTTTCCATTACTTGAAAACACTTTTTACACAGAACAAAGCAGCTGCAGCTTGTTTTCATGCAGTTTGGGAGAAGCTTTAATGTTTAGGCCTCATTTCCCCATGAGAACACGGAAAAGCACACCGGGCAAAAAAACATGCACATTAACCCTCTCACACACAAACACTCACACACTTCCAAATGAGCGTAAAGCAGAATGGAATAGTACTGTGAGGTCTGAGTGGTTTCAGGGTTGATCTAAACTGTTCCTGCTCTATTAGGACAAACTAAGAAAGACTTTTCATCCTAAACAGAAAACTCTGCAGATACAGATCTACAGACATGCAGGCACACCCACATCTGGCACCCCCCCTCCAACTCCTATCAAGTATTTGCCCACCTGTCCAGTTATCAGGGATGGTGGTTGAATATTAGCCTGAGTATGCAAATGTTATCCATGACAGGTAGCCAACGTGTGTTTTCATCCACCAAATAAGCATGTGAACACACCGGACTGTAAAACACTGATCTGAAACATTGTGCCTTAATTCTCCCCCAAAGAGAAGCTCTAGAGAATCTTCATTTCTCTAGATTGTTCGTGAAATATTGTATAAAAAATTAAATATTAACCCATAACACACTTTGGTTTGTTGCTCAATGCAGACAATGCACCACATTTAGAGGTGAGTCGTACGAGACGGTAGGAGTGTTGTGTGACAATGATTTGGTTTTGCAACCTGTTAACACCTTGAGCCATAAGGAAAATGAAAAGCTTAGTTTTTTTTTTTCTTTTTCATTATCAGATTTAAAAATGCCCACGGGCAGTCAGCGACGCCTCCACAAACCATTTACATACACAACTGGTCTCCATCTTTTATTACACCATGACAGAAATTTCAAATATACAGAATTAGTACCTCTCCTCAGTCCAGTGTATCATACAGTTATTTACCATTTGTCTTTGAGCATTTTACCCCCCCCAAAAAAAACAAAAAAAAAAAAAAAAAAAAAAAACCATACCAAATACCCACTTTAGAAACAAAAAGTACAATTATAAGAAACACTGCAACACTGGGACAAGGTGCAACGGACAGAGAAGGAATAATTAAGATCAGTGTTCTGTTCAACTTCGCATTGTCAAAAAGACTAAAAAAAACCCTCAAACAGTAGTGATGATCATTTATAAGACTGGAACAAAACAAAAAGTACATAAGAGAGAACAAAACGGTAAAGTGAAGTGCAAATTTCTTTGGAAGTTGGAATAAAGTAGTTTTTTTCTCCTTCATTAAGACATAAATAAGTTATAAAATAGAAGCTATCAAAACAAAGAAATAAAGGCAAAAATCATTTCTCTTTTTTTTTTAAATTTCAAGTAGACAAAACTTCTGAGCTGTGCAGACAGACTGTAGAAGGCATCCTAACCTGATGTGCAGCCATTTTCTGGTTCCTCTTTTCTTTTGCAGTTATTCCCTCGCAAATGCAAGTTGATGCGACTGCTTTAGAACAAAAGGTGACTCGTTAAAGTTTTAGGAGAAATCCAGCCGAGTTTAGCTCCATTTTGTTTTTAAAAGACAAACCAATGCCAGCACTTCTGAAGTAAGATGTACTGGATTGGAAATGAAATTCTATGTCAACGTCCAGAAATGTCCAGGTAACAAGCTCCTCGCCATCATATTGGGTGATATGTTTGGTCCCCCCACCCCTTCTGTTTCTGAAATGACAACGTTAACGGCGACCTGCACGGGAGAGGCAAAACCCAGTCTGTGACGATAAAAGGTTAAGGACAGGAAACGAACTTTCCCTGCATCTCTGTTCTTCAAGTAGCAGGTAGCTTTGCTGCACAGAAGATGTTTAACCTTTTTAATTAACAGCAAAGTCTCATTTCTCAAAGCTGAATAGATTAAACTCATGGTTTTCCTCTACTTTACGCTTAACCAATGCTTTCTTCTGTGAAAAGAAAAAAAAAAGCAGTCTGTCGTCAGTTAGTCGTCATGGCGATTGGTCTGGGATTATTTCTTTCTCTGGAAGACATTCGCCAGCATGGCTCCAGAAGTGGTCAGCTGACCCATCTTGCTAAGGAACTTGGTCTTGGCATCTTCGCCCACCAAACTGGATGCAATGGAAATGGATCTATAAGGAAAAATAAGGTTTCATTTTAAACAGGAAGACTTTATTTAATCTGAGAGAGAATGTGAGAAAGCAACCTGCTGCTGTCAGAGCACGCCTCACCATTTTCTTCTATTTTTAAAGACGAAACACTGTTTGCCAAGACAACCCCTCCTGATTTTTACTGTCCAACGGCTCCACAAGTTCCTCTTTTCACTTAAAGATTTTGACTGATACTGAGAAGTGGAAGCTGTTGGATTGCTCAACAGTACGACAAACAAAATTCAAGCAAGATATGATAAATCTGCTCACATGCCATGCTCACGCCATAGCTTTTTGTCTGAAGCTCCAGTCCGCCAGAGAAATGGCTTCATGACTCACTTGTGTAGGAAGCAAATACATCACATGGTTCTTGATAACATTCTGATGGTTGTTTTTCTTTCTTACAGAGCTGAACAGTAAAATTCTTAAAATTTTTAAGTTAAAAGATTAAAAGAACAAAAAGAAATTATTTAATCTCTGAATCTTGCTTTAGGTTTAGGGAAAAAAACATTTAAAAGTCGACATAAATAAATGTATTTTCACTTTTTATTCATTCATATAACAGACCCAAAAAACCTGGGAACAAGTTGGAGTAACATGGTTTTTGTCCCAGCTTTTGATTCTTTTCCACAACATTTAACTGTCCTCCTCCTTTTTGCCACATAATGACGCTGATTTCAACACGCCTACACTCTTTTCCCCCCTTAAGGCTCAAACACACAGCTTTGAGTCCTGACATTTACGGTTATCTAAGTGAAACCTCACTGCAAAAGGTAGAATTACAACTTCAGATCACTGGTTGGTGCTTTAAGCTAAAAAAAATACTCCCCCCCCAAAGTGAAAATACCCAAATGCTGGTTCTCACCCTTGTGCGTCTGACATCCCTCTGTTTTCCACCTTGATTTCACACTCTTTAATCATGGAGCTGAGAATCACCTGTAGACAGAGACAAAAGCAATGGAAATGTTAGAAAATGAAGTCCACCAGAACATGTTGTGACAGGATGCTGTGAGGAAAACCTGGTGGATTGCACTTGTTTCTGTCCCACCATGATAAATAAAAAAATACTTGTATTTGTATGTTGGAGTGATCGTATGGAGTGTAGAGCTTCCAGACAAACTTCGGCTGATTGTTAGTCACCTCGGGAAAATGCTCACATGAAATGGATTGCGTGAGACTCAGACACAAATAAGTTTGGTATGTAGGAGTGTGACTGTGAAAGACGTACAGATCCAGACCCAGATCGTCTTTAATGTGCAAGATACCTTGGGAGCTATTGCTGTAGGCTGTTGGTGCGCAGATGTGTGAATAATACAGTAATACAGGCACACATGTATGAATCTGAGGCATGAGGAGTCAGTTTCTGATAAACCCGAGAAATCCCCCTGCACATATGATTATCTGCAGATGGCTGTGGGTCTTCTGACCTCGTGCTCCGGAGATAGTTGCTCCATGTCAGCGTGCAGACACCTGAGGCCCGGCAGGAAATGGTTGACCATCACCTCCTCAGAAATGACTGCAAATGATGTTAAGGGAGGAATAAACAGACCCCTGCAATACAGTATTATATAAAAAGTTTTCAGAACCTGTACAGGTTTCTGCATTTTTTGTTTTTTTGCTTCAGTCATCTTAATAATGACTCAGTTCTTTCTTTGTTTCATCAGTCTGCCCACAAATCTGCACAATGACCATAGAAACTAAAAGAATGCTGATTCACTTTGTTATGACATCTGCACATACTTCCTCATCCCCATTCAAATAAGTCCCCCCCTAAAAAGTTTAAGATTTACAGAATTTTATGATTCTCAAAAATGCAACGATTTCATGGCCCGGAGGGAGCGGCTAAGCTGAGTAACAGCCGTCACTGTGAATTAGAGCTTCTGCTGAGATATAAATAAGCATCACTGTCGTCTCCACAGACAGAATATTTCTGTCAGACACATGACATCTCACAGGGCCTGAGTGACCTCTGATATGACTCTGATGTAATCCAAAGTGCATAACGCACTGAGCGCCGCCCATTCGGTACCATCCCTACAGTCAGGGTGATGGGAACATTATTTGAATTTTTCCAGTAAAAGGCGGGCTGTCAGATCACCCAGGAAAAACAGCTGGATGTAGAAAACAATAAAGCAGTTAAGCTCAAACCTTCACTACAGACTGTAGTGTATATATATATATATATATATATATATATATATATATAAAAATAAAAATAAAAGAAGTAGTATTATGTAAACTGTGTTGTGGTTCAGCTACGAATTGGTCCTGAACTCAGCACGGCACCTTTAGAGAGTGAAAATGACTCAATGCATCCTGTTCCATCCTGACTAAGATGTCAATATTGATGCCAAAGAAAAGATATATACCGAGAAGACGAATGCAAGCTCATAGTAAACAGGCGATTTCATCTCTTTAAATGCCTCGCAGACGACCTGTTTCTGTCTATAAAAGTCTCTAACGATTAAACCTGTAAGGTAATTGACTCCTAACTGGAGGAATTATCCTGTTGTAATGCTGCAACTTTTCCATGTGAAGCGCTTTGAATAGTGCGATATGAAGAAACTTGCCCCGCCTTTTCTGTCTATGATGGGGAAAAGAAAACACAGCACAGATTTTCTAATATTTTTTTTTTTTGATAGTATAGATGCGTTTTGTGGTTTTTCTTTGTTATCCCTGGTCTGCTTTGGCACACCCTGGCAACCATCTGCCACCAAAATAAGTACAAGGTTGCCACTTGGTCTCCGAGTCCATGTGTTCTACCACAGAAATCCCAAATCAGTAGAGCAATCTGGGACAAGCAGCAATCGCATTTATATTTTAAGAAATAGCAATGTCTACTTTCAGAGTTTGTAACTCTGATTACATGGAAAAAAAAGTGCAGTGGGAGGTAAGGCCTCTGAGGTTATGGCTATACCTCCTGGACAACTGCACGGTGAAATGACAGCCTGACAAAAACCCACAGGAACGAACCTCAGGCCAGCTGCCCTCTTTCAGAGCATGTGTGTGTGAGTTTTGGAGCTGGGTGGGGCACGGTCGATGGAGGAGAAGGAGCATAAATGCGATTCCTACCCTGAGAACCTTTCCCAAGGAGTTGATGTTCAGTCTCATAAGCTTTCTCCTACACTCATCCTTTCCTTTGCTTAACCAACCCTGTAATTACCTCTAGCCCCAAAATGGAGACAGCTTATTTTTCCTTTCTCCTACTGCTAAATGACAGTGAAACTCTGCCAACCAACACAGTGAAGCATACTCTCAGGCACCAGGGCTGCACTGATACGTAGCAGCTAACAGGTCAACACGCACATTCAGGAGCAAATTGGAGCAAACTACTGAGTGCAAGCTCCAACAGTCTGACAATGACTCACTGTTACAACAGCGAACCCTGAATTCCAGCCAACCATGACACAGACTTCTAGTAAATCCTCTGGAAATATGTAAAAACCAGAGTTGTTACAAAAGCATCAGTTCAAACATTTTCTCTTAGGGTTGCATTTGTAGCATGTTCGACGTATTAAAAATGAAAGCTGGCCAGCTGGAGCAGCCTACACAAGCTGGTTAAACGTGTCCAAAGGAAGGATACAGCAGCAGGAGAGGGCACTGTAGGCCTCGAACAGCTGGGTGGCGATGTCAATCCGCTTGCTTTCCACTGCTTGGCTGTTGTTAGCCAGCGCCAGCTTGTGAAGATGTGGGAGCACAACTTGAAGGGGGGAAAAAGCAAACAAAATGAAGGGACATGAAACAAGAGGGAAAATGAAAGGTTTTCAATGCAAGTTCGGAGGATTGTTTTTGATGTTTCAATAGATTTTCAAGCTTTTATATACATTCATCTCTGAAGCGTGGCTCTGCGTTGGGTCCGACCCTTCCAAACGTCCTGATGATCTCCATGTGCAGAGAGTGCTGGTCCTGGTACTGAGGGTCCTCCAGGAAGGATGCCAGCTGCATTTTTACACGCTCTAGTAGCTAAAAACACACATTTAGGATGTTTTAAAGGATTTCCAAGGTGCTTCTCAGCAAAAGCAATCATCTGCATATATGGGTGTTGTGCACATTCCACCTCTTTTTGTGTGACAGTCTCCATGATGGTGCCAAAGGCAGGAATAGTGGAGATCCTCACTGAACTGAAAACAACACGAAACCAAAGCAACTGAGCATTATTAGAAGCTGCATAGTTCATTCAGGTACTTTCCAAATCCTTCATAGCGTGCAAAAAAGCTGGAATCCAGATGACTCAAATATTATCTGCAAAAAAGATACCCAACATATTTTAAAATGACTAAATCAGCAGATTGTTGTGTTTTTAAACCAGATCAAAGCAACATAAATGGTTCGAGAGTATTTCATCAGCAGGAGCGTACCCAGACAAGTTTGCACATCGCTTCCAGGTTTTCCATTCAATGCAACCACCATCAAGTTTTCCATCAAATGAAGGTTTAGATTTGTGACTAATCGATTACTAATGAGTTTTTCTTTTATACGGAAAAGCTGCTAAGCAATAATCTATCAATAAACTGTAATGACTTTCCAAAATAGAAATTCAGAGATTTTTCTGCAGATAATATTTGATTCAAATATGCATTTAACATGTTGCATTTAGACTCCACGCTTGCTATCTAACTACCTCACATAACAGACAAACTGGCAGGTTGATATCTATCTTATGTAGATGAAAAAAGGCATAAAATGATCAAATTATTGGCATTAAGCAAAGTTAATAAGGAATTAGGGCAGTATTAGATAATCATTCCAATTGTCAGTAGAAATAGAAAAGACTAAAAGATGAAAAACAATCTTTTCTAATCATGTTTAGAAATAGTTCTATTCTTAAATAATTCCCTCTTATTTCATAGATATAAACAGATGAAGGACACTAAACTAATTGCATCATCAGGAATAAAGATAAATCATTATGTGCATATAAAGGCAGGATGTGTAACTGCATTTATGTGTGTTAACAGAGAATGATGAAATGAAAAGGCCTGCATTCCAACAGTGATGCTAAGTATCATGTTTGTGGATGTTAAAAGATGCTGCCACATAGGCCGAATAAAAAACTGTATAGATCATGCTGAAGCCCAATAAGGCCCGTTTCTAAGAAGCCACTGTTTCCCACTGTAAGGATGCAGCCCGCAAAAATGACAATGTTGTTCAGAGATGTTTTCTTGTGTCGATTGACTCACAATTCGGGCCCACTGCACAGAGTTATAAGGGCTGGAGCCGCCCGGCGATCAACTAATGCTTCACTCATGCCTCGGAGAACCAACTGCAAACCCACCACACAGCAGGATGAGAGAGTGGGAGAGGTAGGGTGGGAGACGGAGGACAGGGAGAAGTGAAAGGTAAAGTCTGAGGGAATGATAAAAGTAGGATAAAGGGATCATTCGAAAGAGAGAGAGAGTAAAGGTAACCAACCACTAGCTGACGAGTCCGTCAGACAAAGTGGTCCTGCCGATCAGGACGGTTGAGGGGGGAGGAGAAGGGGATGGGACACAAAGGAACATGCAGGCATTGTGCTGTTGTCGGATGAGGGAAATGTGCACCAATCTGCCAGAATGATTTTGACTGATGGCGCGATGAGGCGTGAGTTAGTGATCGACAACGCAGACATGCATGATGTTAGTTTCATAAGTAGTTGTGCAAAAGAACCACACCAGCACAGCCTAAACCCTAAAAGGAGCCATTTCTAACGAATTAAAGTCAAATGGTTCAAATCTGAGCAACATCTAAATAAGAGCCTGAATTTGGAGTTGCTTTGCTGAATTTGCTCCTCACAGGTACAGACTTGTTCTGGTGTGATGTCTCAGGCGGCAGAGAGAAGGGGGAGAGAGACGCGGCGCAGTTTACTGTTGTTGCTGTTCCACTTACATTTCAGGGTCGGAGGACAGAGTGATGAGAGCCGGCACCACTCTCTGAGCTACCAGCGTCTCATTCACCCCCTTCACCAGCAGCTGATCGGATTGGACAGAGCCAGCCATGATGTCACATAGGTTGGGCGGGGCATTGGGACAAGAGCGAGCAACACCGCCAACAGACAGGAAAAACAAACAAACAAACAAACAAAGAAAACAAAGAGGGAAGGGAAAAAGAAAGACACACACAAAAAGATAGGAAGAAAGTGATATACAATGACAAGAAACAGCTGCAAGGCACAGTGCGGTGTATCACCGAGGACTTGTCCACACAAGCACACACATAAACACACAACCATGCACTCGACAAGCAGAGCCAACGGACCTGAACTGCACAAGTACTTTTACAGCAAGGTGAGCGCAAAGCCGTGCTCTTCCCACAGACTCCAGATCACGTTTCTTTTCAGACTTTGCAGATGAGCCAATTTGATCTGGCATTTGTGGGAGAGGGCCACCTTTCAATCCACAGTCTGAACAATGATGGACAACTTTAAATTATGAAATGGTGACAAGTGAGGTGTTTCGGGGAAGTGGAAGTACTTCACAAAACAAGAGGGGACATGAAGACAGACTACCACTCCTCCTCCCCCAGGTTCCACTGTCATAGCTAAATCCTTTCACCTGAAGCGTGCACATATCTCACAGCTTGGAGCAGGACGAATGCTTTTAATGTTTCTATAATCTCCAAAAAAAAAAAAAAAAAAAAAAAAAAAAAAAAAAAAAAAAAGGAGAAAACCTTTCTGGTTTCCCCCTAATTGCCAAGTGTTTATGTCCTCTTTTCTGAAAAAAGTCCACAACAAAAGGTCTTTCGTTC
>JBAMHX010000020.1:15202093-15221062 GCA_037177515.1 Pseudomugil tenellus
CACACACAATTTGGAAACTCTTTCCTATAGGATTTAATGGGAAAGTTTGTCTAAACGTTTGACTGGTTGTGAGGCTCAGGTCAGGTGTTGCTAAGTTACCTGGTTATAACATGTCAGGACTCCAGTGGCGTAGATGGGGACGGTAGCTTTGGTTAGAATGCCGTTCCCCGCAGAAGCATCTGACAAGATAGCAAAAGGTGGAGAAGCACTTAAGAATGCAAATCATAAAGTAAAAAAGTGGAAGATGATATATGATAGAAGTATGCTAAATAAATACATATATACATTATAGATTACTCTGACCTGTAACTTTAAGAACGTTTTAATTTATTTTTGGTTGTGTTGTATAATTGAAACAGAGAGAGCTGTTGTGACTTCATACATATGTGATCCAAGTGACATTCTGTTTTTATTTTAGTAACATAAATAAAACGTAACAGAACATGAAGATAACAGTCATTTGTTAAAAAGGATGTGGCCTGAATATGTATCACATTGTTGTGGTATTGAAAAAAACCCACTGAACTGGGACATACAGGGTCCCAACACAAACCACATGTCATGAATGGCCACAATACCTAAACTAAATGACTTGGCAACAAAAGGAGACCAAGCACCTCCTCATAATGACAGAAACATGTCTAGAATCAGAAAAAATTGAAAGAAAAAGGGGAACACCCATAACACGCTGCAAATAGCTTGTTTACATCAATGGTGTCTGTGTCTTAACTCCACCTATCAACATTTTTCTGAGAGGGTCAGAAAACTCTGCAACTCTTCTGAAAAGAAAAGCAAAAGCCTTACCAACGTTTTCTTCCGACAGGCGGAGAATCTCCTGGAACTGCGGTTTGACCTGAAAAGGTCACAGAGATAAAACATCACCACTTCATTTGTATTTCCATCTAAATACATACTGGGTTATTTATAATGCAGAAAAAAAGATGGAACACTGCACTGCAAACCTTTTAGCAGGTTATAATGGAAAAACTACATTTAGAACTGCAACTTAAACATAAAGCTCATTAAGAAAAAAAGAGAAATTTTTTGTTATTTTCTGAGGACAAATTGACTTTTTGCAAACAAGTTGTATCTTCTGCAGAGTATTTCATCTGACTGCACCTTGGTGTTGGTGAAAATCTTGCCAAAGGTGCGACATAACCTCCAGAAGAAGCGAGAGAACTCGTGAACACATGTGGACGATGTGACATTGATGCGACCCACGATGTCTATGAGCTGAGGCAGGCTGGAAGGCGAGCAGATGAGACAGAAATTAGTGTGAACATACTTGTAATAAATGTTTCTGACTACTTCTGTGTGCTTGAGTGAGCTAATACACATACTGTTGGGACACAAATCAATTTAATTTGATCACACAGTCACATTGCAGAGTGAGGTTCCCATTTTGAAGACCAGAAGCTGTAATAATAATAATGTAAGAATCTGCGTGCTTGTTAGAAGGGGGACATCATTTTCAAAACATTTGTCCTGAACTGAATCAAGATACTTTCAATCTACAATGTAGACCTTCTTGTTTTCTTTTTTTCACAAATAAGAATTCAAACCTATATAAATGTTTACAGAAATGATCAGGATGAAAAAAATAAAGGTTAGTCGTGATTATTTAGACATCAGAGTGACTCAGAGGAGTGGGGTGAACAGTTGAATAAGCAAGGGCCAAAACCATGTGCCGGTCCCTGTTTGACTCTACTGGAACACGTCTGAATGCATGTGTGTTTGGGAGTGTTAAGGTCAAACTGTTGGAAAAAGTTTCAGGCACACACACACAGAATGTGTGAGGTAAGATGCTACAGTTTATTTGGTGTGTAGAGGCCTCAGACAGGAAGCTCATAGGCTGATAGGGAGGAACTAGCATATGAAGTATTATATACTTCATATAAAAGCTCATTCTTTAGATGAGCTTCTGAGGTTTTACTTACAGACTCAAAAGAAGTGAGATAAGTTTAGAAAGGTTTGGTTTCAGCTATGATTAAAGTTGAGGAATTCTGTAAATACGGTACGAGTCCTGAATCATGAATGTTGCCGTCATGGTTACAATCATTCTCAATCCCCAAGAAAACAACATGAGTCAAGGGAATGCCCTCTGAGGGTTGGAAATGAGTGTTTGTGTGTTTCTTACAACTGGTTGACCACCCATAACAGGCTGTCCCAGCCAGTGGTTCCCTCATGCTCTAGCTGATGGTCATAGAGAAGCAACAGAGCACTTAGCATCTCTCTGCTGCCAATGATGGTGGCCACGTCCTGCAGGGGAGACGCTGGCCTGGGGAACCGGGTCACTAGAGAGCCAAAGGTGCAGGTTAGTTAAGAAATGAGATATTAAACCTCTAGTTAAGTAAAAACGAATGACATTTTTGTCATCATTAGAAAATTTCTTTACTAAGGGAACTGTGTGGCTTTGCTTTTGCAGACCATAATCTTACCTTCTATTGCAGGTATGTCTCCATGGAGTCTGGCTCTGCTGGTGAAGGGTGCATTCTGCAGCACCACAGCAAACAGAGGAGGGATAAGCGACTGAAGGGCTGACAGAAAAATATGTAGCTTGTGTTCATCCAGACTGTGCTCTCCTTGCTGCAGAAAGAAACATAAATCAGTTTAGAAAGATCATTTGTTCAGTTCTAAAGTTTCTAGCCTTGAAATGCTCCAGGAGTATTAAAATCAACACGATTACTCACCATAAGTAGTTTTTCTATACGTGTAAGCAGAGAAGGGATGAGTGCAGTGTGAAGGCTGCAGAGTTCTGTGGCCCAGGCAGAAAAGGCAGGGATGAAGACCTGGTGGACGGCATTGACCACTCGTTCGGATGGGTCGCCAAGGGACAGCAGCATTAACTCAAAACCCTGCAATGAACAAAAGAGCAGAATCAAGTCACCAGCAAACACATAAAAAGCAACACTCGTGATAGATGAATAAAATTGTGGAGGAGTCATTTTAAGACATAATTATTATACATATTATAATATATATACAGTAATATATAAAAATACCTGGGAGTATTTGTCAGAGTCGTCAATATACCCCATGATGATACCCAGACTCTTGACCACGGCCTCCCTGACCATGTCAGCTTTGTCCTCTGTGAGCATCTGCTGCAACATGGACAACACCAGAGAGCTGCGGATCTCCTTCTGCAGAGACACAAAGAAACACAGAAATTCATGCACTTTTAAATTCCGCCACATTTGTTCCTTTCCTTTTTTAAAAATTTAAATTAAACGCACAATATATTCTTACAGGCAAGTAGGGTGCTAAGGCGCCACAGGACTCGGCCACCAACAATCTCCTCTCTGGATATTTGTGGTTAATCTGTGAAGGACACATTTAGAAAACGAAACGTTGAAGGTAAAGAGAAACAAAAGTTGAAGAAAGGAAGGATAGTAGGGAGTGGAGCCACCGTGGAATGGAAACAACTACACGGCCGTCAACATGCTGACCCTGTGAAAACCACAATTTGTCTTTTCCTGCAGATTCTCAGCCTCCAAACTGCTGGCAGCTGCCGTTGCCATGACAGCAGATTTTGTTGAACACGAATGTGGTGATACAGGTGGCAATAAAAACAAAACTGCTCTTACATTCATAACAAGGACACTCATTGGCTGAGTGATAAGAATTTTGTAAATCCGAAACTGAAATTAAAACAACACTGACTGGAATTGTCGCTGCAGGCAAGTCGCATTTTCTTTCCTAATGATACATTTATTGCTTTTGTTCGCCATGCCGATGCATTCACTTTACTTAAATGGTCTCAGCAGTCACCAGATTGCAAGCTAAAATAGCACCTTTGGGATGAGGGAGACGTGCAGCTGATAAACCTGCAGAAACTGTGTGATGCTATCATACCTGAAAAATATCAAAAGAATGTTTCCAACATCTTGTTGAATCTATGCCATGAAATATTGAGGCAGCTTTAAAGGCAAAAGGAATCCAAGCCAATACTAACAAGATATACCTAATAAAAAGGTTTGCACTGGTTGGCAGCTCATTCAGTAAGATGCTACTTCCAGCGAAGGTACTGTACCTGTTCCCAGCACTGAGGAAGGAGCTCTGCCTCCACACGAGTGGGACCCACATGCTTCGCAAATGCAACGCAGCCCGTCAAGATCATTTGTCTTAAAGAATAAAAAAACATAACACAAACATTCCTGAAGTTTTCTAAAGTTGTAAAATGGTTCAACTAACACAATCTATGCATACGGCCAGGTCTATATGCACATAAAGATGCATACCTTTGCTCGTCATCTGGTCTCTTGATTAAGTTAAAGAGGATGTGGAGTAGCTGGTCCCTCTCTTTAGGCTCTGGGTGAAGGCATGCGGTACACAAGATGAGTGGAATCAACTCCTGATGGGGAGAAAGAGCAACAGAAAGACCTGGCATCAGATTTAAATATCTTTACAATATCCAGAAAATGATAATAATTGTTTGAAGAAGTCAAATAGGCTTGTCAGTCTATAGAGAAGCAAAAACAAGAAAAGAATGAGAAGGTGTTTAATAAAGAGAAGAGTCAAGGAAAAGATTAGAGATTACCTTTAAAAATCAACAGGAGCTAGTCAACATGCTTACCCATCATACTATGCTTGTGTTACACACTGACTCATTTGGCTTTGGAGTCACAAACACACACACACACAATCGAAGCCACATATGGTAAAAGTGCATGCAAAAATGTGACACAACTAAATAATGACATACACACACACACCTAAAGTTCCCCTTGTAAAACTGAGCCTTATTCCAGAGTTCAGACAGAGTTCATGGGCCTTCCAGCCAAAGGGGAGAGAGCTCAGCTGCCCTTGATACAAGGCCTCCATGGCCAAGTTGTGGTCAGCCTCACATTCCCGCCACACACACCGAAATTAGAGAGTGCACACAAAGTTAAAAATATACTCCTCTTTTTTTTTCCAGTAAGATATCTTATATTCCTGTCAAGTGTTGGAAGAACAAGCAAAACCCCAAACACTGGATAGACAGATGGACCCAACTCAGACTCTGATGAGTCACCCGCTTACTGCAGGACCGAACCTCTGAAGTCAGTGCCATGCTGGCAAACATAAAATATAAAAAGTATGGTGTTCACATATCGGAGGGTCCTTTCAAATGTTTTAAGTTCAGCCAGGGAAAATTAAGTTCAAGGGTCACAAAACTGCAAATCGGCAAGTGAGTCAACTTTAAACTATTTTAGCTGTCATATTCAATCGTTTTTTTAATGCCGCCACCTCTTAAAGTAAAAAGGAACTTCTTAAGAGTTGTTATTCAATATACATCCAAAAGCCAAAAACCACGTTGACCATTTCTATTTCTGCGTGAACATCAGTGTTTTGGATGTGAAGATTCCTTCAGGAGGTGAAACATCTAACCGGTCCAGGGTAAACACTGTGGGCAGGTAGAGTAGACAGAATGACGCCAAGATCCACAAACATTCTTCTCTTTGAAGAGTAAAAGTTTTAATCTTATACAAAAAGGACCAGACCTATAGCACTCTTAAAAAAAAGTTCCAACATCTTCTGGTTCAGCTTAGTAGCGATGGCCTTGTGGATCCTGACTTCTCAACTGAAAGGTTAACCTTGGGCTTTTGTTACTGGCAAGAATCTGTCAATACGATGTATCACAGTAAGATATGAAATATTGGGATGTATTGTGACATATTCCGATATTATAAACAAAATTATATATATCACGATTTTTTTATTCGTTAGGTTATTGGTAGGAAAACTATTCTGCTACATGGTTGACAACATAAAAAAGACACTTGTTCACAATGTACAAGATTGATAAAGTAATGAAAATCTGCCTTATTAGTAAAGATCCATTCTCCATAAAACTAGATACAGTGCTTTTTGATCAGGGATGTAATACTATCAATATTTAATATCAATATTTTCTGAAATCCCTAGTTTTTTTTTTTTTTTAAGTAGCTGAGCACCTTCCTTCTTGGACCACAAGACCTAACACAAATTATTAGCTTGTTTTAAAAAACAATAGGAATGCGTCAAAGCATTACAAGAATTATTCTGTCATAAATCACATGCTTATATGTACCTTATACTCGACATAGCAGGGAGTTGTGTTTGAACAAATAACTACAAATTCATTTTTTTCTAGATCACACAGAAAAAATCTTGTGGAAAACAAATCAAATTGTTCCACTACAACCCATTCCTGCATCTGGAAGAAAGGCGTAATGTTTAATGATTTACAGATTCTGATAATACAGCCAGGTGGCAGATACTACCGTTTCAAGTCAAACACCTTTTGTTCTTAAGTGGGTGTCGTATTTAAACAGCTAAAGGTGTGTCTCCACGCTTGCGGTGGTATGAAAGCTTCACACTGCACGATGGAAGCATGAGCAGCTGCATGTGTGTATGAATACTCAGTATCAGGACCTGTCGATGTAACGGACACGGTGCAAAGTCCACAAGAGAGACCCCCAAAGACTTAATGTTCTGTTTTGAATTTCTTGCCAGCCTCTCCTTTCCACTTGTTTACTTTGATCCTCTAAAGAGATAAAGTTTTCTATAACTGCCTGTAGTTGATTCCAGCAAGGTAACCATGGTGATATGCAAAGCAGACCCACTGAGAACTAATCCAACCCAACTCACCTCTTTCAGACACTAAAATTTTATGTCCTATCAAGTTTCAGATGTACGCAAAACACAGTATTTGTGTACACAGGGGCATACATTCACACAACAGTAATTGCATGCGGGTGGTTAGTGTGGACAGAACACCAAAGCAGGTGTGTGCATAACAGCGCAGAGGGAGCAGTTTAGAAATCCCATTTCCTTTTCTTCTCAGGAGAAGTCAAAACTCAGTCCTTAAAAAATAAAATGGACGTAGTTTGGCAAAGTTAGAGAAAAAGCTGGTTTGCATTTTGTAAATTCAAGAACAGCAAAAAAAAATAATAATTTTTTCTAAGTTTCAGTTACAAATCTTTTCTTATTCATTTTAACCAGTAACTAAACCTTCAAAAACCCACTACTAATAAGCTACTAAAAGCAGCAACTAAAACAGAGAAAGGATAAATTGGCAAAGGTGAAAAACAGAAAATACAGAATGACCTGTACAAAGCTAAAACTGCTTGACTTAGTCAAATATTTCACTCTTCATATACTTAAAGGACATCTTTTAAATGTATAGACTAATATAACAGCCTTCATCAGAAATTACATATATATTGCAATTTTTTTATTAAAAGAAGAAAAAAAAAGTAGTTGTGTCAGCAGTTGTAGCTCAGGTCATTCATTCCACATTTCTGATCTACAGGTCATGTCACAACCATGCAGATGAGTGCATGAAAGACTCACCTGGCAAAGATGTGCAACCATTCTCTAGAAGAGAGGCATGCATGAGAGTGAGAGAATGAGTGAGACGAAAAGAGAGGAATAAAAATAAAACCAGTGAAGGTAAAAAGGCAGCAAATGTAAGAAGGCGTCAAAACTGGCAGAGGAAAAATTATGATGATGACCGGTGAAAAAAAAAGTGGCGTCATAAAAGAAGGTAAAAATCCAGGTCAATAGATGAGACACAAGTCAGCAAGGTTGACTTTTGTTAAGACTAGCTATTTCAAAAACAAAGTGAGTATGTGACAAGGATGCAATTTCATAAAGGACAAAGGTGTTTGTACAGCTGTAGAAGGTTGGACATGTTACTTTTTGTGATTATCAGTGGGAAAAAAGAAAAAAAAAACATTACTCGATCAAGGTTTTAATCAAAAGTATGGATCATCACATAAAATGTGAACTGGATCTTGGAGGTATCTTAACCTTGCTGCTGTGTATGTATCTATTGGACATTAAGACAAGGTGTCTGTGATGATTACAATGAAGGTGAAAACAGGGAAGAGACGAAGTGGAGCGAGAAGATCAGCAGAAGTGGGGTTACCTCTCGTTTAGCAAGAAGGACATTGGGGACGATGTGAGGAAGACAGCGGCCCAGCATTAGCATAACACTCTCCTCGCTGTCTGCTATACGAGACACCTGGAGATGGGGTGATAGCAAAACACTGCTGTGCTGTTCTGAAATGATTCAATTTTATTTGGATTGTTTTGCGGTACTGACTTCTGCTCCAAGGCGGCTGTCGGAACACATTCTGCAGAAGGACAGCAAGGCTTGCTGGAAGGCCGGAGATAACTTCCTGGAACACCAGAAGCAGAAAATGAGAAGGTACTGTACGTAACTATGAACTCAGAGATTATCCTAACCACTAAAAAACAAAAGACAGGGACGAAATCTGAACTTTCCACTTCTTTGTGTAAATAATCTGCATTTTAGAAAAATAAACACGAGTTAACTGTATTTCTACTCAAGAGGGCAGCCGCTTAATCGTGGTCAACTACTTCCCTCTAGTGGTTATGTTTGATACTACACCAAGACAGATACGGTGGCTTTAGTGGACGTGAGGGGCATTCTGAAAATTGCCAGTAAAACAAGTAAAGATATCAAAGGAACTGAATTTATAGCCACTTATTTTAACCATATATTACTTGATATTTATCAAGGCAAAAGCAACCATTGACAAACACACTCTTAATGATAAATAAATAAATAATAATTTTCTACTGAATATGTATACATTTCCATGGAGAAATTTATTTTAAATGATCCCACTGAACAACCCGCAATAAGCTGCTGTTGATATAGAAAAAATAGTCTCTTTTGCAGGATATACAATAATTCCATACTGAAAAAAAATGTAATTCCCCTGATAGTCAAAAGTGAATCTTCCCAAACTTAAGAAAGTGCTGAAACGAATGCTTCGATTTAGCTCGTTTAGTCCCATCAAAGCCACTCACGGCTGCCTGTGATGGAAAGAGAAAACGAAGGCGCACTGGGAGAGAGCCTGCAATTGAAGCTGCTATTGTAAAGTGGATTGATAATGCTTGGTCACAAACTGCTCCCCCGAGAAGAGCCTCGATCATAGAAATGGTAGATTGTCTGGCAATAAGCCCAGAAGACGATACTTCCAAAGTTTCCACTGACTTATTTAAAAATGTATTGTGGTGTAAAGAAATGCATGAGGAAGTGACTGAGACTGGTACAAAGGGTTATTTTCTGTCTTTTTTTTTAACTAGTTTACGTTTATTGATGTAATAAGCATAAAATTGTCACTATATAAGGTAATCTGCATGAGAATAACGATGAACATTGGTATATCAAGGATGGTTGGGATGTTTTTCATAAACATCTACATATTCTCATGAATCTCACCTGTTCGGTTGATCAAACTGGACCCGTGACTGAGTTTTTACTTTCCCACATGACTGTAAGTGGAGCTGTGATGAGTTCTGAGTGGAGGAAGGACCTTGCTCATTTTCAGTCTCTGAAACCCCTCGGATGTCTAGATACTGGCCGTTAGGAGGCTGAAATCGAGACCAAATTAGGATGAATCAATAAGATGCCCATACACAAACAATCATCACTCATTTCCATTACTGACTGCATTTATAGAAAATTCCTGCACTGCTGCTTCTTTACAGAATCACTCCATGTTACCAGTTATAACATACCACAGAAGGAGGGTTAGTGGGACAAGCAGTGGTGGTGGAGGAAGAGGAGTGATTAGGAGAATTCTGGGAGACCAGGTCCAACGTGGCAGGAGGTGCAGAGGAGACGGTCCTTTTCAGAGTCTGAATCTCACTGCGAAGCGGATGAAATAAAAGATCTTGTCAACAAATTAATTGGACTCTTACAAGGGAAGCAACACTAAAATAAGTGACAGAAAAAGTCAAATGTCTCAACAATTTTTGCTTGATGGAACAAAAAGTAAAAATTGACTTCTGCTGTGACAAGGCTTGTCGTCAACCATTCCCGAGTTGGAGTTATTTTTCTTTTAGCCAAATCAGAGAAACCTTGTCAGCATCCCAGCACAAATAAGCAAAAACATGCACCTACCTCTGCAGTTTCTTGATCTGCTCAGTGAGGCTCTGCTTCTCACTGCTCAGTAGGCTGAGCTGGTACTCCAACTCTTGAACAACTTCTGTTTGTTGCTAATAAAGATATAAGAAATATACAAATATGTTGCATGTTCACACGAACTAAAGCTAAAAAATAAATTCACACTTATTTCTTAAACATAAATACAGAAAAATCCACTTCAAGGTTGAACATTTTGTGTGTTAAGAGACAGTGTTCAGCTGTAACCAGTAGTTATGTGAAATTACTGCAGCCTTTCCATCATCTCCAACCAGTATACCCATTCTCCTCTCACATCAACAAGGCATTTTTGTTGAAGGGTTGAAGCTCAAACCTTTTGTTGGGTTTGTGACTGGTGTGATTCCGCTGTCAGTCCATTAACACGTTTGCAATAGAACACTGTTGAGACTGCCTTACATATGATGCACACATGCTTATTGTTATTGCAGTTTTGATAAAAACCCTCGGGAGTGAGTGAACGTAAGTGAAAACTGAATGAGCAGTTCATTTCAACACACCTGTTGTGACAAGTCGAGCTTCTTTGGGGGATCTTGAGAGATGCAGTTTCCTGGAAGATCACCGAAATCAACCCCCACCGACACATCGACCATGTCCCTCGGTGAGGAGAGGGTGCTGCCACAATTCCTGTAGAGCTGCAGCAGGTCGGGGGGCTTTGGGATGTTGAGGCCGACATCATCCCATAACTCAAAGTCCTAGAAATAAATAACAGCGCTCATTTGTTACAGTCCTCAGCAGGACATACAGCAAGCTCAAAATCCAAACTTTCATGTCTACCTCCTTTCCTTCCTTCTAACTGCATCTAAATATTTCTCACTCCATCTCCCACAGATGAGGCAGCCATGAGAAAACTGTTACCTGATCATCATTTTCATCAGAAAAGGTGATTGATGAGAGTTTGTATTCATTTTTTAATAAATATTCATTCACAAGGAAGTTTAAGGCTCTTTTCTCCAGTGGGCGTATAGGCTCCTGTGATAGGGGAAAAAAACAGAATGGTGGTCAGATGATTCACTCAGCCCCCCTACAAGCCGTAGCTTTGCAGGGATTTTAAATGAAAATATCTAACCTCTTCATTTTAACAAAGGAGAAAAATTCACAAGCTTGTATGAGAGTTCCCACCTGAATCTCAGGACTTGACTTGAGGTTTTTTCTCTCCTGAGAGGGCAGTTCACTCTCTGAGAAATTGAGAAGATGTTAAATGTCTGAATGGATGCTGGACATTACTTATCAACAGGAATGAACTCAATGAAAAAAGAAAAGAGAAAGCTGTAACAAAAAAGGGTTCAGGTGGAGAAGAAGTTTAAAAAGTACGCCACACCTGCTGCCTGAGTCAAGTTGGCGCGCAGAGCCTGAATGGTCTCCTTTGCTTTCCGTAGCTCAAACTCCAGCACTGGACAGGAAATGAAAACACACACACACACACACAGGAGGTGGATCCAACCAAACACAGGGAAGAAACAAAACAAAGGTGGGCATAAAAAAAAAAGTAAAACGACAAAAATAGATCAAGAGTCATAAAACAGAATAAAAAAAGGAAGCATGCAAATCATGGGTTTGAAAACACATGCAGCAGAGGTACGTGGTAAAGCTGGCTCATGTTCGGCAGGTGTGGGGAATGCATGGAGAGAAATCTCAATGGCTGGATTTCTTGCTCTCATTTCCCCCTTTTGTGAGCAATTATGTTCCTGAATTAATAAAAGAGGGTCAAATTAGACTCAAACTGCAGCTAATGTAAGGAAATAAAAATTTCTGATAGCATCCGAAATAAACAAAGAGCTGTCTGACACAGGTTCTTTTAAGCATAATTCTTACTAATATTTAATCAACCATTTGGTTTCAAACCACTCATAGGACAGCCACTGCTCAGGGAATTTATCCTCACAGATTAAACCATGCCACAATAAACAATTCTACTGCATATTGTGTCATGTCTTTTTTTTCCTTTTACTACAATTAGATGTACGTCAGAATACCACAAACTGTTTACGACATTTAACACAGCCAGAAGCAGCAGATGCTTGAATGGCACTGTTTCCAAAAGATAAATCTGCTTTGCTAACTCTGAATAAAAGCAAATATAGTACACACAAGATCTTACGACACGTCAGAGTAATACCACACGCAGAAAAGTAAAGAAAAAAAAGCAATGGAGCAAGGAAACAAAGTTGCGTCGCTGTGCACTGAAAATCTGCTTTTTTAGATGTTTTTGTACTGAAATAAATCATGCGATATACTGGACTGGGGTTAAAATCAGTTATGCAGAAGTAACGTTCAAATACAGGCATGATGTTTGATAACATTTCGAAATACATAATTTTTCCTCTCACTTACTGGTTATTGCACATTTTTACTACTGTCAGAAAACCTGCAACTCCGCTAAAGTTAATATAAACACTTCATCCTTTCTTAGTGTACAACCTTTTCTAGCAGATCTAGAGTGCACAGTCTGCAATCGCAACGAAATGGAAAACAAAAAACTGAAAAAAGGGGTAAGAAAAAATAAATAAAGCTAGTCTGGATGGAGTGACTTGTCCAGAATTTCACTGGGGTTTGATCAACGTCAGGAGGAAGCCAGAAAACCCAGAGTCAGACAGCTGGGGGCAGGCATCTCGGCAAGAATAACAGGTTGAGGGGGGGATGAGAGCAGGGGTGGTCGAAAAATAAAGGAGGTGGGGAGATGAGGGAGGGGGTGGGGCAATTTTTGTAGATGCATGTGAATAGTCAATTTCAAAAGATGCACAATTTGTATGTGAAGGTGAAACCAACTTCTCTGCTGCATGGCTTTAACTGTGCCCTCATCATGAAACATGTTCTGTTTTAATCAGCTGATAAATCTAAACAATTTAACTGGCAACTTTTCTCTACAACAAAGGAGAGCTGAAGTTTGTGCACGACTCCATAAATCTGTATTATAACCGTCAACTGGGACTTTGTGCGGCTCAGTGACTAACATTTTATGGCAAAGTGTACATGGCGAGCAAGCAAAGTGTTTAGGTTGTCGTTAATGAAAGATCAGATCAAGACTACATGGAGAGGACAAGAACGGACCGTTTCTCCTGCATTCTGTAATAAAACAATAAAAAGGGATTTGTGATGACCTAAAGAAATAGCTGAAAACACATAAAAATGAACAATGAGCTCATATTTAAGCAGCTGATCTTTAAACCAGCGCGAGTCGATGTGTCATTATTATTATATAAAACTGTTAACTCATTGGCTGCCAAAGTCGTCTTTTTCAGCTTCTGTACATGGAAAGCCGATTTGACCAGGTGCACGCGGCAACATGTTCACAAAATGATGTTGACCAAATGTGCACCTCGAAGACGCAGGGAAGACACCCCGATTTGACAATGTGACACCTTGTCAAATCGTCCTGCCACATCTTCAGTCCCAGAAGACAAGATTACGCAGGTCTGAAAAATAAGCCAAAATGCTCCAAAATGCCAGCAGCATTGGGCTTTTCGCTACAGAAACGACTGGCAGCCAGTGAGTTAAAGCATTTTGGATTAAAAAAAAAAAAATGTAATAAAAAAAAAAAACCTTGTCATGACAGAGCTGCAGGAGGAAGGGAGTGTTATTTGGAAGAAAGCTTAGACAGGTCTGTTCATCAAAAAAATCACTGAGTCCACAATGTGACAACTGATAGAAAGAAGCATAATTAGCTCTACCATGGCTAAGAAATAAAATCAATACATGAATAAAAGAAACACACTGCATATTGGAAAGTAAAAAGTGCTGATATTGCGTCTACTGTGTGGTTAAATATATCATGAAAGCTCAAATATTTGTTTAATATCACAACTCAACAAGCATGCTAAAGTAGTGTCATCACATCACTGTTTCCATCATTAATGCATCTAACTCTCCCAGTCAGCCAATCATCTTCTCTCGATGTTTTTCTCAAAAGCTAAACTGGGAATGGTACAGAAAGCCTGGACAGACTGGTTCATCTTACCTGCTACTCGTTCGTCTGTCTCTCGGTTGCCGTCATCTGAGTAACGTGCAAAGTCCAGAGAGTCCAAGGTGCTAATGCTGCCTGCTCGATCTGAATGGAGACACAGGTCACATTTAAACATGTAGATATGCTACTTACACAGACAATCCCACAGTTCACACAGCTATTAGGGAAATACTAGATTGTGTGAAATGAGGGTTGACTGTAGTACCGATTCACAGAAATGTCTGTACTACTTAACAACCTGAACTGAAACTTTTTAAAAAAAGTCTATTGTTTCTCTATAAACAGTCATTTTTATTTTTATCAATAACATTATTCAGTCATGCTGGAAACTAACCCTGTCATGTAACACTGATTTAGCTGAACTTACCAGAAAAAGCCATTATACATGAGTACATAAGTGACAGCAGTATTATTCCCTCAATAACCAGATGAAGCTGATAAATAAGCACACTTGTGCTCACATTTCACCGAGATAGGCTGCAATGGTAGCTTCGCCATTGGTGTTAGCTTTCTTTCTTTCCACTGCAGTGCATGTGTGAGATTGGCCTATTTGCTTTCTGATATCAAGAGACAGTAGAAGGTCAGGCCAAATATGGCCTTGGTTGGCCTAAAAGCCAAGCTTAGCAGACCGCGCGACCACAGAATGGGTGAGAAAAAAAGAGAAAGTGACAAGGAACAAGAAAACTCTTTTTTAAAATGGACTAAGATTGCTAGAAATAAAAAAAATGTTTACTAATAAAAATGAGTTAAATTTTAATGTCACTATGACAGTAGTAGTAAGAACTGACACAAAAATGTAGATATACTTCCATAAAGTAGATTTGTTCATTGTGCGTGTGTGTTTATCACATGTTCAAATGTATGACCGTGGAGATGAAGCAAGGACACACACCCCTAGTCCCGTGACCGGGAGCATTTGCAGCATTGGATGTGTGTCATTGTTCAGTCTTGCTGGTTCCAACTGGAAACGATGTGGAGATCAGGATTTCTGCTGTGAACGGCTCCTGTTTGCATGTGTGCATGGGGAAAAAACGCAATTCCACAAAGTGTGCACGGATGCCTTTTACTTATGCATGGTTGACCTTTTATCCTGTATAGGCACAAAAACCCTTAATAGGTTCTGCTTCAGCCAGTAGAGACCGATGAAGGGAATAGATTAAAGACTAAATTAATAACTTAACCAAAACAAGTGTTTAAAAAAGAAGGGGTACAAATAAAAGACACCAGAGAGAATGAACTACCAGGAGCAAGCCAACAACCTCATTTAATCTAATTGTGAGGGATGTTTTGGCAGAACGAATCCTGCTGTAGAATGTGGCTATTAAGATAAAACACTGAGCTGTAAATTATGAAGAACAAAAGGACATGAAGATGAATTTGTATGCAGATTTTAATCGCAACATCGTGGTTAATATATGCATGTTACAGAAAATTTACACCTCTGAACCTGTTTAGATAGAATAAATATCAAAAATGGTTTGTTGTCACAGCAACAGGTTTTATGGAAACATTTCAGATAGCAGTCAAACCCTAACGCACAAGTGGAATCCATGTTGTGATTGTTCTCTATTGCTAACATGCTTGCACATAGACACAAACATAAAGCTGCACGAAACCACCTGCATTTGGAGAAACACACAGACTTATGAAGGGCAGAGAAATATTAACAGCCACCCAGTCGGAGCCAGTTCAGAACGACATGGATGCTTGCCAGTACTCCAACTATGCCATTAATGACCCTCTCACACAATACCACCCCCCACCCCCACCAACCTCCTGCGCTCAGCCAGACAAAGGGATGGAAAGTCCAGAGAGAGGTTATGTGCCATGGCAACTGACAGGAAGAGCTACTAATCAGTAAGGATATGCCATCCCACTTGCTGCTAATCATACAGTGAATGTTAATGTTTTACTCAGATTTTCTCTATCCTCCACTTTCCCGTTATGACACCGGGTGTCGCCATGACACCTGGTCCCCCAGGAAGTTTGGTTGTTTACTTCCGGTCTTCGCTAACTAGCAAGCATAACAACCTATAGTAGAAGTACGATTTGATATATTCACACAAATTTCTTCGGGACAACATGCTGTCGTTGGATACATACACAACTCGCGGAAACATAAAGATTGTATGAATGGAGCATGTTACGACCATGAAATCACTCGCAAGATGATGCAGAGAGATGTGGCGATTTCAAAACAATGGCTCGCAGTGCTAAAGTTAAAACACCCACCCAAGAGGGTCTTCGTCTGCTGTTATTTCGTTAATCATAAACTGACAGAGTTGCATCCAGATCCAGAATTATATCTGGGCTACGAACGACCACCAGCTAATCAGAGGCGAAGGCTAACTAGATAGCACAGTGCAGCTGATGAGACACCTGCTTCCACCTGCACTATAGTGCAACACGAGGAGCCTCGTAAGTATTCTGGTTACTATTGCAGGTTAGTTCATGAAGTATCTTTTATTTTGTATATTTTCCCAATCATGCAGGAACAGTCCACAGTTTCGATCACATTCTCTCTCGTCATTACCTACGCCAGATGTTTAGATTTGTTAGTGCGCTGACTTGGCTCCATTTCAGCTTTTAGGACAGTAAACCTTCCCTCCTTTCTACACCATAGTTTTCCTATTTTTCTCTATAGTTATAACCCTCTGTGCTTTTATAGTAACGGAGTTCATCGCCAGCGACACCTTCACTAAAAACAGGTCAGGCCACTGATTCTATTCATTCTGTTGGAGTAGACGGATGGGGCAATCTCTCTTTTCTGTCTTCTTTTGAGAAATAATGCGACCCATTTATCCATCTTTGAGATTTGGCCATTGTTTGAGTAACGGAAATGTTATTTTAAAGATTTTTCTTAAGTAATACGTTTTAAAACTGTACTGGTTAATAGTTATTAGTAACATAGACAGAAGGGGGAATCAGAATTCGGCATAATTTTATGCAATGGATTATGGGAATGTTTATCCGCCAGGAAAGTGGTGGATAGGTCATTCAAAAGAGACAATTTGGCTTCTGTTCCTTTTATAAAAGCAAAAATGGGCTTGGTAAAGTCTTTATAAAGCAATATTATTATTACTGTAGTTTACAGGCTCCAGCTACCTGCAACCCTGAATTGGATGAAGTGGTTAAGAAAATGGATGAATGGGTGGATAGTTTGGATATACAATTACCATTTACACAATTTACAGTCATTTGGCAGACGCGTTTATCCAAACTCACATCTGAGATGTGATGAATTAACCTGATTTTTAAGAGACAAGTGAATGAGAACCATTGCATTTATAAGATAAAGTAAAAAAACCAAGTGTGACCAAATTATCAAGCACATGTCAGGAATAAAGCATGCCATGCTTCATGCATGCAGGGTCATGTTTACTCCGATGTGTGTCTGTGTTTCTGTGCAGAGCTAAAACAAAAGACAGAGTACAAAGATTTGCCTCAAAGACTTTTCAATAATTGTTAAAAACAGTTTCTGTTAAAAAAAAAAAAAAATGTTTAAAAATGGGAAGACATCAAGCCCATATGTCTAAACGTAAGGTATCCTCTCTGATTAAGGACATGGGATTGTACTGCAAATGAGATCTAGCTTCATATTTCAACACAAAATGTCATAGTTAGTTGGTTGGTTAAGAAGGGTTACTCGAGTTATTTAAATTCTATAAAGCTATTATTGCTGTGCATTTAATGTTACAAAGATGGTGCCATCTTGTGTTGCAATGCCGATCAAGCACATATTATATACAACCATAGCTCTTTTGAAAAAAAAGTTCACTCACTGCCAGGTATATCAATAAATGCAATATCTTTCCAAAGTCAGAGAGATGTTGTTACATAATCTCTTTTTTAATCTTCAACATAATATCTCAATTATAGAACATATGTGAGTTTGTAGTGGTTTTGTTCATGTATAAAACATGGAACATGCCAACAACAACTAAAAAGTATTTAGTTTATAGCTTTACATAAACTGCATCATTTTCATTTAAAAAAAAAGCAGTTTACTCGTATTTTTTATGCAACAATTAACATGAATGCTCTAAAATCTGTCACATTATCAAAGAATTTCCTGACAGGTCAATGAGGAGATGGGAGTATCACTCATACCTCCTTGCTGCATATTAGCAAAGTGGTGGGAGATGTCTTACAGATTCAAGTGGCTGAGGGCAAAAGCTGCAGATGCAGCACGCTGTCAGTGCCATCAACTGCTTACAGCATACAGACACAGGTTGTGTAACCATAACCATCTCATCAAGTGCATGTCTGGTCAGTAATCTGATCACTTCTGCTATTCTGCATAAGGCAAATCTCATTAAAACATTATTCTACTTATTGATAGCTAAAGGCAAAATAATGCATCAACTAATGCACACGTTCTTGTTTCACCCCTTTGAAAACTGGGTGAATGCGCCATGTTAACGTGGGTTACATATTCTAATCACATGTTAAAGTTACTACATGAATCTGTTCAATGCCATTAAGCAGTTTTACTTACTGAAAATAGACCAATCTCTCAACATATACTTTGATATGTCTGACTGCTGTGTTGCAACTGGGAGAGTCCATCAAACAAGAAAAAGATCATTCCAGTGATCACATGAGGCCATGGCTTTGAGATTAAGCTGCTGAAGAAATATGACATACCCTTAAGCAATGCATTTTATTCATGTCTACTTATCTTTTTCTGTTTATGATAGATTTAACCTTGTCAGTGCTGTAACAGAGGAGCTCTGAGGTTCCAGCATGCTATCAAGACTTCTTTTTCTGCTACTATTCTCCAGACCTTTCGGAAATTTGCATGCAACCACGAGACTAAAGCTTTAAGACTTTGCAATCTTTGATTTGTATGCACTGGCTCTGAGATATACTACATTGGAAATGCAACAGAGCTTGAATACTGATGTACAAAAGGATGTTACAATTAATAGCGAGACATCAGTGCATTGTCTGCAGTTACAAATAAATGCTGTGGTTTGGAATATTATACACCCCAAAGCTTAAAATCTGCTATTTTTTTAAAAAAAGAATAAATAAACAAATAATTCTTTTTATATATATA
>JBAMHX010000020.1:15221162-15231525 GCA_037177515.1 Pseudomugil tenellus
CAAGCTGCTTAGCTTGAATGCACACACATAAAAATAGAATACCTGTACTATGGCACAGATAAGCAACTGCTAAACTAAAATGTAATGTATGCATTAACTAAAAACTTAGTTAAAACGCACTCAGTACAACTGCCCGATATGAAACACATCGAAAGCATTTTCACATCCTAATTTGGGATTGTAGTCTATGAGACAAACTACACGGACTGGTGTAGGTTCAGTTTCCAAAGATCACCAGAAAATAAGTGATGGTGGATAAATCACATCACATAAATTAAATCACATTAAAATAAATACAGTAATAAAGAATTATAACACAAGGACTTTCTAGTATGTTTATATATTAAGAATATTCATTCATATGGTTCATAAGAGTAAGAACTTTGATACCAAATGCTATAAATGTTTTATGTTTCCTTATTAAGCATTCTTGGATTTAGTTGGTGTACAATTCAGACCAAAGGGAGCATCGTGGTACATTTCTTTGTAGGTCTAAATTCAATATGGCTAAAGACAGTCACCTAGAGACTTAGTGATAGCTATACCACGTTAATTTAGTCGCTCATATTCCATTTAATCAATTGACCCCATGGCCAGTCAAAGAGAATGTGTTGTTTAAGCTGTTATATAAGCTTTTATCAGTCTTTATTCGTGGTTTGGGCACTGAAAATGCTATTTACATGCTAGTAGACGTGGTTGCTTCAAAAATACTATTCTTCCTATCAAATTCAATATAGCATCCGAGTAATTACAGTAAATGAATAATATAATAACAGAAGAGGTGCATTAACCCTGCTATTCCTTTCTCTTTTTTGCAGCTGATCCTCCCCTCTGACCTCGCGGTAGCCTGGGTAAAGGTGTGTTTCCCACAAAGATTAGTTGCACTGGCTACAGGTTTGTCACGATAACACGCATCCATCAATAAAATCTATATACTTTAAGCAAAAAAACGTTTTAGCAAACTCATTGTTTTATTTTGTTTTCAAAGACAGCTGGCCCATAACACCCGTGTGATGACTGCGGCCCTTGTGTGGTTTGGCAGGAGTAGCAAGCTGATACTACAAGATCAATTGACTTCCAAAAATCGCGTTTCAAGCTAACGCTAGCAAGCTAATAGGTTGCCTTTGCGTGAAGAAATCATACCAATGAAATACTGAATATATGCCACCTGCTACGTGTAGCATCGGGTGGAGCTGGTGTTACTTACTCAGTGGTCCACCAGGTCCAAGCCCCTGGTCTTTGGCAGGTGGAGTGCCGCTCTGTCGCTCGAAGTTGCCAGGGTTAGAGAAATAATCCCTCAGCCGCGGAAGCTCTCTGCCGGCTTCCAATAGTTCAGTGTGAAACTCCAGCGCCGTTAGAATATACTGATCTCGTAACAGCTGAGCAGCGATGACATCCACAGACACCCGTGTGTCTGCGGTGCTTGCCATAGCGGAGGTGGCCGCGGCCGACACCAAGACGCCGTCACTGCTGGGGCTTGTCCGGTTGCTAGACAGCAGGAGCGTCGGAGGTTCAACGTCTGCAGGAGGGGAGAAGGGATTGCCTGGCGGTGGCCCTGGTGCCCCGTCACTTGGGCTTCTCTCTGTGTCAACTGTTTCATTTGGCCGCCTTTCAGCTTCTTCTTCAGAATCACTGATATTAAACGGGTTGACCGACGCCATTTTTTTCACTATAAAGATTTTTTTGGTAGCTAAGCTAGCTAAGCAAATCAGACCTGCTTCTTCCTGAATGGATAGAGGTGTAGGTGGCTTTCTGCAAGGGAAAGGAATCCGAAACGATGATTGGCTAAATTAGACGTACGTTATGCTAAACCCCGCCTCTTTTGTGAGGAAACTGAAATTAATTGGATATGACAGAGGCAACTGGGCAGGGCACTCCAAGAGCTCACAGTTTTTGCTAGCTTATATTTATTCAAAAAATAAATTGTAAAAATGACAGCTGTTTATGTTGTACTACTAACTTAAAGAAGTTAATTAGTAAAATATAACGTTGTTTATTCACGCAACATTTAAAACTAAAACCAACCAAGATATCAGTCGTGATCTAACTACACTACCCAGAATTCCACCGCATAGCACATGCGTCAACAATCAACGTAGGAATCACAACAAGGAAGTGAATGCTCGTGGTGCCTGTATTTCTTCCAGTAATCTCATTAGAAAAAGTGGCAGTTGGTTTTGTAAAAGTAACCATTTATAGATGAGGCTGATCTAGTTTGGAGCACAAAGCCTCAATCTTTCCGGACCTAATATTACTCATCTACGAAGGTTGATCTGATGATAAATATTTTTTTGTTTATCAAATGCATAGCCAACATGCGGAATAGTGATTGATTGCTTGGTCCATCCATTCATTCTTTAACAAAACAACACCTTCTGCTTAAAATACGGATCCCATTGATGATACATATAGGTAAGACCGTTTTAAAAGTGTCATTGAATAAAACATTTTGTTAGTATGTTAGCACAGATTTGAGCAAAATTGTAGCATAATTAAGTGTGACATTATTTTTGGACAGCTTCTCCTAATGGCATATGGTGAAGGGATTAGTCCTGCCCTTAAGCAGCCTTTCCTTGGCAAATACTTTGGTTTAACCTGTGTTATATTAAAGCCGATAGCGTTAAGCGTAAATCTGTTTGGTGTAACTTTTAAATCTTGATTGAAAAGCCAGACTATACCTGTGCCAGTTTTTCTTCCCATAAGTTGTCAATGAATTCTGTTTAGCTTTTTTCTTGATTATTTGTTTTTCTCTAAGTATTCTAGCATTTATTGTCCAACAACATTTTCACTATCTTCACAGTTATTCTTGACACTCAAAATGAGGATGATCACCTTTTTCCTGGTTGGACTGACAGTTCACGTAGTCTTCTTCCTATCCATTTTTGACATCTATTTCACATCTCCCTTGGTCCATGGGATGACACCTCAGATCACCCTGATTTCACCCCCTGCTTCCAGACTGGTGCTGGTGGTAGCAGATGGCCTCAGAGCCGACAGTCTCTTCACTCTGCTCCCCAACGGCTCATCTAGGACTCCATACCTCAGGTTGGGAAACTTATTTATGTAGAGATTGTGAGTTTATTCATTCTGTGACTGAAACCGTGTGTTCTGTAGTTTTTGGGCTTTACATGAGTGATGTGTATGTTTTTTATGATGCGTTTTGTATCATTAGCAGCAAACATGAGCATATGTTTCTGTGTTTCCCAACTGTAGGAGTGTAATAGAAAAGACTGGTACCTGGGGTGTGTCGCATACACGTGTGCCCACTGAGTCCCGTCCTGGTCATGTTGCCCTTATCGCAGGCTTCTATGAGGACGTTAGTGCAGTTGCTAAAGGTGAGTCCGTGTCCAGAATATCTCTGTGGCGTTGTGCAGCTGTGGCTTCATGTGCTTGCAGTTGACTATTTTTGTGCTTATTTTCAGGCTGGAAGGAGAATCCTGTGGAGTTTGATTCAGTGTTTAATGAGAGCAGATACACCTGGTCCTGGGGAAGCCCTGATATCTTGCCTATGTTTGCGAAAGGTGCGTGCCCTCCTACCTTCACAAAGCTGACTAATATAGTTCTTGCAAAAGTCATATATTACAGAAGGATACATTTGTAAGGATTTATTATGACATAATTTACATTTTATCACTTTTCAAATATTTGGATGGTAAAATAATTAAATTACTTAATACAAATTGTATTTAATTACCTGCTTTTGATTCTTCTAGGTGCCAGTGGAGACCATGTGTACACCCACACCTACCCAGCCGTGGAGGAGGACTTTGCCTCTACAGACGCCTCCAGGCTGGACACCTGGGTTTTCACTCAAGTCAAAGTGCGACAGTAGAAATACTAAAAATATACATAGCTGTTGCCACTGATCTTTTAACAATCATTCATGAGTTCTCCAAAAAGAAGGAATGAAAAGAACTATATTCTCCAACAGTTCATGCTCCAACTTTGAAGCCATTTTTATTCATCTCAGAAAGCTTAATTTTATTAAGAAACAGAGGAGTGACGTGCAGTAGCACAAGATTTTTGTTGGTGCTATTTATGAGGAGTTGCATTATGATATTAAGAAGACATCAAACTGCTTTTTGTCTTTGTAACAGTCCTTGTTTCAGTCAGCAAAGTCTAACTCCACTTTGAAGGCAAGTCTACTTGAGGATAAGAATGTCTTCTTCCTACATCTGCTTGGCATTGACACTAATGGACATGCTCACAGACCAATGTCACAGTGAGTCGGTTTCTTTCACTTTTACTTTAACTCATATTCCTCCAAATCAGAATTCACTAATGAATTCTGTACTTAATTTTTTGTGCAGGGAATACCTAGACAATATTCATCTGGTGGACGAGGGTGTAGCTGAGATCGTGTCTGTTGTGGAGGATTTCTTTGGGCATGACGGGAGAACAGCATACGTGTTTACCTCTGATCATGGCATGACCAACTGGGGTAAGGCTTCTTTGGGGAAATGATTAGAAAGTATATTAAATCACCTCTATTTTTTTCTCTTATTTAAAAAGAAAATTGTTTACAGGCTCCCACGGAGCAGGTCACCCTTCTGAGACCCTCACGCCTTTAGTGGTGTGGGGAGCTGGAGTTAATAATGCCCAGAGAGTCACAGAACCTCAACCTTACAAGGATGGATACCTAAAAGGTATTCTGAAAAGTTTATTTTATCCTCCAGGTTTCACACCACACGTTTGTTGAGTTTCTGTTTTTTTTATCCCTGCTGTTTCTCTCAGATTGGAAACTGGAACACATTCGTAGAGTTGATGTCAACCAGGTAAAAATCAGAAAAAAAGGCCCTTTGGAAGAATATAGCTGTCGCTATTTAATCTGTTTTAATCTCACGCTCTTCTTTGGTTTTTCCAGGCAGATATTGCTCCACTCATGGCTTCTCTCATTGGTTTGCCCATCCCTGTTAACTCAGTTGTAAGTCAGTAGATACACAACAGACTAGTTGTAGTAGTATATAACCACTTACTGCATTACCAGATATCGCAAAGCTAACATAAAAAACATTTAAGTCATTGCAAAGCCAAATTTAATAGCTAATTATGTGTAATATTTTCTAATTATTCCCATCCAAACTGAGTTGTTATGAGAATCACCATGTGTTGTTTGTGTCTGCTCAGGGTGTGTTACCTCTCCTCTACCTGAACAACAGCGACCAGTTCAAAGCAGAGAGCATGTACACTAATGCTATCCAAGTGCTGGAGCAGTTCAAGGTATTCATAAGTAATTACCCCAAATGAGAAAGTTTAAGCTGTTTGGGAGGCGTTATTAATGCTTTAGATTTCTGTTTGATTTAACATAGAAAAACCTGTGATGTTGTCATTAATTGCAGTCACTTATATATTTCTGTTTTGTAATAGATGAAAATGAAGCAGAAAAAGGAAACTACTTTATCTTTTCTCTTTACGCCTTACGAGTAAGTACAAAAACAGCAAATAACCAGTAAAAAGAATCCGGTCAGTCAGTGAACAGTAGTCAGGAGTGTCTCTAAATGGAGTTTTTCTATAATCCTGGTTTTTTTCTTTTTTTAAGATGAAAATTAAAAAGTAGAATCTTTATTTTTTCTATTTAACCTCTTATTGCTGCATTTGTTTTAAAGTAAAGAATACCTGCGAATCCAGTCCATATTTTTCACACTCCATCTTTATCACTTGCTTTTGCTTTGTTCCAGATTCTTGACTGAGTCAAAACAAGCGGAATTCACCCATAAAGCCCGAATACTGATTCAACTAGAGAAGTTCAATGAGGCTGTAAGTATCAGAGAAAAGACAATTTTTAAATAGCAAATATTATGTTGATTCAATGTTTGCCAATATCACAAGTTCTCCTGCAGTATTATTTCAGTATGATAAGATTCTCTTCAGAACTCAACGATCAATATGAGACAATGATTTAACACATAATGATTATATTAAACCACAAAAAGCAACTAAAAGTATAAAATATTATATTCTGAGCCCAGGAACACCCTTTAAATGAAAAATAACTATTAAAAAAATTTAACTGAAGTTTAAAATCTGCACACAGTGTAAAAGGAAGCCGAAATGATCAATTAGCAGTTGTTTACTGATAAATCAAACCCTAAATAATATATTTTTTTATACTTTAATGCACCAAACTGATGTCTTATCAAGTCATTACTGATACAAACATGTAACAATGGAGCTGCATTCCTGAAAAGAAAACCAGTAGACTTATTAAACAAGTTTGATTTGTTTTTTTTTTTGTTTTTTTTTTTACTTTTTTATTAAATATTCCTTCATGCAATATTGCCAAAGCACTGTGACTGACTAAGCCTGTCCCACCAGATCACCCTGTGCCAGTCTCTGATATCCCTGTCTCTGGAAGGACTGGTCTACTACCACACCTATGATCGCTTCTTTCTGGGCTGCAGTGTGGTTCTTGGATTTGTAGGCTGGACCTCATATGTCATCTTACTCATACTGAGAACTCACGCCAGCCTGAACAGACACCCTAATCTCGCTCAACAGGTCGGGCTGCTCATGTTTTATCTTTGAATATTCAGACTATATTCCCCCAGAACCTGTTCATGTAACTTGAAAATCTTGTTAAGTTGGCATTCCTCTTCTGTGTGTGCAGATTCCCACTCAGAATTTGGAAAGGTTGTGTTTATTAGTGGCAGTGATGATCACTACGTTTCTGCTCATCCAAAGAAGCCCTATTACTTATTATGTTTACTGCCTGCTGCCCGTCCCAGTGTGGTATTCTGTATTTAAAGAGTGAGTAACATACACATGGAAAAAGTGGAAAATAGTTGACATTGTAAGAAATCTCACACATTATTACTGTCAACTATTTGAAGTTCTTTGAGTGTAATGTAGTAATCAGACAGGATTTCCAGCATCATCGAATTAAACAAGCAGATGCCATTTGTATTCCAGATGGTGGATTCCAGTGGTAGAAAAATGACAATAATACTCTTTGAAGTAGTATTTGTATTATTTTCTGTGAATGGAATGAATATTTTTTATAATAAAAAATATCATATTTATAATCCCTTTTTGTAGATCTGGAGCTCTTACAGATTTGATTCAGTCAGCCCCCTCCCTGCCTCTGTGGAAATGTTTGGGCTACTTTTTGCTGGTGGCATTTGGCATCGAACTGCTGGTAGGTGTTTCTAAATCAATTATTCCTCCTTATGTTCAACCTTTTTTACTAAAATAAAACAATATAAGTCAATAAATGCCTGATTAGGCAATTTTATCTTAAGTGTATAAATATTTGGGTATGTGATGAGAGATCAGTGTGTTCTAAGTGAGTGTGTAACTCTGCTGTCCCCAGGTGGCGAGCTTCTTCCATCGCGCCATGCTGACTGTGGGCTTAGCTGTCCTCTCTCTGTGGCCCCTCCTTTTGGGAGTTTTTGACAAAGCCAAGGTAACTAAACATCAAATCATGTTCCTGGAGGGAAATTGAACCAGGAAGATAATTTTAATTTGCATATTTTTTCCCCCTTCAATTTTGGAATCCCCCCCCCACCCCCAGAGAGAGGGGGCCAATGCAAGCTGTGGTTTTCCAAAAAGAAAACAGGAAAAAAAGTCATTGTGGAACTTTTTTTTAAAATTAAACTAGTTTATATCATTTTGAAACTTTTAGGATTTATGTTTAAAGCAGATTAATTTGGAGTAGGAATATTATCCCAATATTTTAGGGTTTTTACCTTTTTTTATTGCAGTTTTATTCATCCCATCATCATGAAACAAACTGGATTACAAACGGTTTACCAAATAATTCAGCTTAATGAAAATGACTAAATATTTTAACAAATAAAAAATGTCTCTACAACATGCTATTGATTATTATATCGCAACAGTAGCGCAGGCCATGATTTTATGACTGATAAATGATTTCTTTGATCTATATCATAACATTAATGCTATTATTAGTAATTTAACCCAAGTGTGACTTTGTATATGTTTTGAGACATTACACCATCTAAACTGTAAAATAAAGAGCCAAAAATAACCAAACTTAATCTATTTTTACTTTTTTAATTCACACCCACAAAGAAGGTTTGCTTCCTTCAAGTTATGCCTGCGTATCTGTTTTATCTAAAACTCAGTTACCATCTTATTAAAATGTTTTTGGATTCTCACACATGAATCCTATTGTGTTAAAAAATGTCACATAATTAGTCCGCATCTAAGTTTATATTTTTATTTAAAATTTCCATTTTTATCTAAATATGTTATATTGTAGCCAAAAACTAAATGTCTTTTTAGTCCCCAGGAAGGTAGATAGAACTTAAAACTGTAAAATATAACAACATAATATATACACAACATGCAATAACATAACCAAGGACCAGAATGTAAAATAAAACATGAAACACAGCCTAAATTTACATCAAAAGGTTCATTTAAAAAAAAGACATCCAGTTAAAAAATCTGCCTAAAAATCTGCAGTGACAACTGTTGAAAATACCATTAATACGTTATGTGTGTTAACAATTTAAGTTAAAACACATGAAACGCCCCTGTTGACGGGTTGGTTTTGACGTTTCTGCACTGTTGTGGTCAGTGAAATGCTTACCGACGATGTAGCAGTTATGTGTAGCTGGTATGTGTGAAGCGCATATTAAACTCAGTCGTGTTGGATTGTGATCATTGCTGACAGTTATATTTGTCTCTTTTCCTGTGTAGTTCCGTTCGCTTAGCTGGTTTCTTGGCTGTCTGTGTTTGGCTGCTTTTCCCTTGATGCCAGTTGTGGGTAGAGAGCCTGACCTAAATCTGGTGTGAGTACTTTTTTACCTTTTTTTTTTCAGTTTACCATAATGTTTATCACTGTCTCGTGATAATACTCAGAAATTCAGTTCAGGTAAGGCAAGTTACAAGGAAATATTTGACTTTACCAACTCGGGGTTGCAGGAAAGCTGGAGCCTATCCTAGCATTTAGCAGGCTGGACAGGTCGCCAGTCCGTCACAGAGAGACAAGCAACAACTCACTCATTCTAAGGAACCATTTAGACTGACCAGTTAGATGAACAGGCATGTCTTTTGGATGGTGGAAGGAAGCCAGTGTACCCAGAAAAAACATGAACAGGAACTCCACACTGAAAGGCCTTTGTTCAGACCTCCCTTACTTCACTAAACCAAAGTAAAATACTTTCAGCAATACTGACTGTCTGATGTGACTAATGGGGGAATAATTTAATCAGGCCTATCAAATATTTTTGTTGGTTAAAAGCAAATATAAAGATATTTAGTTGCTATCTATAGGTAACTTTATCTTGACTATAACTAACACATTTAACACCACATCCAGGGTGTTATTATTGAGAATTTGCTTGCAAAGAGTCTCAAATAAACTGTTTATTTAGAGCAGTGACTTCACACTGTATTTGTGTATGCATAAAGTTGCTTTTTATCAACCTGTGACATCTGTATGCTCAGTATGTGTGCAGGTCTACTCACTCTCTTCACCTCGGGCTGTTTCCTGTGGTCAACACATCGGAGGACACCTCTGCACTTCAGCGACAGGCAGCAATTTTTTATTCAGGTAGCTGAAAGCATCCCTTTCTTTGTGTGGGATCGCGTCACCGAATTAACTTAGCAAATCATTTCCATCAACCCCAACAGATGTTCCATGTGGGTGTGTGTGCGTACGTGCCATCCCTGACACACTCCAGCCTGCAGCAGAAACAGGGCCTGCCACTTCCTAATCAGATCATCAGCTGGGTTTCATTAGGTAGAAGGATGGAGGCAAGCACGAGATGCTGCCGCTGTTCAACGTTACAGTAGTTCCAGATATGTTTGGGGTTGTATTGAGCAAAAAATAAAATAAAATAAAACAAACTAAAGATAAGACTAAATGTTCAAACCTCTGTTGTCTTTTCTCAGCATCTTCCATATTAGTTCCTTTGCTGAGCTCCACACGTATTTTCCATCGACTCCTCAGCATATTGTTGTCTCTTACATCCACGTACCTGCTGCTCAGCACTGGGTAAGACAAAAAGTCCATCAGTGCTTCCTATTAAATGCTACATGGAGAGATATCGCTACAGCAAAATGCAGAGAATATGTTTAATGCTTCTGTTTTCTCCTGACCAGGTCAGAGGCGTTGTTCCCTCCGGTCTTATCTTGGTTAATGTTTGTGTGGATCAACATTGAACAGGAGGCTTTGGTCGCTCAAGGTGTCTCTGGAAGGCAAGAGGTAGATGGTAACACTGGCTGGCTTGCTCTGGCGAGATTTCTCGCAAGCCGTGTGGTATGCTGCAAAGCTTTGACTTTTCAGAGCGGCGTTTTTGGTTTAGTTTTTAAACCCATCCATCCATTTTCTACCGCTTATTCCCGAACGAGGTCGCGGGGGGGCTGGAGCCAATCCCAGCTACACAGGGCG
>JBAMHX010000020.1:15235192-15250625 GCA_037177515.1 Pseudomugil tenellus
ATATATGTATTTATTGTGTTTTATTGCTTTGTTTTCCTATGTTGAGTGTATTCTAAGCAACATATTCATATTATTCTGTCCTTTCTGGGAATCTTTTGAATGAAAAACTACCTTTTTGATAAATTAATGCCTCATGGTGATTTAGTAACAAATCGTGCATTCTTAGGTTTTTACTCACATTCTTTTGTTCCTTCAGGTTATCATTCCATTCATCATAGTTATGTGTACATTTGAGACCATCCAAGTCGTAACACAGCTCTCATCAAGAAGGTAAAACGGCTGCTTCCTGATGTGCCTAAAATAAGACAGTCTTGTGTGTTCAATAAACTCTTTGGAGCTTTGTAGTACACCCATACTAATACCATTGTTTACCATTTAATCATTCTTTTCCAGCTTGTTCCTGATTGTTCTGGTTATCTCTGATGTGATGGCTCTGGTAAGGCTTGTCACGTCACTTTGAAAAGTTTTGCTTTGCAAAAGCAATGACCTTTATTCCTCCTTTTTACACTTTTTTTTAACTCACTCTTTCTCTTCAGCATTTCTTCTTCATGGTACAGGACTATGGCAGCTGGTTGGACATTGGTACCAGGTAGGTTAACTAGAAAAAGTATTTGTAAGTATTCATTGGTAACAAATGAATATCCTGACATATTAATAGACCTCCTGACCCTCCTATCTCCCTGTGCTGTTCTGCCAGATTAACATTGAGACATAAACATATTTAATTTGATTAATGTGTTTACTTTTGGTCTTTTGCAGCATTAGCCACTATGTGATTGTGATGTCAATGACCATTTTTCTGATGCTGCTTAGTGTGGTCACACACATTCTCACATCACAAAGACTCTTCCTGTGGAGGAAACCCAAGATGCACTTTCCATAAATAAACATGTATATATGTTTTTAGGTGACTGGTTATTTATCTTTTTTTAAAAAAATAAAAATAAGTTATTTTGTGTTACATACTTGAGAAATTATGCATTACTTAAAAAAATGCCCTCTGCTGTGTTGGGATAGATCTCTTTTATAACTTCAGGTACAAAATTTTCATTAATAATTGCCCAATGTGACCAAGACTTCTTTTAATGTTTTACTGGGAACTAAACCTTTACTGAGGGTGGAGATGTATGATTGTATGAATGATAACTTCATTAACCCTTAATGTGTGTAACACTGTTTCCTGTAAAAGTATGTTTCTGTGCATCCTTGTTTACCGGGACAAGAAAGAGGATGTTGATTTGACTAATTGTTGGTATGTATTAATTTGTTAATAAAAATTCAGAAGGGGAAAAGACATCTGTTCCTACTCATTGTGTGATATCACTATTACTGTCCAATAAAAGAAAAAAAAAATTCCATTTGCATTTTTGGATTTGGCAGCATCTTGGCCTCTCAGCTAATTAGGAATAAATTATTTAGCTATGAAGATAAAAATTGAAATATTTTTCAATGAAAAAAAAAAACAGAATTAGCAGTTTGCTTTTGCAGCTAGTTAGGAAAAGATTGCCTATATTTGAAGCAAATGATGTATCGGAAAAAAACACAATGTAAAATTAAAAGTTAAAACTGGTATGGAAGTCAACCTGAAGGAATGTATGCTATACATCCAGGACTGATTATAGCCCTGAATAGGGAGTGTCGGGGATATAATGGTTTCATCTTGAGTGCCGAATCCGCCGCAGCCAGGTATCCTTCGTGTGATCGCAATAACAGTTTTCACAATTGGAATTTGATACTCGGTGTACCTTTTTAGGTCCCCAAGGGAACGACCTGCATCGAATTTCAGCATTTTGGGATTTATGGTTTCCTCACTAGGTGGCGCTTTATGCACGATAAATCACATTTTTGTCTATATCTCTGGAACCATTTGTCTAATTGATCTTAAATCAAGTGCAAATGAAAGGTCATGACCTCAGGGACGACCTGTTTCAAATTTCACGATTATTGGATTTATGGTTTCCCCACCAGGTGGTGCTTTATTCACAAAAAATGTATTTTTTGGCTACATCACTGGAACTATTTCTCTTATTGACCTGAAATCAAGCGCAAATAAAAGGTCATGACCTCAGGATGTATCCTGTCCTGATGTCAGACCGAGCTGGTTCAAAGTTTCCACATAGGTGGAGCTTTGTGACTGAACATGTTCGTCTTTATATTATTGCATTGTGTCTATTCGAGGGGTTCGAGAATATACCCCTAGCCATCGCTTATTATATTATATCATAGGCTTTGTTTAAATTAACAAATGTTATCTATCATCCAAATCTGTTTATTCAATTGCAGGGTTGTGGGTGAGCAGAGTCATCCCAGCTAGTACTGCAAAGAAACAGGATACACCTAGAGCAGGTTGGAAGGTGAAGTGGCCGTTTTTTCCTGTCAAGGATGAGGAGCTTATTTTCTTAGATTGAGAAGAATATAAATTTAATAATGAAAAATAAAAGAAGTTGAACATACATTAAACATTAAAACATGGATTGAGACAATACATGAAAGACAGATAGACAAGATACAAGGTTATAACCTGGGGAGAATCCCTTCAGAGTGTTGTTGTCACACAGAAGTCCAATTCTGCCCAGTCACTTAGTGACACCTTCGTTTAAGCACTTTGGTTGCGTGCGTCAGTCTGGAGCCTGTTTTATATTATGACAGATAAAGAATTAGGTCTTCTCTAAACATTTTACTGATGGTTTACTGACCTTTTAGCCAGACATTAATTAAGAGTTAGTTAATTAAGCTAACATATGAAATTTCCACAACACAGTGGCACCACGGGGTCAACTCAAAAATGAATAACCAAACCCACTCAGGAAGACTTTACAAACACCAGTTAACTTAGGAATTAGAGTATTGAAGGAAGTTGGAATACCTGGAGAGAATCTATGGATGCATAGACTCCACACAGAAATGCAACAATGCATAGTTCAAAGTAAAGAAAAGGATAATACAACTAAGTCTGCAGCAACAGGCAGCTCTTACACAGAATATCTATTCTCAGAAAAGTGTTATATTGACATCATTTGGTGTCAGCATTGTGGTCAGGCTAAATGGAGTGCTTTTCCTTCCATTTTGTACTTAATACATTGTAAACTACTGCAGCAGTTTTTTTTAAAAAAGTCTCAATAACGGCTGCAGCTTGCAGTGCAGTTGTAGTGAATACCATTATGATTTTTTTCGTTTGTTCTTTTGTTTTGCATGTCATATCCTGTGAGGGATGACATGTTCTATATTTTAACCCCCACCATTAAGTGAACCGTTCCTAAAGTCAGGAAACTAGGTGTAGGCCTATTTGCAAACAGTTTCTGGCAAAGACGTTAACATTAGAATTGCAGAATAATTCTTATGTCAATCAGCACCACAGTTCTAACCACAACGTCTTGACAAACTTCACTTCAGAATTAGCCAATATGTACTATGTAGGGTAAAAATACTAGAAAGTTATGTTAACATCAACAACTAACTTAGGTGAATTTCTTGAGAAACAAATAACTTTTGAGATTTCCCAATACTGCAGACACTGTTGTTTAATTGTGTACAGCCTTATAGTAATGTCATTAGAATATGTAAAGACCACGTATCAAATCAAATCATTGAGTAAAAATGATGTAAAATTAAATGTGAAATTAATTTTGGTTGAATTTCTTTGAATGTTCATTGGAAAAATAAGTATAAGAAAGAAAAACAGAAAATAGGGTAGAATGTAGTGGCAACCAGAAGGAGGAAGCTTTAAGCTCTGTGGTTATGCTAATGTGTGTGTGTGTGTGCTTGCTCAGTTGTCTGTTGTTTCTGGCAAATAACTCCCACAGCGACACGCAGACTGACAGACTGACAGACAGACAGTATGCAAAATGTAACGCTGGTTTCTGACAGGCAAATAGTTGATGTTCACATCGCCAACTTCCACTCGCTGTAACTGTAAAGGAGCATTTCTTTTTTTTTCCTAGAGATTTCCCATTTCAACGACCAAAACTTTTTATTGCTCTAAAGACGTTAAAGTGATGCAGTGTGGAGACCAGGCACACGGTTTTTAAAATTTAACATTTCAGAGCAGTCAGCTATTAGATCGTCTTTGAGCAAAACGGTGAGTAAAGTTTAAGCTTTTTTCCTCATTTATGTCATATCAGTATGTTAAGTGAAGCGTATGCCTGTTTGTTAATAAGGCTGTAGTAAATTAGTTACCTTTCTATCTATGTCCCTCTAAATGTACTGTGTGTGTATGTATATGTATGTACATATATATATATATATATATATATATATATATATACATACACACACACATTAATACATTACATCTATTTTCTTAACCACTTAATCCAAGTCAGGGTCATCGGGCAAGAGGTTGCCACTAACATTCTCTCCTAAGGACAATTAAGAATGACCAATCAACATAACATGGGCGTTTTTGGATACTGCGATAAAGTCGAAGTATGCGGAGAAAACCTATGCTAACATGGAGAGAATGTGCGAACTCCACAAACTTTTTTGTTTGTGGACTTATAATTGTTTGTATTTGCAAAACAAAGATACAAAAAAGCAAATATGTTCTTTTATTTTTTTGTATTTCCCCTTCTTTTCTTTTCTTGAACTCTGTTACACATTTACCTTCCTCTTTTTGATCTATGCCGCTTGCAGCAATCCTGTCCGTTTCTCGCCCCTTACTTTTATCCAATTTTTTTCTCATTTCAGCACCCTCACTCATAGCCATGATGACCACAACCGTCTCCAATCAAGAAAATAAATCAAGTATTGATGGAAGGATTGAGCAATACTACACAGCCCTCCTGGTCATCTACTCTGTGGTTCTACTTTGTGGCACGATTAGCCTGAGCCTGATGATGCACATCATAAAATCCAGCTTGGTGTCCACCACCTCCATTGCTGTGCTCAATCTAATCTTTGCCCACTTCATCTTCCTTTTCACTTTACCCTTCAGGATTTACTATTATGCAACTAAAAAATGGTCCCTTGGCCACGAGTGGTGTAAAATGGTGAGTGCCATGATTCACATCCATATGTACATGTCATTTATCCTCTATGTGATCATCCTCGTCACTCGCCTTTTGACATTTTACCATAAAACTGCTCAAGTGGCCTCCTTCCAGAGAATGCATGCGGTGATTTGCAGTGTTTTGGTCTGGCTGATCGTGCTTATTGCAGTAGTTTGCAGCATCCATTTTCTCTATGGCAAAAACAAAGAGGAATACACACACCACAACACAACACAATGCTTCAGGTTTGGAGAACACATCGAGGCAGGGTACAATGTGGTCAATTACATTTTGAGCATAGTGATTATACTGGTGGCTCTGGTACTGACGGCCTTCCAAACCAATGTGCTATGGGTTTTATACAAGAAACATCGCAAGGGATGCGCCTATCAGCAGGAGTTTTGGGCTCAGCTGAAGAGTCTCTTCTTTGTGCTCATCATGGTGGTCTGCTTCATCCCCTACCACAGTTTCAGGATGTACTACTTGCAGAACATTAATAAACAGGAGCATAATAATGAGTTGTTTCTCAGTCTGACCACTTTTAACTGTTTGGACATGCTCACCTTCTTAGGTGGGAGAACCTGCAACATATGTATGCCAAGAAGGATAAAATGAAATGTCGAAATGATCACAATGAGTGTGTGATTTTTTTATTGCAGAAAATGTTACCCTGGACCAATTATATTCATGAATTATTGTTGCTTATTTTTGTATTGTTATGTAAATACTGAAAACTATGAAAAAGGTCTAAAGGTCTCATATAGCTCCGAGAGACACTCCCAGCTCTGCCTTATTAGTTTATTCACTGCATTGTCATCTGTTGTTTTTATAACCTAATATTTCTACTTTAAGTATTATTTTTGGTATTATTGGTGCCTTTATCTTGTGTGGTTGTTTATAATACATAGGATTATATGTTGCAACATAGTAAAATATAAAAGTTATTTTTAAGCTGCACTTCTCTTTTGTATTTTTTTTTTTTTTTGTATATTTGTATTTTTATAATTTCTTATCTGAAAAGTCTAGAACTGCAAATAAATGTGCTCCTGCCCTCTGCTGGTTAGATCTTGTAATACTTTGTTCAAACTTGGAATGTGTCTATAAAATAGGGAACTGATACTTATTTTTAAATAAAAAATGCATTTTATTGCATTTGTAAAGGGCCAGCCGTTGTGTTATTATGTGAAATGCTTCATTTATTGCTTGAAATAATAAATAAATGGTTGAAATCGTGCATTTTGCCTCAACATTTTGTTTAGAAGGTCTGCGTCATGCACTCAGGTGGTGGTAGAGGCCTGGTCTAACATTCACACACACACACACACACACACACACACACACACACACACACACACACACACACACACACACACACACACAAACACCTGGTGATCTTTTCCTTTTGGTTTTTTATGGCTCTGGGTTACTGTTTAACATCCCCACCCTAGTTTGAGTTTGTTTAGTAAATCGATCTAATGACAGGGCTATGGTGGCGCCATCCAATGTGTCGCTTCATGAATTATAGGCCGCTTAGCTCTCCAACCTTCCCTTTTAATGTTGTCCAACACCTTTCCCACTTTCCAAAGCTCAGTGTCCCTTAGCTCAAAGGCACTGTGAGGGCTGATCACTGCCGGAGTACAGCGGCACACCTGGTTAAATGCACATACCGCACGGAGACAGACGCACAGGTAAGTCAAGCTTTACTTCAAACGCAAGCTGCTTTGAAAATGCAAGATATTCACTAAGAGACACAGTGAGGTAAGAATATCACAATGTTTTGCAGCTTTTACAGAGGAAGTGAGATTTACCTTAACCACTTTGCAAGGAAGTTTCCGAAGAAGTTCCTCTAAATCACGTGGTTTTAGTATTTTGTTGGTAACGGTGGGACTCCTTGATTCACACACACACACACCGCAGTTGCTGCTTTATAGTATGTCCTGTAGCAAAGACATGGGAAACAGATAAGATAGGCTCACTTTGTCACAAATGCTGTGCTGTAAAGATCATGTGATAACCCATTTTTTCCTTACAAGGACATAAACAAGAGCAACAGATTGCTCCGTTCACATTGTATACTTCTCTTTGGATGCATCACAACTGTTAATACCAGCACAAGAAATAAAATAATTTTATAGCCCAATTACCAATAAATATGTATAATTTAAAATGTGTGATCAAAACTCTCAGTTGAAAGGCTGAAACACTATGTTTTACTTGCAGTAGTAAGTGTCAATGACAGTTTTCTTTTGAATTAATTATAATATCACTCTGATATTCAGAGTAATTGATTGACTTTTGAGGCTTTAATGTGTTTGCTTGGACTAAATATTGTGTGTGCTATCTAAAGACACTGTGGGTTCACTACAGTTAAAAACGGCTCATTATACACCAACTTTATGCGTATTATTCTAATATTTAAGTAAACTGATTTCTTGTTCTTATGAACTTGTGCACAGTTAATCCAGTGGAGCTTCAGAGGCGAATACTAGTCAGCTGATCTGTCGACCATTTACTGTTGCCTGGGTTTCAGGAAGTAGGGCTTTACAGGAGGGACTTGAGTGACTGATCATGATCTGTGACTATTAAAACCTCCAGTCTAAATAGAGGTAGTTGTATTATGGCCAGTTCACACAGATATTGGCTCTTAACACAGGGTTTTATGGCTGCAGAGAGCATTTGGTTGGTAGGCGGAAGCAACGTTTCTCAGTAGTGTCCTGGAAAAAGTCATAACACCAGTTTCTGTGAACATGTTTAGCCTGCGTATTAATTATTATTTCGTCCTATAATTCTTTCAATTAGGGTTTTAACAGTTTTCTATGTGAACAAAACTTTAATATAGTGTATGGTTTCCTTAAAGAAAAGACAGAATCACAGTACTTGAATCACTCAGCTTGTTGTCTCTGCACTTAAAGGTGAGGGTGCTCTGTGTATGTTTAACCACCTTCATCACAGCTAACTAATTAACTCATTAACTCTTTTCTTTATGCAAGTCTGTCCTGTCACTTGTGGTTCATCTGACACAGTGTCAGTGTGTTTAGACGCACAAAAAACATTATTGCAAAAAGAAAATTCTTCATTTATTCCAAACTTGATGAGTCAGGAGACCTGACCTTACCGCCTGGTTAAAATATAATCTCTGTATCACTTCTCCCACACACATCGTCACTTCTTGCCTCTGTCTCACAACAATTTTTTTGCCCTTCAGTGTTAACAGACATCTTTAATGAACATGTGACCAAGTTCTAACCACTTTTTCTCATAATGCTGGGTATGTAATCTGCAAATATTAGCATTTTTATAACCACTGTGACACAATATCCTCATGTCTGTTGCTTTTCTAGTTGGTCCACTGATTATTGATTCATCAACTCAGCCATAACACCATCTCTTTTTTATTTACTGTCTTCTTTCACACAAACCCACACAAAGATTTACTGCAAAAAAATGAACCCTAGATAAGAAATAAGTGGGCGGAGATATTTAATTATATGTGATGCGAATAATTTATTGTTTGTAGCATTCTTACTTTAAAAGAGGAAGGTGATGGGGTGCAGGGTAGTGGTGCTATGATACTTGTGATTTCTACTTTTGAATTTCTCTTCCTCTTTTAGCGTTTCTCGTGAAAAATGAACTGCTTTATCAGTTCGTAATCTTAAAGAAGTGTGAAGCGTCCGCAATAAGTTTTTTCCCCCCCAATGATCTTTAAATCCAGTCATTTAGCTTAAAAATGATGGGACAAAAAAGAATCACTGAGGTTTAAATGATGCCAAGTCATTTAGAAAAATCGAGAGTTAAAAAGATTAAAACAAAGGGGTTGATTTAGACTAAGGTGATTTGAGTTTGAGTGTGTAAGAGATAAAGGTATTTATGAGTGTTCTCCATTTCACTTTGTGTTTCATAGATTATATCTACAGAAGGGGCGGTGTGATTATACTAAAGTATTGATTAGATTAGGAATAACAAGAAGGCCACGAACACTCGCACATAAATACATATAAGTACACACATTCTTTTGAGCATATTCACAAACACACACTCTGGTACAAGCCTGCACATTTAGTATACACAAAGTAAAGAAGCTGTCCGCCACAATACGATGGAAATCTACAGCATAAAAGGATAAAACAAATGGAAAGAAGAGTGAAAAAAATCCTTTACTATCTATTCATACTTGTGATAAGTGTCAGAGAAAAGGACAGATAAGTCAGGTGTAATAAGGTGAGAGGTCTATGCTCCAGCTCCGCCTTTCTCCTCCTTCACGGCCCAATCGAATGGGATCATATCCCAAGGATATCCCTTGTCATATCTGTGGTAATTAGATGAAACGGAGACAGTAAAACAAAAATAAAGAGAAGAGAAGAGAAGAGAAGAGAAGAGAAGAGAAGAGAAGAGAAGAGAAGAGAAGAGAAGAGAAGAGTTGAAACAGGAATGAAGTATCCTCCTGCTTCTCAGAGTAAATCTCTGTTAGAAATGGAAGTAGCCAACTACTGTGAAGGCCTGGATCCATCGTACAGTACTCTAGGCTTTGAGAATGCAGAGGTTCTCTATGGAGGTGGAGGTAAGTAACACACCAAGAAAGCCACTAAAGACATGCAAGAGAATGAAAATAACCCTCTGTATGTGTTAACTCACTCAGTCAGACATGTACACCAACCACAATTTATAAATTAAACATTTACAGTTAACACACACACACACACACCATTTTTAGGATGACTGACAATGTGCAAAGCTACGGCAGCTTAATCACACGGGTCCCACAGTGAAGTGGGGGACGGATGAAAACAAGAGAAATAGGTGGAGCCTCGGTTTGTAGTCTCTTCTTTAAAATGATGCAGCGTAAGAAGTTAATTGGGAGGATTCATCCCATCTGGAACGGGGAGAAGGAAGTGTGATGGTTGCTGATGAAATGAGAGGAGCTGAAGGCAAACGAGCAGCTATTTACAGAAAGGAGAGAAATCTTTTACGTGTTCCAGGAGCTTCAAAAGTCAACATGATGGTTCCATTTTAGCCAGTGTTCATCCAGCAGCATAACTTTCACCTGCCTATTGCTTGTAATTATGTGTATGTAGCTGTATATACTGCGGGCCATCTCTTATTGTTGGATACAAATTTCTGTTCTAATGTGAGTCTTAAATTTTGCTTTTGCAAATTAGCAAAGAAGATGAACTCAAACAAACCTGCTGATTTATGGGTACTGATCCTTTCAGATCCCACATAGCATTACTGTCCACTGAGCACTGCATATCTGCAAAGTCACTGCCAGAAAGCAGTTTGCTGATTTATAATGTACTATCCAGTAAAATCCTCAGGGTCCTAAAAGTTCCTGTGAACTTAAGAAGAACGGGAATGATCTGACTATATATGTAAGTTTTTCTAGTCTTCACAAGGCCTCAGATTTTCCTCTGTTAGGATTAAGACTTCTTCACAGTCATGCTGCAGGAGATGCAAACAAACCAATCAGCAGCGACAAATTCCTGTAAATAGCTTTCAGTTTAAATAATTAAACACAATGCAGCAAAACAACAACGATAGCAGAACAAGCTAATATAGTTGTGGGAACACTGAAATCTCTCTATTAGAATCCCTGATGGAGGAAACAGACAATGCTGTCTGACCATCAGGAAGATTTAGGCGACTCTGGAGTGTCTGTGCACTGCTCTGGTGACACCTGTAAAAATAGGATCTTCATGGGAAACTCGTCAGAAGAGAAGCTCTCTTTTGTCTGAGTGCCAAATTTGATGTCAGAGGTTTACAACATAACTTTTTCATAAGTCTGCTAATTAGTAGAAACTTTCTCAGGCTAGTGGTGGTGGGGAAATATTTCACTGGAAAAAGCAAGAGTGGATTCAGTTAGAGTAAACATTTATGTGTCTTACACAAACACTTAGCAACAAACAAAATACTGAGCTACATTTGGTCATCACTCCCCAAAAAAAACTTTAAATTCATAATCAATTATCTGAAAAAGCTGAACGTTCCTCATATTCCTAAAACCTAAAGGTCCCAGAAGATCTGTTTGGGTGTTTTGGATGCAAAGCAAAACAATACTCAAGGAAATAAGCAAAATCCACCAAAGAACAAACAACAATGCTCCCTGCTGCCTGTGAAAGTGTTTGCGATACTTCATATCTATTTACTACTAAATGCCAAGAAAGTTGCTTGAACTCCTGCATTGAATCTTGTAGGTGTTAATCGAAATGTGTCGATCATCTATTTGAACCTTTCTGAAACTAAAGCTCTGTTCGATGCTTTCAGTGACTGATTTTCCAAACTTTCATTTCGCTGAGCTCGATTTTCACCCAACAGGAAGGGAATAAAAACTGTAATCCACCTAGAAACTGAAGCTATTAAAAACTGCAGTGCAGTAAAGTATGTAACAGGCGATATCTGCCATAAAGATAGTTTACCAAACTGGCACCCACCTCAGTGATACGGTGATGTCAGATCAGCACTTGAACAGAGAATTAGTCAAACATTAACTCCTCTTGAACTGATACGCCCTGCTGTGGGACTGAGGAAAGACGTGTACAGAAAGGATGTCAGTCTGTCAAGCTGTTCCATTTACTTCAAGATTATATTGTGCTCTGTGTGTTTGGAAAGATAGACGCATAAATACACACATTATTATTAGAACTACATGTTTGATTGTTGTTACAGATTATATTGTTTATTATATTATATTGATTATTATTGTGATTATGATGGTATTAAAGAGGTGGCCGCACATTGCCGCACGACTTTGCAATTATCAAGACCTCAACATTGCATGACGTCAGGAAAGCATGACTTACTTTAACATTAACAAATAAAAGCAGGATTTACCCCTCACTTCATTAAAAGTCATTATCAGTTTGTGTTGTCTTACAAAAAAAGCAAACATTTTTGGTAAATGAGCATACAAGTGTTTTTAGCTGTTCATGTTTCTGCATGTTGCAGAGAGTATGCCAACAGAACCAAGCCACCCTGGTCCAGATGGGCTCAGCAGTAACTGCGCGATCTGTGGAGACAAAGCTACAGGCAAACATTATGGGGCATCCAGCTGTGATGGCTGTAAAGGCTTCTTCAGACGCTCCATACGCAAGAGCCACGTGTACACTTGCAGGTAAAACCTAGAGACAGTGTATTAGCACACGGCGGGCTGGAGTCAACATATTCTATGCACATAAGTTTGCACATACATGCAGTTGGATCTGCACATTTATGCCAATTTGCACATTTTGCTACATTATGTTATATCACTTTGCTTCCTTTGTAAAACTTTACAATGGGATGATGTGTTTGTAGGTTCAGCAGACAGTGCATTGTGGATAAAGATAAGAGGAACCAGTGTCGTTTCTGCAGACTCAACAAATGCTTCAGAGCTGGCATGAAAAAAGAAGGTAAATAGAAAGTAGTGATTGACAAATAAATCCAATTCATTAACAAACAGATCAGATTTTCCTATACTGGCAATTTACAAAAGATAGCAAAGGAGGTGTAAATAGAGATGAGAGTTTTTTTATTTCAGATTGTAAAAAAACTACCTCATTTTCATTATAAAGTTTGTTTTTCAGTACATTTATAAGTTTTCACAAAGAAGATTTTCATTCTTGTCACTAAGACAAAGACAGGGTCAAAAGTGGTGGCAGCTTTGAGTTTCATGGAAACTCAAAACTTGCTTAACTCTAAAAATCCAAACGTATCATCTTTGATGCAGTGATGAAGTTTCTGAGACATTTTGCATCAATTTACTATGGAAATTTTATTCAAAACCCTGTTGTATGATACTGATATCCTGTTCCCTTCTGAATACCAGATAACAGATTATACCACAATAATTTTACATGGTAAAAAAATGTTACAAAATACTAAAAAAAGAAATAGTTTTTTCCCCCTAGATTGTGTTTAAAGGTCAAATTAAGACTTCCGATTGTAAAAATGGAACTTATCTGCCATTGTTCTGAGGTCAAGCTTTAAAGGGTTAAGATAATCAAAATGGGCTTGATCATAAAGATGTAATTACTAAGTGTGTGTGTGTGTGTGTGTGTGTGTGTGTGTGTGTGTTTATGAGCATTACAACCTTGGCACAGAGTTTTACGACATGTAATGATGCGTTATTCAAACATGTTGTTCTGGATTGCAACAGGTTAACGTTTGACTCCTCTCTGCTGATGCCAGCCTGTATGGCTATTTTCCTAAATATTAACTTCCAAAGTATCGGTTGTTATCATTCATATTCAGGACACCCCCTCCTGAACACACACAACCCCACTCTTACCGCAGATAAATCCCAACTCAAGTTAATTCCTGAAATCACTAAGCTGCAGCCTGATATCAGTGTTTATAACCACAGTGACTATAGCTTTTTGTGTTAGCCGTGCAGAACGAGAGAGATCGGATAAGCTCTCGAAGAAGTATCGCTGACTCCCAAGACCTGCCTCCCATTACTATTTTGGCCCAAGCGGAATCATTATCCCGACAGGTAACAGGACTTTTCAAACCACATCTAGTAAAGTTGGAGGTTTGTATGTAAGCTTTACTGCAGTATTTGTTCCTATTTTACTGCAGATCACCACTCCAGTAGGACTGACAGACATACCTGAGTTGAAATCGGCCTCTGTGGGGGACGTTTGCGATTCTATGAGGCAGCAATTGTTGGTGTTGGTGGAATGGGCCAAATATATTCCTGCTTTTGGAGAGTTGCCACTGGATGACCAGGTAATGAGATATCATACACACCACATATACCAGAATGATAAATCAAAGAAACGCGAATGTGGCTCTCTAAAACTATAAATACATGCACTACAGTACAAATACGGGACCTTTCTCATTAAAGGGAGCTGTTGCTGCAGTTTGTTTTCTTTGTTTAACTGTGTGTGTCACCCCCTCCAGGTGAGCTTGCTCAGGGCTCATGCAGGTGAACACCTCTTGCTTGGAGTTGCCAAAAGGTCAATGCCATTCAAGGACTTCCTGCTTTTAGGTAGAAACTGACGACCAGAGTGGCATCTTATTTCTGTGTGGCGTAATCATGTGGGTCAGCACCGATGTGTGAACACTAAGAATGATTAACTAAAGCTTTGTGTGTCTCTGGGACTTCAAAGGTGTTTTTTTTTTCTTGTTGTAAATGGCATTATTCATTGCTGAGACACTTATAACATAATATTGTAAACAATATGTTCTCAGTGACAAATACTTGAGCATATTTCTTGCATTGCAATATGACTTCTGAGCTTTTCCAGTTATTTGCCAAAGTCCTAAATAAAACCTTTAAACAGGCCCCCTGACGGCCAGTAAAAGTAAAATAATCTAAATACACAATGATGCCCCACCCCATTCACACCCACATACCTTTCTCCTGACAGGTAACGGCTGTGCGATTCACAGGAACAGCCCTGAACCGGAGATTTGCAGGGTAGCCAATAGAGTCCTTGATGAGCTGGTCCAGCCCTTTCAAGACATCCAAATAGATGACAACGAGTATGCGGCTCTTAAAGCAATTGTCTTCTTTGACCCAGGTAATATGTAAAAGAATGAAAGTACATTAACTTAGCAGCCATTCAGACCATTTGTGAAGTTTTTTTGTCTTTAATAAAGTGTACATCGCAAGATAGATGGATTTGTTCCAAGAAGATGATCATTAAAGGATCAGTCTCTCTTGGCTTCTACTTAAACAATCAGAAGTGGCAGCTGCACGTTTTCACAGTGAGGTTAGCACATAGATTGCAGTAACATTTGTCCTCAGAAGGCATTTCTTCATTGAAAGTGTAAAGGAAGACGCATTGCATTTCCAAGAACATAAGAAAGTCCATCCCATTACTTACCAAATACATTCTCATACTCTGCATGACTTCTCAGGCGGTTAGTACAAGAGTCAAAACGGATTGGTTATTTAGCTGTTAGGTATTTGATGATGTTCTGGTCTGAGAATGTAAAACATGTGGCTGCTGACAAATGGCTTAAAGACAGAAATAAACAAGCATCATAAGAAGTTTATTTTGAGACCTTAACTGGAAGTTTTACATTGGATCAGCAAAACTTCTAAAATGTGTAGTACCAGATGTTTAAGATGTTACTTCTGATTCATCAGGCTGGTGTAGTGTGTGGTTGACTTGGCTTTTCAATAAAAATCTCTAGAAACAAAGATCATTTCTGGTCATATGAATTTAGCTAAAGCTTCACCATGTAGCATTTAGATCAATTAACTTGCAGAGTAAATGATAAAATATTCATAACATGCCATAAGTATATGGTCCATCCAGTAACAATGAAGAAAATAATATGTTGCATGACCAATAGACACTCATTACTAACACTAAACTTATAATAAATACAGTGACCTCTCATACATACATACACACACACACACACACATATATATATATATATATATATATATATATATATATATATATTCCTTTTGCTTTCTGATCTTCAGATGCAAAGTCTTTGCGGGACCCCTC
>JBAMHX010000020.1:15254201-15265054 GCA_037177515.1 Pseudomugil tenellus
TATGTTGCAAAACAAAAAGTGTTTTAAACTGTGGATTGTCTGAACTGTAGATTTTCTGTTTTGATGTCTTTTCTGATTTGCCCCCCTGATGATGGTCGATGTGTGCAGTTTATTACTAATCAAATGCTGAATTCTGAAAATGCGTAAATGTATAAAACTTTATGCAAACATTTCATGGAGGTGGCAATTTAAAGAATATTTTATAAGCTGCCTTCAAAATGTGGCTAAAAACTACTCAGTAGAAAACGATGCCTGCAACTGAATGTACATTTTTGCATTAAGTTTGTGTATCAGAATCTATAAAAAAAAACCTGCAAACAGTTTCAACCAATCTGTTATTTTCAGTATATTCTTTGTTGTTTTTTTACTCATAAATTAAAAAGTTCTTTACTATTACTACTCCTGACAAAAAGAGAAAAAGGTTTAACATATTTGATTCACACAAGCAGCAACACAATTACAGTTTTTATGCATCTTTAGCAGCTTAAATGTAGTTACATGTAGTCTTATGACCCACATCTACAGTGTTAAAACAAATGTGGACAAATTGATATATTTCAATTGATAATGCAAAATGCATAACTGGGAGTATCCTGGTCATTAACTTGCTTTACGCAGTTTTCTTTGTTTATTTCTTTGTTTGTTTCATGCTAATAATATGTACATCTCCTAATTTGTTCATTGGTTAATATAATCAAATACCAGCATATCTCTATCTACATAAAGAGTAATATTATATTATATAAAAATGGTGTATGCATTTACTTTAAACTTAAATAAAGTCATAGAAAAAAAGGAAGAAAATTCTTTTGCGTTATTTATTTTTACCCCCATATTTTTGTTTTGTAATGAGAAACAACCAAGACAGAAAGATGATGATAAATTGACAGAAATGTCCTTCCATGCAGTAATACATGTGGTTTCTCTATTTGTCCCTGCATGGAAGTCATGATGTTTCACATAGTTCCTCTGCTTCTGGATACACGTTTCCAAAGCTTTTATTGGCACACCGTTGAGACCAGACTGCCGTATGATGCTGTCAATCTAAATCAAACCAGTTCTCCCCATTGTCCGTCTGAGAAAACACACTGTGTGACAAACACTAAAAAAAAACAAAACAGAATGCAAAATGGTCATTTAGACTGAAACTGAGTGGTCGACTGTACTTTTAAATCTGTCATTTTCTTTCCGTCTATCCCCACACAATCATTTTCTTTGCGCTTATGTGTGTGCAGTGGATGAAATCGGGGGATGAAGCTGAGAGCTCTTATTCTCTGTATATTGTTGTGTGACTCAGAGAAAACTCTCAGGTTATTTATGGCAGAGGAGATGATGTTGTCTAGAATCAACATTGCGAAATCCTTCTATCAACTCCATAATGGACAAGCTACCTGGCTTAGGTCAAAACAACACCACCTACGATGGGAAAATGTGTGTAGGTGCATATACAGTATGTGTGTATGCTCCTAGCTGCAATTTATTTATAATCTGAGCAGGTGCATGTGTGTAAACTCCAATATGTGTGCTTTTGGAGGTGCGTGCACGTGCGTGTGTGTACCCAGCGAGCTTTAATCAAAGGCCTATAGTGAGGAGATGTGGGGGCCCTGTCCCTCTCTTTTTCTGCAGATAAAACTGAGTGTTAGCATGCCAGTCACATATCTCATCTGAGACGCATCGCTCTCCTCCACACACCTCACCACGGCCCACACTGACAGCCTGCTATTACACACCAGTATGATGCTTGCTCCACCTGAGGAGGATGACAAAGGGGAGGGCTGGGAGGGGGGTTGGGAAACAAAGCATGGACGGGAATATGAAATATATGTTTTTTGTTTTTTAGTTTCACATCAGTTTGACTAAATGAGGACGTTGCTTTTAAAAATGTCCTCAGTCTCAGGTGTGGCTAAACTGTGGATTTGCAATATACTTTTTTTTTTTTCCTTAATGGAAGGTGACTTCTTAGGCTTACATCTCTGAAATAATTCAACTGAATTGTTAAATGAAAGTACATAAATGAAACAACTAACTTCCAAAATTTAGATTAGAAAATAAGATTAAATGTTATAAATGTAATGGTAATGGTAAATGGTTAGTGTGCATTTCTTGCAATACTACTAGTCTAAAACTGATCTTAGATTAATCTGGACAGCAGTTATTTTTTCTTTTTCTCTTTCTAATTTTGTGGGTAAATAAAGGAAGAATACACTAAGCATCCAGCTTCTTTCTCTCATGACACTAGATGGCAGCATTAGTCTGCAGTTTCCGGATATATGCCTTTAAAATGACTGTTATTTATGAGGAGTGCCCTTCCTCTGCCATCCTAACATAAGATTTAAAAATGAATAAAACAATAGCCTAAGAATAATATTTGAATTTTTTTTTTTAACAATTTAGCAAATTGAGTGTCAAATATTTACTTATATACATATTGAAAGCCAGACACGTGTTTGATGGTTTTAAGAGTATGTATTTTTTATTTGGTTGTTTTTTCTTATTTTTCTGAATTCAAAACAAATGTTTTAATGTCCTTTTTACACCAAATGTAATTTTATTATTTAGCCTGTTTCATGATGTTGATGGAGATTTAAACTGTTTTACACAAGGACTGCACATGTGGTTCTGCAGCATGCTGGGGAACATTGGTGTAGTCTGAAATGAATGGCACATGACAGCAACCCCAGATTAGAGCCAGAGATTGCAGACTATCATTCCTCACCAGTGCATTTACCCATAATTCCCCTCTGTCTGTAACATATCCAATGATTCCCCCAGCAGAAGACAAGGTGAGGTGGTATGAATCTCTGCTTGTAACTCTGGAATGAATTTAAAACCCTCCTGAGTGATTTTCTGTGTCTGTCCTGCGACTGTGTGTTGAATGCATGTGCTGTTTCTGATTATACCACAGGATGGGTGAAAGGAAGGAAAATACAGCGACAGCTTCATTTCCAAAGCTGAGTTCACATAAATGAGGGATTAAAGTAAGCAGGAGGGTGTGGGTTCACCTCGGTCTTCAATGACAGCTTTCCCTCCTTTAAATCACTCTTTTTCTCCCTCTGTCTACCTCTCCCTGTCTCACGCCTCTTTAAGTCTCCATATCAATTTGTTGTCTTCCACTTGAACTGTCTCTTTCCCTTTTTAGAATATCTATTTTGTCTTGTTACTGCTCATTTTGCCAGCAGCCATAACCCACACATGTAAAAACATGTAAAAAGGAAAGAAAAAGGCTTACTGAACTGTTGGCTATATACACAGTGATTTACATGGGTGCAGGGAGATGGGGTCCACTCTACATCATGTTGATGGGGAACAGGTTAGAGCAATGAAATTAGGGGTTAGAGCCATTCAAGGGTGTGTGTGTGTGTCTGTTGGGGTACATTAGGGAAATGAAAAGGGGTGGACCACTGATGGGTTCTGAGATGCAGACTTGTTAGAATAAAGGATTATATAAAGGATAGGAGACAGAGGAGATGACAAGGTGGATGATAAGATGAGTAGAGCAGTAATGAAAATGGTCCTGTGTACCCCGAGATTACGCAGGGAATGAGATTGCAGAGAAAGAGAGAGCGAGGCAGGAGGAGGAGAGGGGAGGGGGTGTGTGGTAGAGGAAGGAATGAATGGGGTTGCAGGGATTCTGAAAAAAAATAGAGAAATATGGAGACTCGTATATGATGAACAATAGTGAAAGTCAACTGGAACAGACATGGCGTGTTGGCGTGAAAGGAAAAAAATGGGAGAGAAGAGAGAAGAGGAGAAGAGGCATTACAACTCGGGACGATGCAGCCTCACTCTGAATGATAAGTGTCTGGCACATTGCGGGTTATGGGAAGTTCACACAAACAAATGACTCCCATTTGCCAGAGGCGAGGGACACAATTGAGAAAGAAGGGACAAGAGAGGAAAGGGGGAGATGAAGAGAGAAGAGAGAAAAGAGAGGGAGGTAGAGAACTGAATGCTGGAGCTACGATTTCTGATAAGTCCATCTGTATGGAGGAAAGTCTTACTTCTTTTTGCTCGTCTCAGGTTTGAGGCAGACACTAAAACACCTTCAATCCAAAGGATATCCGGGATCCTGTAGTGAAGCAGAGCAGAACTATGAGCTTGGCATCTTAAATTACAGCTGGCCCATGGACCTTGGTCAATAATACTAAATGTACTGCAAATTGTAGCATGTAGGTGGGCTATGTTTTGCACAATGAGAGGTGATATCAAACAGTAATAAGGGTGCATGAATACTGCCCTTATTTATATTAGGCTGCATGGAATCAAAGCCAAGCATAGCTGGATGCCTCTCTTTGAAAATGACTTCACTGCAGTGGTTTTTAAGCAAAAGTCCTCACATCTTCATCTTAACCAGGCAGGGAGACGTGTTTGCTTCTGAGTCCCACTGTTTAGGTTAAAGGTGGTTTAACTCTGATATTTAAGGGTTTGGTTTTAATAGATTCCTCCAAAAGCAGAGATAGTTTGTCTAAAGGAAAGATAAGAGATCCAGTTTTATGCAGTCAGTGTATAAATCAGCTCAAAAAGACACTGGCTCAAATATTTAGCAGGGTTATCTTTTTTTAAAAAAAAAATATCGCTTCTTGTCATCATTTAATGGCTGCATGCTAACACTTCCTAATAAAAACCATAAACAATATACCACATTTTCAATTTCATTGGCTAGTTTAATTGATTTTTACCAGTATTTCATCAGTAATTGCTACTATGAAATGCACAACCATGATAAACTCATGTGGTTGTTATTTTCAGATCCTAAAAATGATGAATAAGCAGAAATCTCAGTACTTTCAGGCATATATTCCGGCAAATCAAATGGATGAGTAGAACACATTATTTTTTCCACATTTCTGTGTGGAAGATTGCGTCGGACCAAAGTGTGTTTCAGCATTTGCACCATGACTGGCACAGGGATACACATGTGCACACATAAATGTGAAAATTTAAATACATAGTGTCAGTACATTATCCAAAGCCCTATCATCAAATCTGGTTTTAGCCTTAGAGAATCGAGTAGGATGGGCTTTTGACCATTTTCATGCTCGGCAGTCAGAGTAAAATCCATCAGAGAAGAGGCAGAGGTAGCAATTTCTCCAGTGGCACTTGCATCAATTGTCCATAATGTGATACATCTGCCATAATATAAGTTGTGTCTTCTGTATTCATTAGCCATTATATTTTCAGTTGCCCATTCTTTATGTTTGTTGCTCTTAATATGAATTAACTAAAAGAAAAAAAGAGTTTTTTTCATTGAAAAGAATAAAGGACAGTTTAAAAACTGTAGGACATATCCTGCTGAATTACATGTAAATAAAGCAGTGTGTATTCTTATAATAGCAAAATCTAACATACATGAAGATAAAAACGTGCATGACTTATGCGTCAGCAGGAGCGGCTGCTGGTCAGTGTTAGTGCAGTGAGAGAAATCAGTGTGAACCTGATCATTTCCGAGTAAATTAAGTTTAATCAAGAAAATAAAATAAAATCTAAATACACCTGAGGAAGTTCGGTAAAATTAGACATTAGCCACTTTTATCTCCAGCTCACAAGGCTGTGGGGTCTTCATTTGAAATTTTATCATCAGAAACAAACCAAGTGTAAATAATTTGTCTTTCACGGGAGAGGCGAGGCGTTTCATTTCCAAAACAGCTCCGGATCTAATTATTTTACCTCGAAATTAGAACTGAGCTCACTTAAAAAGGTACAAAGGAATTCACTGTAAGCGTGTAATTAATTTTATATTACTATTTACCTCTACGTCAGTTAATTATGGTCTCTATAGATGTGTGCTCCACATACAGACACAGTCAAGCCGTCACCATGTATAGAAAGACGGCGGCGGTAAAAAGTGGAAAAGTGAGAATTTTACACACATGGCTTCCTGTTCTAATCAAGAGCTTTCTCGGCTCCTATCTGAAAGATACACATGACTGACTCCTTCAGTGGGATACCTACACAGCATGGATGTGTGATGAGACAGTAAGTGTATGTGTGCATGCGCGCTTGCAGAAGCTCTCCAAGCCTGCAGTGGAGTGGTAAAAGATATTAGGCCGCAATTGCAAAAAGATTGCAAAAAGTGACATCCTTAATATAGAAAGATTACTGTGTGCAACATCACTTTGATTTGAGCTGAATTCATTTTTCCCCCACTGACAGGCTTCTGGACACCTCAGAGCTCTGCAGAATGGATGAAAAAAACCTTTGTGTTAGTGTGTACAAATGCAAGAATTTAACATGATTGTGTACTCCGCTTGTTTGAAAGCAAGAGAATGAAACACAAATGTCATTTCTGACAATTACTTTTGGCAGATCCACTTGCTACACCTGCTTTTCTCCAGAGAATTGATTGATGCTTTGGCTTCAAGCATGTCTGGACATAAAAACTCTGAAGAAAACAACTGTTGAGCCACACTTGATTGTCAATTTCTTGGTCAAACAGCAGAGATGGCAATGGAAACTGTGCTGAGGCTGTCAGTCACTACTGCTCAACAAACAATAATTTAACTACGGATGAAGATAAAGTTTGCGACCCTTTTAGAATTTCAAGGATTTCTCCATTTATTACTCCTAAATCAGGGTCTGATCTTCAGCAGAATGATAATGATATACATAACAGCCAGTTTAAACAAACAGCTGAACTTGTCTTTGTGATCATTGAACACTTGCAGGCTGTAACAGTGTAACAGTGTGGGGAGCTCCAGTACTTTGGTACAGAAAGGATGTTTTAGAGTGGAAAAAAGGGAGGAAGGGTTACTTAGGGGGAGTGGTAAACAAGTGGTTACAGAGGTAGACTTGGGTTTTGGTTTGGGTGATTCACTACCGTTCTCTGAGCACACCCATTAACCCCTAAAACTGCTTTCTAGTAAATGTAAAAATGCCTTGATGACAAAATCTACTATAAAAAAGTATAGAAACATCTCTAAGACATGAGAGTTCATCAGTGAAAAATACAGAAAGATATTTGATGAAATCAGGAGCATTGATTGTCTCCATGAGAGTAAGTAAACTGTACGGATCACAAGCAACTCTGGGGAACAAACCCAAAGACAACAGCAAACACTTGCAAAAAAGTCCAAATTGTGCTATGGGTTTTGTTATATTCAAACTGATTTTTCTGTGTGTTACTAGTTTCACACATGGTTTCTGTTAATAATTGTCACATCTATGACAACGGTAGCATTAAACGTTTTGCCAACAGTGAAGCAGGATGGAATGAGAGTCGGGTTGAGGTTGGCAAAATCCAAACTTAAACACTTTGCAAATGTTCGAGTATGAATGATGATGATGATGATGATAATCAATCAAAAAGTAGATAAAGATCTGGAGGCAAACAGCAGTAAATTTCAAAACTTAAAAAAAGGTTTCATGTTAACCGTGAAGCATCATCGTAAAGGTAGAGTAAGATGAGGTGGAATTATTAGGCATGAAGGGGAAATGCATGATGAGAACTCAGGAGAGAACAAAGGAAACTAGGAAGAATTTATGCTGACTGGCTGGTTGTAGCCACTGAGACCAGGGTGTTGGAAAGCAGAACATATGATCATCTGCTGCTCGTCTTTTTTTCCAGACACGTGAAATAAAAAAAGATTATAGGACATAAAGCAAATATAAATTAAACAAGAATCCTTGATGAACCAATAAAACTTATCAGTCCCATAAAGTACAAGATATTGAAACATTAAACAAAAACACAACACAACCTGAACACAAACAAATTAAGGCTGCATGACATTGGAAAAATCAGACTTTGTCATTTTTAATAACCTTGCAATATAAACTCTATTATGAAAAAAATGCAGGAATAGTTTCTGGGTAATATTTCATTCAGTCATGTATAAACTGTGAATTTGACGAAAACATGTTGATTACACACATAGCTGCCACCGGGTGCGTGATAGTCCTAATTCTGACCCTTTTTACACACCATAAAACAACATACTGTGCAGCTCTGAATACAATTATATTAGTATCAGAACATCTTACAGAGAGGTTAGGTGATGAAGCACGACGATGATCAAAAGCAAACATAGTAATTATTTTTTATATTCTAATGATCAATAGAAATGACCAAATTATGATGATATACATACATACGCACACACACACAAACACAAACACACACACACACATATATATATATATATATATATATATATATATAAACATATTACAACTGGTGATATGAAGGATTTTATTTTCTTGCAGTACACGTATCACGTGTAATACTGTCCACATTAAACCTTGTGTGTGTCCTATGACCTATTTCATCACCATATGGTTAAAAACTTTACTTAAAAACCTTGTTGCTTATAGATTGATACAAATGTAATTATATATTTCCTAATTCTTTGAGTCAGGCTTTAAAGAGTTAATCATTGTGTGATTGTGAAATTACAAGGTAAAAATACAACTTCTGATTACTTTTAGTTATTCATTTCACGATGGATTCCCTGTAGTATTTCCAACAAATGAAGGCATGAAGGAACTGTATTTTAGTCTGTCAGCCATTGTTGTGCCACTGTTACACAAAGTAAAGCAGATTTACTTTGATACCTTAAAATAAACCCTGTTATCAGACGTGTGTGGTCCACAGCGTGTGATACATCAGTACAGCCAACTCCATAGGCCAAATCATTTATTAATTAGAACACTTCCTAGAAGGTTTACATATCATTTCCACCTCATTAAAATAACAATCCCAATCACAACAGCCTTCAACACAGCTGGTGTCAAGTGCAGTATCAAATCTGGGACTATGCCAGGGGAAAAGATGTCAAAAAAAGTCCCCCCGCCTCAGGTCAAAATATTCTCAAATCCCTGAGGTGGACTTTCAGAATCAATCAGAAATAAAGTTTTTGGTCTTTTTTTATTGTGAAGTCTGGAATGTGAGCAGGACAAATGCACCAGGGAGCTCCTTTATTTAGCTAATTCTCTTCTATTTGAGATGTACATATTTCTACTGTGCTTTGATAAGGCCTTGGGGACATGCATGTTTTAATTAGACCTGAGCAGCCTGGTTGAACAGTTCATAGGAAACTTTGAACATTTTTGCTGAAAGCATTTCTCTCTTTGTGACAGGCAATGTGTAATTAGTGGCATATGTACATTTGCATATACGCACCCCGTGACATGTTGCATCCTATTTGAATAAGTAGACATGTCTCGATGTGATATCCCCGAAGTGAATACATGAATATGAGCCGCTAATTATACCAATCTTGCAAATGATCTATTTAAATATTAATATCCTTTTTACTTTGCATTGTTTGCTTGTGTTTTTTTTTTCTTTTTTGCTCCATGAGTTGTGCGTTCTTGTTTGTGTCACCTCCAGGTGCATGGGCTGCAGTGGGTCTTGTCCTCTGTTTGTAAATGTCTGCATTCTTTTTCATGTGTCAGTGCACACTCTGTCTGAAAGCAGGTACATGGTCTCCAGCGGAGAATGACAACGTGTTATTTTGATTTACACAAAGACAATAAAAGCTAATCAGTGAGGCCGTGGTATATGACAAGCAGGAGAACAGAAGAAGGCAGTTTGTGAGGAAATTTGCAGCAATTACCTGACAAACACACTGCAGAAATGAGACCACTGCCACATGATCTCGTTACTCCTCTTTCCTTATTATTTCACCGTCTCTGGAAACAAGTTCATATTTTATATTTGAGTATCTCAGTCAAATATGTTTATTTGCTCTTTGTATTAAAAATTAAAGCTGTTGATTAGGGTTGTCTGATTGTTTGACAAAGTTCATAATTTTTACTTCATTGTAACTGATGAGCGAATTAGTCTACGTGGATACTAATGAAAACAGAATCATTGTTGCTGCAGCTGGTGTTATAACAACAGTATGTCTAGTAGATGTACCTTGTTTTCCTGTTTAATAAGTGGGAAGGATTTAAAAGAGGTTGATTTTATATGTACGATAGTAGCAAAACAACTTTGTTCTTTAAACAACACTAAAGTTTCCAAGCTTAAATCTTTTGGATATGGACATACTGACCTTAGTTTTGCACTGTCCTGCACTCGGTATGGCCCTGCAGCATCCTGACAAACCCCTCTGCTTTGTGTTTTAACCTGGATTGTCATGCGACAGCTGCGTTTTGCTTCATGGCACTGTGTCACCAAATGGGTATCAACACACCTGCGTGATGTTCGATGTACACTGTGGCGGATTCAACAAAAAAACTAGAGAGAACAAAAGTAAAGAAAAGACAGAGAAAGTTGTAGAGCAAGAAATAAGAAAAGAATCAACAATGTCCTGGCTCTTACTTGCTGGAGATTTTAGTGGTCACCGGCGATGTCGTAAAACATACAAGATAGAAGTTATACTCAGATGCAAAGTGCAATCAGAACATTTCAATCAGCTTTCATTAAGAAAGGTGTGAGCACATTCCAGCATAGCATGAGAGTAGAAGTTCCATCATATGAGTAGGAGCTCCACACAGAAACTAAATCCTCTGTTGTTCCTTGGTGGTGGAACAAACTGCTAAACTCTGTTCGCTCTGCAAAGTCCTTATCTACTTTCAGAAGCAGGCTAAAGACGCAGCTCTTTAAGGAGCATTACCGCACTTATTTGCAATAAATAGAAATTATACTAACTCTGGAAATTTTTTCCAGCTCTTTGTGAAAATTCAGTGCAGATGACATTGGGGAATGTCATCTGCACTGGGAATGTCATATATATATATATATATATATATATATATATATATGCCTCTAGCACTGCAGGCAACACCTGTGTCCAACTAAACTTACAGCACTTGTCTATGATGTCCTCTACAGTTTGATTTTGTGCTTGTGTTGTTCTTATTCTCAGATGTAAGTCGCTTTGGAGAAAAGCGTCTGCTAAATGACTGTA
>JBAMHX010000020.1:15292206-15311508 GCA_037177515.1 Pseudomugil tenellus
TATATATATATACGTTATCTTTTAAATTTAATGGCCTAATTTTGTTTCGCTTGACTTACTTATAAGGTATAACTGTTTAATGATTTTGCATTAGCATTATTTAAAATAAATGTCCTCTTACATTGAGAGCAGGGAACGTTTCATGGTTATATTGGTTTTTCCTAATTTAGTTCAGTATATCTTTTTTATTATCTCTTATTTTGCAATAGCAAAAACATTTCAAGTATGACAAACTTTATTGTTGTTGAGGGAGTTTTACAATGTGATTAAATGTTTTAAAAGGTTCCTTTGCTACGTAAAAATGATATTTTGAGTCTCATCAGTAGCACATACATATATAAAACTTCTAGAAAGGATTTGTAAATGACAGAAAAAGAAAAAAAAGAGAAGAAATCGTTCGACTAAATTACATCAATAGTTCTATCTCTATCTCTAATTCTCCTTTGTAGTGATTGTAAATGGTCTTGAACGGTCAAAAAAGTGCACTCTACCCTCTTATTTTTTATAATTTAAGGATATGACTTTTCTTGGATTTTTAAAGGAGTATTTCTTGGGAAAGAGTTATTTTCTGAAAGTGTTCATTTCAAAGAAAATTGGGGAAAAAACATGCATCTGGTATGTTTCACCATATAAGACAAGAGTGCAAGATCAAGTAGATTTCATGTAGCAAGCGACTGATAGTCAAGTGTTGCCTCGTTGACCTCAGAATGGTCTTTAATTCTGGCAAAGGCAACAACATCAGAGCTTTTGCAATATGCAGTCCATTTTATGATGTTTCATGCCTTATGTACTCCAGCACAGGCTTTATTAAAGTGTGTGAAATGAATCAATGCAAAGATGTAAAACTGCATCTTCCTTTACCACAGGGTAAGAAGAGAAGGTATAGTAAAATGTGGTAAACTGTTCCACAGCCTGAAGCTGAAGTCCCTCTTTATTTCTCTGCCTGGAGAAACAGAAGTGATTCTCTGTGTGTCTCCATCTTTCCCTGCTCATGTTTAAATCATGAGGGAGACAGCCTCATTACATGTGACTCGCTCACCTGCCACTACAGAGGCAATATGACATGCAAACACGCCGTACACACACACACTCACACGTTTGGACGTACAAGCCGACATGTGGAGAACTGCATCATTTGTACACAAATATAAAAATATAGCTGGACTATGGTGCAGTTTATTTGGTAAATGAATATGCCATTGCCCCTGTATGTTCATGCAAAAAAAAATCCAAACATTCTGCATGTGCACACACACAGAACTATACACCCAGCTTAGGTAGAGTATTCCCTGTTTACATGGACTAATGTCTGTTAGCAGGTACTTACTTTGAAGTATCATCCTCCATGCCTGTAGAGCAAGCTCAGATTATGTTGAGGCTGTCACTAAAGGGTATAAACAGAGGCCCACACACACTCGTAACCGCACTCACTCATGCACATCAAAACCACACACTCGCACGCATAAACACTGAGAGCTTACATTGTATCAGTACCCCCCTAAGCATCGTCTAGCCGGCCTCAGAAGGTGTGCATCACTGTTCTGATTTACATACGTGAAGTGCAGCGAATGCAGCCTGATGTTTTCACCTCTGCAAAAAAGATTACACTGACTGGTGCTTTGCTACATGAAACGTTCCAGCTAAAATGTAATTTTTACCCCCATTGTTGGGGGATGAAACCAGGCGAACGACAAAAGATAGGATATGACAGGAAAGATATGGCAGAGGGAAAGGGGAATAAAGGACTGGAGGTAAAAAGGGATAAAAGGAGTAAGATTCAAGTCTTTGATATTCCAGGAAGTGGGGCGCAACAGGGGAGAAAGCACACCAGTTTGTGAAATATGATTATGCAAACTGACCTGTGGCAGGTGAAGAGAAAAAACAAACAAATGGGACTATGTTCAAGTTTCACGTGAACCCCTTCTCTTCTCCTTCCTTTGCTGTCTTTATTCAAACTTCAGTGCTTTAACACTTAATCAATTGACCTCCATTGTGGGCTAATCCTTAACTGTGCCTAATTCATTGAGCTGAAAGTGTCATTCGACTGAGCTATGTTCACTATCTTTTCAATGACACTCACCCAAATGGGACTAATATGGCCTCAAAAGATTCACTTAATTTCTATCTGCTCCATTTAGAGGAGGATGAGTATTAATGTGGGGAGAAATAGGCTCGATTCAACCTTGTTCCTCTTGTTTCCGCTCAAACTGAAGCTTGACATCTGTGTTAAATTTACAAAGGATGTTTTGATGTTTTAGGTTCTTGCAGAGTAAGAAAAGTAAAGTGCAGCAATCGTGGAGCTGTTCAGACACGAGCAAACACCTACAAAGCCACTGGATTTCTATGCTCAGGTCTGACGAGGAGGGAGGGGGTTAGTGTCTTTATGAATTTTAGCCAACGCGTTTTATGGAAGCCGTGTTTTGCTGGTCAAATCTCAGCCGCGTTCAATCGTAATGCAATCATCTAAGTTTTACTCCATTTTCTGTCTCTTCTGGCTGGAAGATCAGAGTATAAATCTCAGACTGAATTCCATGCACGTAAGAGTACTTACACACAAATATACAATACATATAGATGACTTTTCAAACATATGAAAGCTATAGCTCAGAAAACAATCTGAAAAATATCAAATAAAAATCAATCAAAACAGCAATCCTTTCTCTTCAGAAGCATCTCGCTGAAACAATCCCTACTCCACCCTTGATCCAGGTTGTTTGAATGGGATGCATAGAGAGAAGGAAAATGGAAAGAAAAGAACTGAGACTGTGAACATGTGGAGGAGAGAGACGATAAGAAACAAAAAAAGAAAAGAAAAGGAGAAGTGAGGTGAGAAAGGAAAACCACAGAAAGTCGTAAAAGGGAAAGCAAGTGGACGAAGACAGGAGACAGTTAGAGTCAAGTAGATGATTTCTGGTGTCGTTATCAAGGGAAGAAAAAACCTATCCGAGTTCTGAAAGCTCATCTGTTTTTATAGTTATTCTACAATCTAATGAACATAATGCAGTTTTATCAAGGCACCAATCACTACAAGATGCCTTTACTTGATTTCAGCCTTTCTGGAAATCGCAATGACATAATTAAATTGCAATGACTGCAATGGTCAGATAGAGCAGCGCTTTGCCTGCTGAACCAGCCCAAAGATTATTTGTGCTTTTTGGATTTATTAAGGAATCATTAGTGTGCTATGCCTCAAGGTCATTAAGGTGTTATGTTAGTGTTGTAAACAATACAATTTAGTCTGGAGGGCTGTTTGTTAGGAAACATTATCAGCAATTTCCCTTCATATTGCATATCTCCTCATCTCAATGAGGTACTGCAGGTTCATTGATTCCAATGAATCAGTACTAAAAAAAAACATTAACTCAGAGACATAGCTTCAGTTGTTGGCAATAACGCTGTGGTCTAAATGAACTCCAACTATGTAATTGTTGGGGTTTTTTTTTTGTTGTTGTTATCGAGAGGCATTTTTGTACAATTATTTCCATTTCCACTGTCAGATATATAAGCCATTGGAAGGAGCAGACTGTGTGATGGTTATCATAACTCAGAAATGCATTAAAAAATAACTACGCTGCAACTGTCAAAGACAATTGCATTTACACACACGCACACATTCACACATGAGTGAGCACTTAGGTGCGCATACGCACAGATGCAAACGTACTGAGGCGAACTTGAACACATCCAAGCGCACACATACAGAGAGAGAAGGTGTTCCCACAGATAGTGGAGTCGATGTTCTTAATCCAAAGCAGACCTCATCTGTCTCCCATTATAAAGACTCTGCCTTAGCCCCAAGAATGTCTACATTTCATAAATATTATCTGGGCCTGGCAAAGACGGCCGGACAAAAGCCAGAGCACAGAGCGTTTCTCAGGGCCGCATCAGGGCATAATTAGCAATCATAACATCATCTCTACATGCCATACAGTCTTATTTTCTGGAAACCTCTTAATTGCCTTGAGGTACAAAAAGGGGGAAAAAAGGAAAGTCTTCAATTTAAAAATTAAATATAAGTTATAATAGCCTAAAACTGGGTCAACTATTTCCCAATAAACAAAAGAGAATAAAGTAAAAAATAACATAAAATAAAATACTGAACTGAACATATGGGCTTGTATTTATTTATTTAATGTCTTTGGTGAAACATATTAAAAAATGTAAAGCGTCAAATGAACTGGTCACCTTTTTTATTGATCTGAAAATGCCATCGCTGCAGGACAGAGGGAACAGTACTGAATACAGAGAGGAAGAAGAAGAAGAAGAAGATATAAGCTCATTACTGACACAAGTTTTAAAACCAGAGTGAAAAAAGAAGGAAAGTAAAAGTTAAGCACTTCCTGAAACTTTGGCTTCCTTCCTTTCCATCATTCTTGAAGAGTTTACCCCCTTTCCTGCCTTCCCCACCTGTACTCCCCCCACCCCTCTCTTACTCATTCTCTCTCTTCACTCTCTTTGAGTTAAGGAGGGTAAGGTAATCGTAATGAAATGACCCCGTGAGGCACGATGGCAGCCCTCGCCTGATAAGTTATTCCTGACTGGCTTTTAAGCTGCTGTCAAGCAATTTCCCTTGAAACCTTGCTTTGTTTTTTAAGGATGGTGTGTGTAGTTGTGATGGTGGCATTGGTAGTGTGTCTGCATGTGTGGTGATGGTGGTACTGGAGGAGGGAGGGTTTCTTTGACACCCCTACTTGTCTCCCATGAGAGGTACAGATGACAACCTAAAGGTATAGGTATGTGTATGTGCAGATGTGTGCACACGAGGGTGTGTCTATGCAGGGGTGCAGTGGGAGACATCTCACAGATGACAATCCCGCTAATTGAAATGACAGATTATTCTAATGTGCAGAAAGTCATTAAAAACCCAGCCGCCGTTTTTCTCCCTTTTTTCTGTTTCCCCTCGCAGAGAATATTTCTGACTCTAAGTCAGAGCTGGAAAATCTGCACTTTAAGGAGATGTTAGCTCTCCTGCCTTCAAGCTCATGATTATTATCAGGATCACCTGCCACATAGTTAACATCCAGGAGATACTTTTCCCAACTTTTGCTCAAATTAACACCACTGCTAAGTGAGGGGGAAAAGTTGGGGGTTGGACAGTATATTTTCACATTAATGCTGAGGGTAAAAACTGGTCTGATGACTCACAGTATCCATGATTGTCCAAGACAACAACGGCATGTACAGCTGGATTATTTCAGCTTACCAGTGGCTCTGAAGGCTAAGACACATTCCCATTACTTCCTGTGTTATCTCACTAAGCACAGTGCACATGCTACATTGCATTATTATTAGTTCTGTGTATATGACAACAGTGAAGAAAGCCAGAGTCTAGCTAAAACCAAGGCAACAGTATCTGAGCAAAGGATCATCCAATGTGCCTGGAAATTAAGGTCAAGTGTCAAATGTTTATTTTTGTTCCTCATCCCCAAAGTGTTGGAAACTTTACTTTTCCTTCTAGCTGGGTTTGACACAGAACAGCACAGTGCATCTCTGAATATGTGGGATTTAAAAATAAAGACAAAACTCTGCTAAAAAGAAGGATTGTTAGCAGCAACGCCATGCAATGCAGAGCTTGGTTCCAAGCCACAACAACCCTTTCATGGGAACAATTGGTAAGTTTTGCCCAGGGTCTCGGCAGGGGGGCGTACCGTTCATTTGAGTCAAAGGCTTGCCAGGATATGAAGTTCTGGCACATTGAATGTTGCTTGAAGATCATAAATAAAAAGGCACACAGAGTCGGTAATTTTTTTGTGCATCCAGATACTTCCCTTTTCCACTACCTCCCTGTCTGAGACATAAATATCCAACTATTTTTTAATTTATTTTTTTTTGCTCCCCATCCGAGCAAGCAGACTCCACTGATACGGCGTCACAATATCCTCAAACACTCTGCAAGCTGATATGGTATTTCTCCATGCAACAGATCCAGACAGCTAAAACACCAGCCGGGGACACATTTTTCCATTTCTCTCCTCTGTCTCCTCTCCACCTTCTCCTCCTACACTGACATTCAGCGGAGGTAAATATTTAACAGCATGCTATTGAGTGCCGTGTGCAGTGTGGCACAGGCCGGGCTGCGGTTGAGATATGTATATAGACAAGACTGTTTTATTAAGAGTCGCTGCAGACATATTAAGGTAAAGTATGCCTGACACCTGGGGAGGAAATTGCCAGTATATGACACTATTCCTCAATACTGTGGCAGCTCGCTTCAGTGCAATTTTGCACAAGGCGAGTGACAGAGAATGACATGCAGAGAGGGAGGGAGAGAGAATGAGAGAAAGATGAAATAGTGAGTGTGTGCAAGGTGGTTCGAATCGAGGGGTGTGTCTCCAGGTGTGTGCAAACAGTAGATGTGTGCGCATGTGTGTTGGTGGCACGGTGCGGTGACATGCAGAGTTTGTAATTGCCTTACCCCATGTGAAGGATTGGCCCAGAGATAGTGCTGTTTACCTATGCTTTGCTATGGTTGCCGTTTGTGGATGTGATGGAGGGAGAGGGAACTGCATTGAATGATTAAATTGGTGACACTGGTGTGTAACTTGTAGGCAAACACATGCAGGTATAGGGAGAAGCAGATAAATGTGGTGAAATATGTCATTTATGCACAGATGCAGCACGTTTAAATTCCCAGTTCCTTTCCTCCTGAAAGTACCTGGATAAACTCAAGGCGAGGTGGTTCGGTAGGACATGACAGGACAGCGCTTCTCACACACACACACACACATACACACAAAAAAAAAGCATTTCCATTCCAAAACATCAGTTTAAGGATGGAAAAAATATGTTACCTAACATCATAAGTATCTCCAAGTATGAACGCCTTGAAAATAGATATTGTTCCATGAGTGCTCACTTTAATTTATGACTCACTGATGAATCATTAAGTGGAGCATTTTTCATAAAAGCATATCTTTTTTTTCCACATCGGCCTTTTATGTACACACGCTGACACACAACTACTCTCACAATCCACCCTTCTAATACAGAGAAGGCCACTTTTAACACAATGGTCTTGTTTTATTTCTAACACCTAGAGGGCACTGTTGCCCACAGTCTCAGCTGTATGGACAGGCTGAACTGCTTGTGCTGTATGATGGCCTGCCTTTCCCCTTGAAAAGCCACCAATTCACACAATTACATTCTAATTAAAAAGAACAACCTAATTAACCCGGGGAATGTGTCCTATAATTCGGTAATATTAACATGATCATCCTTGCGCTTATAAATGATTGGTGATAAAAGCAAAAGCAGAAATTAAAGCCACTTACTAATTAAAATGGGGAGATAAACATGGACTTGTGAAAATGAGGGAATTGGGAAAGACTTTATAGTTTTAAGTAGTTTTATTATTACCGTGTCAAATATGAATTTGAGTAATCATATTTTCTTTGAAGGCTCAAAGCTGTGATTGGGATGAGCGGAGCATCACACAGCATGCTATGCTCCTCGCCAACTCCCCAAAGAGACGCATATTCAGTAGCTGCGCTATATCTTAAACGTGCAGAACAAGAGTCGAGCTGAAAGCGATACATCAGATCAAATTTCTATCATTAATTCTTCATAATTCAATAATAATAATAAAAGGGAAAAAAAAACTGTGCAGACTTTGTGTCACTTACACATTTCCCATCGAATTCCCAGACACGTGGCTGCGTGCAGGAATGGCACCACTTGACTGCTCATGACTTGTGATTCGAAAATTGAACCAAAGGACAAAGAGGTGAAGTGACAATGAAGTGGAGAGACACAGGGAGAGAATGAAAGTGCAGAATAGCAGCGCACTTTTGTGGCTCATCATCACCACCTATTCCCGCTTGGCAATATATCTGTCAAAGCCCTCATCACCATCCCAAGGTAGAGTCTTCCAAAGATAATGACCCATTTAGGTAAATAGCTCTGATCATCAGCACAGTAACCATTATCATAGATATATGGACAAGCATGAGACTACTGAGGTGTCACTTGCAAAGTGAATCTTTGTAATTTGTAGATATATAAATATATAAGCATATACATGTGTGAGCATGCGTGCAACACTAACCATCCAGTTAAGCATCATTAACATACAGCTATAGCTTTCTGACTCAATATATGAATAGATACATTTGGCAAATAGTCTCACTATTTAAAAGCAAATTTCTGTCATGATAAAACAAATGTGATTCATTTGTTGAAAGCACTGATTGAAATGGGAGAAAATGATCATGAGGCCTCTTACTGGAGGGAACTAAAGCTGTCAGGCTGAGAGCTGCATGAAAAACAATGTACTGAAACACTTATCACTCAAAAATATTTAAAGCTTCTCTTCTTTCAGATTTTCCATTGTTGTGCACCAGTAAACACATAAATTGGGCATGTTTTTGGATAGCTGCATACTCAAATGATAGTACTTCTTTAGCGGATAACACATATGTGCATCTCTACAAACTTGAACTGATGAAGTACTAATATACATGTATTACTTTTATTCAAGTCTTTGACTTTGATGTGCTTTTAGTATTCAGAGTGATGTGCAATCAGGAATATGCCACATGTGTATACTTGAGTCATATAAGACAGTCTGCCCTTAACAAGATTTAAGTAATAAAATTACATATATCCTTACATAGATATATATAAGTGCAAGTGTTCTGCATTAGCATAATTCCATGCATATCGCATTCTTGAGTGTTGCATCTTTTAATGTCGGTCACAATCAATTGAAGGGCAGAAAAAAATAGAGCACTTGTTTTGATAAATTATTCTGTTGCAAAACCACCACTAGAGAGCTGTTTCAAATTTGTATTAGGCATGTAATGTCCAAGAATTAGCTGGAACATGATGTGTAGCGTGTGCATATTTCCCTGTCCTTCACTGGAAAAGTGATAAATTATGCAAATGGAGCATCCCAGTGATTACTTTTTAATAAAGCAGCATAATTAAAATTCTAGCTTTAAAGATGTATTTTGTATTGACAGTAGGCGCGTAAGATGTACATTTGCAAAACACATAGAAAGTCAGTTGGACACACACTCACATGGGGGGAGTGGAGGCAGTGTGTGGCATGGCCTGAAGCGATCTGTCTGCCGTAGTGACTCCTGACGCCCTCCTACCTCCATCACACCGTCAGTCATAGCAACGCTGCTGCTTTTTTTCCCTCCCCTTTCTTTAAAAAATGTCTAGGGACGAAAAATAATGTTTGATGCAGGTCCCTCACTGAGAGGACCTCTGGTTTGTTCTAATGACCTGGGGTTCAAGGCCATGAATAAATGTCTTCTCATTTCCCAGCTGAAAAAAAAACTCTGTAACACCTCCAGTAGAAGAAACTACAATCAAAGAGAAATGTCAGAACTTTAAAAATTGCAGCTTATACTGCAAACTTCATATTCACTAATACGTGGTAAATAATGAATGAATGTTTACGTTTGATCCTATCCAAGACTCGTGTACTACATGACCCTGCCAGATTACCAGTGTTCATATGTTTTTAATTACAGTTGCTGAATGCAAAATTGCAAGTGTTGCAGAAGGGGCTCCAGGCGGTTTAAAAAATAACTTTTCACTCCCTCTTTCATGTGCATATTACACTGTGCAGCAGCGATTAGATGTATGTAAAACGACATGAATCATACATCCGTATAGCAGCTCTCTAATCTGTCCTGCTTACTTTTGTCCTTTCAAAGAAATGTTGCATAAGTTCAAGCTTTATCGTTCAATCATAATATCAGCTGGGCTATTATTTTGCATTGTAGTTCATTGCCTCACTGTACAGTTTGAAGTTTGGATAACGAAGATTTACTGTATGCAGATAGGGGCCCACTTTCCTTCTAAACAGCCAATATAAACTCATTTCAGCCCATTTTGTGTCAGGGTACATTCAGAAAAGAAATGTCATAAAAACAGACATATGTCCTTATAAAAAGTTAACGAATACAAATATAAACAGTAAGACATCAGCGTAATTTCACATAGTACATCATGAACAGGGCTCAGGTAGTTTGTCTGGCCTCCGCTGGCAGCAGCGAGTGCTTGAGAGGAGGTAGTTAGGGCCTGGTGCTCTGCCAAGCCAAACTCCTGAAGCATGCAGAAGGCTAATGCTCTGCCTCTGATGTGTGGCTCTGAAAAACCACAGGACCACTCGCAGGGTCCACTAAAACTCCATCACTCACTCACACCCTGGCAGAGACGGAGAGATGGAGGACAGAGCAAGGCGTGCTGAGGGAGAACGGGAGGGAAAGAGAGAGATGGAAGAGAAGAGGGAACAAGGGGAAAGCAGGGAGAGGGGGTAGGTGGAGGGGGTTACAGTCACGCTGTTACAACCACATGATTGAGGAATGGCTGCATATGACGAGAAAAAAAGGCGGAAAAATAGAGTGACTGTATAGTTGGGGTGTCTTAATGCATATTCCATTCATCTTTTCTGCTCTAAAATGTCTCATTCCTCAGCGGCGTGAGTAAATCAGATAGCCTGTATCAGATGGAAACCAGCGGGAGATTCTGGAGTAGATCAAAGGTGTGGCTGTGGTTTAGATAAGTCTACACGCTATCCCCATACAGTTCATCTGTCTTAAATGGCTGCTCATTTCTCTTGTCAGATAGAAGAAAGGCTATATATAGCTGTGATTAAGATGTCTGGAGCAACTTTTGCAGTCTTTAGTCAATTGGAAGCTTCCAAGGACTTTGTTGCCATTGCATCACTGCAGGAGATTTGTTTCATATTATCTGGTGCTCTAGGGCTCCAATTTTTTTTGACATACTTATGTTCCTGTGGAGTAACACTTTTGTCATTTGGCACACATCCACATAGATAGTCTAATAATTTACAAGTAATCAAGCCAAAGAGCACATTGAGATTTCATGGTTTGCTTTCACATTTGCAGCCAAGAGAAGTAACACTTAAATGGGAACTATTGAATTTCTAAAACAAATGCCACATGGTTCAAAACCAATGTTGATGAAAAGAGTTAAAAAAAATATATATATTTTTTTAAGATTAACATACTACTCTAATTTTAAATGGCTAGAGTTCCTTTGACTAACACGTAGGATTATGGTGGTTGTAGCAGCGGGATTTTTCAGACATTTAACCTACGTCATATACTATAAATGTTTTAAGAGACCGTAGTAAATTTGATGGCTTTCTCTTTACCGTGTTGCTTGTGCAAACCAAAGGAAGATTTTCCCTCTCACAGAAGAAAGGCAATGCTCTTGAACAATGTAACATGCCTGGTTTAAGGTCCAGATTTGCTCTTCCTCACTTGTTTACATCGTCATGAAATGGTTTCCCAAGATGCCTTCCAATTGATTTCAGAGAAGGGCAACAAGACGCATCAGGAAAGTGAAACTAGAAACTAGCGCCCATAGAGATGGATGTATTTTTTATCTCATATCTAATCCCAAAATAAACATCTTTTGTTTTAGAAATTAAAACATACTAGTCATCTAGCCCCCTTTTAAGGGCTAGATGACTAGTATAGAGTTAATATTCGTGTGAAAGTAGGGATTACAAACAAATGGTAGAGGTGAGGGGGAGAAAAGTAGGAGGGAACCAAACTCCTTTATTATACAGAGTATAACCATGGGAGTACACACAAAAACATGTAATAAAAGCCCGTTGCCATTTCTGGTTGGCTTTTAGTGATTAAATGAATTGGTTATGGTAACTTTACTGATTTACACATCCAGGCAGGAATTTTTTACCTCTGTGTTGCAACACATTGTTATGCTATACGTTGTCAAAACATGTTATTCAGTACTGGAATATATTTTATAATTGATCACTGTGTAACTGATGTAGCGTCAGGCAGAGTAATGAAACTGAATACGAATACAGCTTTTGTTTCAATGTGACACATATCTCATTTCTTTTAGGAAAAACTGCAAGGTTGTTTTTTTCTTTTCTTTTTTTGTGGTTTTCTTTTTTAAATCAGGCCAAGGTCACGTTAATATGTGATCCTAAATCAGGTACATATGTGATGCTTGTTAAAGTGACCTCAGCATTTTTATCAGTGTGCAGGAGGCGAGACACAGCAAGAACTAATGTAAACCAGAGACAAATAAGTATAATATCATAATGGATCAGTTGTTCACAACATTTCATCACAATGATCCAGATTTGGGAATTTCTTTTTTTTCTGCTATCCAGGATCTGGTAATCCGTTTTACTCTTATGCTGCTTTTTCAAAGCAACATTGGTTTGGATCACTCTGATACAGATTTATGGTTTTCAAGATTACCAAATCCAGATTACCAAAACTTAAAATGATGCTGGCTACCAGCAATGCAAAGAAAATCAGGTTAAGAGGCAAAATCGAGTCACTTTAAGTGTTTTACATTTTAATATGAAACACAAAAATAATAATTAAAAAAAGTTCACTTGTTTTTTAAATTTTTTAACCTCTAATTTGAGCCACAGCAAGTAAAAAAATCATTAACAACTACATTGAGAATATTTAGAAGCTGCGTGTCTACGTGATAATGGTAAATATGCAGCTAAGCCCTGTATTGAGGAACCAGAACAAGCTTTGTCTTTCTGTCAGTATAAGGGACTGACTGGACGCATAGGAGGAGATGCAATGATGTAGAAATAACTTTTGACTGGTTCTTCTCTTATTATACAGGAATGAATGACAGAATATTTATTATTTTCTTTGTGTTTGTTATTGAGACTTGTTTGGGGGTTTATTTGATTGGGACGAGATCATGTTAGGCTTCTATTTTTGCTTGTGATGCTGAAAGGCTGAACAAGCAGACTGTCTACTTCATCTACATTTTAACAGTTCATATTCTGGATTTAACAAGCGCAGAATATACATATAAACACATACACAGAACTGAAAAATATTGTAATATTTGACCAAATTTAACATGGTAGAACATGTCCCACTGAAGTCCACCTTGAAATCCACCCCCCAGATGGAATCAGGATAACCCGGTTTTCTTGGGTCAAAGTTATCAAGATGCTTTCTAGATCATAACCTGGATTGGATTATTTAATCTAATCTAATGCTATTTCAGAATCCTTCCTTCATTTTTGAACAATCCAGATTTGATCCAACCCAATAACCAGAATCCGATCAGATTAGATCAGATTAACTGGCCCATTCATAAGCATAGTGTGCTGTCTGAGACCTCACGTCTTCACTTTAGGCCTATAAACTGTTTACAGTAGAGTCTGATGGAGGTTCGATATGAATTATAATGTGAATAATAACAAAAAAAAGGAATAGGGCATTAAGACCTCTGAACACTGAAAAGCTTTAGATCGTGACCCAGACAAATATCCCCAAATGAATGATTGTCAGGAGAGAGCAAGACAGCAAAAGTTATCTTTCCTTTGGATTTAGTTTCACAGGGGAGCTAACAGTCCTGACTCCTTTATGTTTGGTGTCTGTGTGTGTATGTTGTGTGTGGTGGAAAGGGGGGGGGGGGGGGGTCGTCTACACAGTGCTATGGTCTCAAACAAGCTTTAAAACCACGTCCAAACAAAACACCTGTCACTTCAAAACAAAAACATGGACAGTTTTGTTTTACCTGCTTTTAAAGTTGTCGTCATCAAGATGCACAGCCTTGATGTAGTTAAAAGTACCTCTAACCTAAGATAACAGACTTTGTGGACATATGGATTGCATCAAAAGTATTGTTTTGTAATTTTAACAGATCAAGATTTTACACAGAGCATAAAAAAGTAGAAAAGCAAGGAGAGAGAGGGCAGACCTTCGCCAAGCAAGCAATCTGGGTATTTTTCATTGACTAAACATGTGTTAAAAATGGCCCAATCTCGCAATAACAAAGACTCCTTTAAACAATTCCTGTATCCAAAGGGTGATCTGGATTACTCCCAAAATGTAATCACTTCTTCATCTTCCCATTCTTGATATATCTGGAAAAATTCATGAAAATGCATCCATAACTTTCCAAGTTATGTTGTTCACATATTAACAAACAAACAGATTTCCTTGGCAGAGCTAATGGCTGTAATTGCCAGGATTTATTCTGTACTATGACAAGGGGATAATTTTATAACATGGATAATTTTTTTGGTGATATACTGCAGAATACATTTTTTATGTAAAATAAAAAGTTACATGTCCCAATAAAGGTTAACAAACTGGATTCAGGGACCCCAAACACAAACACAAGAATAGCTGTTGACTTAAGGAACATTTTGCATATAATTTCTGAACTCTAAGCTTTTTACAAGTAGTTGAAGGATAAAAGGCTGGAGCAGGGTGTCATTCATCTGAAAGAAATACATTAAACATGCCATACAAAGAAAAACTTTACTAAATAAATATAAAATCATAATAATAATGATACCAAACACCACAAGCAGCAAAGACAACCATTGCTTTCCCATGCTTGGTATTAGTCTACATGGCCTTTAACTGGTTTAGTAGAGCACAAACAGAACTCACACACTTTAGATATTGAATCTCTTGCTATTGCTCCATGATGTCACCGGCAAACACTCAATGTAGGGAACACACGGCCAAACAGCGAAACAATTTGTTTAATCATAAAGTGCATTTACATAAGGCAAGGGCTGCATAAATGAATGCATAATTGAACAGGTTAATGCATAATGTAGCACTCCCCAGGGACAATAAATAAAGTGCCTTTTGAAAATGTGTGAGACAGAAAAAGATAGAGAGAGAGAGAGAGAGAAACGCTACCCGCCAAGCGCCAACAAAACATGAAACACGCTCAACGAGACAATGCCAAGGCCAAGAAGGTAGAGAGGAAGGGAGAACAAGAAAGAAAGGAATATGGCAGGAAATAAATAAATAAAAAGGTGAAGCCTTGCTAAGAGGATTTAGGGACATGCTTAGTTTCTTTCCATAATCTGTCTATTAGCACCAAAGTATTTCCAGCTCTCATAACCATGGCAGGGACACTGTTAGAGACAAGCTCGCACACAAACAGCCTTCTGGGAATTCACCCCTCACTCCCTGTTTGTCCTCTTCTTTCTCTTTCTGCTCCTCTCTGCTCCCAAGACTGTCACCATTTCTAACTCTATGTTTTAGTGCCTTTTCCTCTCTTCTTCTCCCAACTTGTTGTTCACCATGACTGCTTCTTCTCTCAGCCCTAAACTGATGTACGAGACACAGCTGGCTTGTCAAGCAAGAAATGATATTCATAAGCGTACAACTTCTAATCAAGCTCAGAGGAAGAGGTCAGCAAGCTATCCACACGTGGTTCTGCTGACCTGCTATGCTTACATTGCAGTTTTTCAAAAGGCCAGAAGAAACAAATAAACAAAATCTAATAAATAAATATGATATGAAGTGTAAACTGTAAGTCATAGAAGTATGTGAAGGTCACATGGTGACACTTACACTGATACATCAATGCTTTTAGTCAGTTAAAAATGAAAGTATGCACAAACAGCAGGAAAAACTGGAAAAATTTAGTTGTCAAAATGTTTTATTTTTTATTTTATCTAAATTTCTGAGCATATATATTAAATGTGTAAATAACTACACCAAACAGTGATGTTTGAAACTTAGAGGTGTCACCATTATAAAAACAAATTACATATAGATAAAATATGTTTGGGACACTAAAGCCTGCAAAGTCGTTACAGCCTAATGATGCTCAGTCAGGATGCTTGCACAGCACATTTAATAGCAAAGGGCACCCTCTCAGTATTGCTTTTTCAACATACAGGAAGGTGATAAACATGTGCTGTAATGACCATCTGTATATGTGTAGAGAGGAAGGGGCAGAACTGTAATATTTTAAGATTATCATGACACGGTTTCACATTTTGTATTTGGCCTGCGGTTAATTTTTTGAAAACCAAAAGCATTTAAGAAAACCTTGTAGTGCACCCTCGTGCACCCTTTCAGATCTTCAGGTACATGTTATACAGACTTAGTGTTTTCACTGAACAAAATAGTTTTGCCATAACACTCATTTCCTGCTGCTAGGTCTCCAGCCGGAACTGGGAATGGCTTGCTTATCCCCCCTGCCATACTAAGCAGCCAGAGGCCCTCCTATTTCTCCACCCAACCTGTGCTTGAGACAGAGCATGTCTCGCCTGCCTACCCCGTGACATAGGTGAGGTGAAGTGCTAAAGTTTTCAGGTAGGGGCGGATGGCGCCTCCACCAAGCTGCGTCAGAACTATGCGACGTTGGCGCTGCCTAGGCCACACGCTTCTTTTTGAAATAATAAAAATACAAAATGCATGGATGAAAAAAAACTACATGATGGATCTTTTTATGGAACAATTAACATTAACAGAAGCCTAAAATCTCATAAAAGTTGATTTTGCATAAGAGTGGCTCTTTAAAAATGTCAACAGGAAAAAGATAAAGTTAATGGTTTTGTGGGGTAAGGGAAAATTTGGGAATGACAACAAATATTTAAAGATGCATCCCGTCAGTATGTTATGTAAACGATATCTGCCAGTATGTAAAGCACAAAGAAGGTTTATAGTATATATTCTGCTCGAAGCAGAAATTGATTTAAGACTCTCCGATCACTTTAGCGCCACATAGTGAGTTGATCCATTTAAATTTAATGTAAATTTAACCCACACATTCATTTACAGAATTTGTCTTTGACTTACATCAGGCTAGTGGTTACTCTAGTTCTGTTTTTTTTTAACCTTAATAGGGTAGCAAATAAAGAAAAAGGTCTAGAATTAATCTGTTTTTGTCATGTATGAGCATGGCACATTGAACTTTTATTTGAAAGTGACAGAAAACATCAGCAGAAAAAAAGACATTGATTCCAGAATAAACAAACTAGCTCTTTTTCCTTTAAAAAACCCAAACAAGCAATCCCCTGTTGCAAAATGACTCAGAACCATAGCTGACTTGTCCTTGACTTGCAGAGGCTTCAGCCTGCAGCGGGGATGAATTAAACCTGTATTATTTGTGTGCTCTTTCACTTTAGATTTTGGCATATTTCCATTTTCATTTAACATATTTGGTGATGTATTTGTAATTATCATTATTATTATTTTTTTCAGCTATCTTGACATTTCAAGTGCACTTGCGGGCCCACTAGTTTACTTTAAACTTTTAAACCTAATACCATTTTTATTTGGTACCAAAACACCTCATTCTCCAATAGAATGCTATTCACAAATATGTCATATAATACTAAGCCATTTAACTCATTTTTAAAACTCGTTTCACTCGTTTTATTCATTGAACTGATCGTCTTCCTGAGTAAAATCCCATTACTGGGCAGATGTAGATCTTTTTGCTCCTTGAAGTATTATTCTGCTTGGCTATTTCTATTAAAAAAAAACATCTGGTGGTGATGGTTTAATGTCATTCTTAATTGTGTTGTATCTGGACACAGTGAGTATTTCAGCCTTTTAGAAATAATTCAGACACACACACTCATCTGCAATCACAATGAATAAATACACACACAAAAGCAAAGATGGATGGTTCAGTAAACATTGATTCAACTATGTCAGAGCTTACTCATGACAAGAAGTATCTATGTGTATGACTATGTTAAATAAAACTGATTACCATCAGCTGATGATCTCCAAGTGCACCCACACCTACATCTGTTTTAACCCCAGATAAACCAGCAACTAGAGAAACGCGAAAACAAAACAGAGTGGCTGTAGTCATTAATGCGGCTGTTATGTGAATCTCAGAGTATACTCAGATACCTGTCAATGTACGTTTGTGTCCTGGTGGCCAACAACGCAAATGTGTGTGTGGCTGTCAGGTAAGATTGCAGCACTTACACTGTGATATGTCACACCTGATTACCGATACATGTTCCCTTCTTTCACTACTGCATGCCTGCGAGTATATGTGATGCGTGCGTGAGCGTGTGACAGGCATATATCAGCCTGGGTTTTGCGGATGATGACAGCTACGCGACCTCTGATGACGCCCTCCATTTTGTCAGCGGTGAATCACGCAGATTACCCCCAGCGCCATCTTCTTACTCTGTATGCTAATGAAACAGAGAGCGGGAGTAATGAGAAAAGAGTGACAGATTAAAAAAAAAAGAGGGAGGAATTGAAGGAACAGAAAACAGTGTACAGTATGAAAGAGGATGTGAGAGACATGAAAAAGTGAATGTGCGTAACAGTGAAGTAAGAAAAAGAGAAAATACAAAGGAGGAGGCATGTCTGTGAAAACACACACTGTGTGAAGGAGATGAAAAACAAATATGGGATGCGGAAGAGAAAAAAAAGGAGACTATAGAAGGTCATCAGCAGCCATAGTGGGACTCCCTTGGATAGAAAATGTAAGGAGAGGTAGGGGTGGCTCTGGTGAGTATGATGAATATGATTAGAGGCGTGAGTGTGTGGCAGTAATGAATCCAGCGAGTGGGATAGAAAATGGATGTCAGTCTCTGGGAGTGTTGATTTTCCAAACAGGGGCACTGACTGGTCACTGCTGTGGCTCGGATTCTTCTACAATATACATGTGTGGGTGCATGCTTGGCTTCTATGGCTGTTTTATTTCAGGGTCTGCATACTTCGAAGTGCGCATACGTCATACTGGCGCACCAGTGCTGTCACAATTCAAAGGTGCTTCAGATCCGCACTTTGTTTTGGGCCGAATTAGCTCTCAACGACGTTTTCATGCTATGTATCCTTCACGGAATAAGCAGCAGTCGAGTGCTGGAGAGGACATTTTTTTATGCATATAAACACATATTTGTTCCAGCAGACAAGCTGGGATGGCAGCAGCACCGTGTACCGTGACCATAAATGAATTTTATTACATGCATCTGACCAGGATTATTTTTCACTGACGGTGATGTTTTAATTTATACACATGTAAATAAAAAGAAATACAATTCAAAGTACTAGGGAAATTTTATATATCTTTGTGTATTTTGTGAAGTATTAGGATAATTAATTGGATAAACAACATAGGAAGTTGCTAGGCAACGGAGATCTGGACTATATCTGTAATGCTTATACCCTTTGCTTTCTCATTTTAAACGGAAGGTACACTTTGGATGTCGGAGACGACGTTGACTACCAAGTAGAATACTACTTAATCCACGTAGTCTGCGTACTTAAAAGTGTGCAGACCTACCTCCTGACACATAGTGTCAGGGGGTAGGTTTTTTAGGTTTAAGACACTGTTCAACCTGCTGTCATTTAAGTGAAAACAGAGGTGTCAGGGTTTGTCATTAGCTAAAAGGCTAATTTCATTATTTGGCGATTATGGAATATGATGACTCTTTTTGCTGTCTTCTTTCCTTTTCCTATTTGCTCCCTCTCTTTTCTACTACATCCATGCCTCCTGCTGCATTTTTTCCTATTTAGGAAGGAGGGGGGGGGGGGGGGGGGGGGGGGGGGGGGGGGGGGGGGGGGGGGG
>JBAMHX010000020.1:15319064-15331454 GCA_037177515.1 Pseudomugil tenellus
TGTGTGTGTGTGTGTGTGTGTGTGTGTGTGTGTGTGTGTGTGTGTGTGTGTGTGTGTGTGTGTGTGTGTGTCTAAGCAAAGCAGTGAGTAGAGGGAGGGAGGAAAACACAAACGGAGATGAGACAGACACATTTCCGGATGCTTCCGCCAACATTATCCGTCCAGACACCATATGCATGCTCACAGACACACACAACCCACACAATAAATCTGAGCAAATGTATTACATCTGATGACAAGAAATATTTGGGTCTTAGGCTTAACCCTTGATGAGCCAAAAGCAGCATGTCGACACGTCAGAACCGTTGTAAGTCGCTTAAGTCGTATTTACTGTCTCCTATCGAGCAAACATCCCAGAGTGTGTTCGTTTTATGTTGTGCCAAAAGCAATAAAACGTCCAGATGAGAATCACTGAGGTTGACATTTATAATTAACTGCATATTCAAGGGGACCTGTTTAATTTTCCTCGTCTTTGGTGGCTCTGGATACTTTTCTAATTGCAAATGGGGAGGGGGGTTAAATTAAAAAATCACAGCTTGTCTCCTCAACCTTCACATGCTACGGGTGAACTGGTGCACTAATGTTGGGATGAAAAGGATGTGAGGATGTGTATAAGTGGGGTGCGACACAGTAACACACAGCAAAACAGGAGGAGGGAGGAAGGGGAGTTTCAGTCCAGAAGCATTAATGCAAATTATGAAAACGCCTAAGTTAAGAAATCCACAAAACTTGAAGCAAAGTTCATTTTGGCTCAATTTGAGCGAGTGGAGATGCTAATATTGCAGAACAACATCATGTGCATGTGCTCTCCGTCTCGGCGGGAAACAACCTGAACTGCGGCAGAACAATAGTCCAACGCTAATACAGTCCTGAAAGCGTTTATTTCTTTCTCCCATCTCATGTTCACCTTCATCTTGTTTAATTATGTGTGACATTTCAAAAGTTTCCATGAAATTAGCTTGACAGCTGCGTGGAAGTCAAGCGTGTGCGCATTGTGTAGCGCCTGTGGGTGAGTGAAGAATGACAGCCAGTTTGTGATGAGTAAATAAGGCTGATGCAAAGGGACACCCAGCTGATTAATAACCCCATGTCTCGCATGCAGATAAACCCTGCACATTCATCCAACTTCTTAACTGATATCTGCATGGGTAAAAGTGTGTGTGTGTGTGTGTGTGTGTGTGTGTGTGTGTGTGTGTGTGTGTGTGTGTGTGCAGGAGCAGTGGACAGTGAAGTGTTTATATCCTTTCCTGAGTGCTTGTATGTTTGTGTGCGAGTAGATTGTCCATGTTGGATCGATGTGTGTAATGATTCACACTGGAGATTAAGAGGCGCTATTACACACCTGACCTGTTAAGCAGCACCCCCACCCCCACCCCTCTTTCTCTCTGTCTGTCGCTTCCTCTGCTCCACGCTCCTCTGTCTCAAACCCACAACTAAAGTCAACATTAAAACTTCAACAAGTACCAGCTTTCCCCGCAGCCCGTCAATCAGCGGGCCACTCCGCAAACTAACAAAAGCCGGGTGAGCCATTCCCCAGGCCCAAGAGTTTTGGAGAACTGAGGGGGCTGAGGAATACTTTTGATTCCTCTCTCCTTTGGTGATTTGTTGACTCTTGTGAAGTTCAACGCAGTAAAAAATGTCAGCATTTCCCGAGAATATTCCTCTGTGTTTTTTTTCCCCCACATTGTTTTATCGCAGCGGGCCATTTCCCTCTGCTGTCATGGAGAGATCAGCACGGCTGTATTGATATACATCTTTCTCTGAGTTTCATGAAAGGGAAATCATTTACCAGTGGAAAGAAACGTCACTGTTTTTTCCCGATACGATTTGTCCCCCCACCCCTACTTCCCCACACCACACACGCACCCCCCGCCCCACTGCAGACTTTTTTGCTTTTATCGTAGGAAGAGGAAATGGATGTCTGTGCGCGCCTGTGTGTAAGTGTGCTTGTGCGTTTGAAGTTGGACGCATGAAAGCTTCCTCTTCTGTGTGAGCTCAACAGCAGGTGGGCCGGTGTGTGGGTTTGTGTTTGTATCTGCCGGGTAAAAGGACTGTCAGGACCCGGTGTGTGTTTGTGTGCGTGCACGCGGATGCTCTCACTTGTTGATTTAGCACACCGATGGCCTCCAGGTTGCTTTGCAGTCTGGAATGCATGTCCTCGATTTTGTTGAGGTTTCGAGCAACACGAGTCTTCTTTTCAGCGCTGCAAGACAAGTGCAAGCCAACACACAAACAAACGTGCGCAAGAAATTAACTTTAAACTTCCACATCTTAAGCAAAAGTAAGCAAAAGAAAGAAGAAAATAGAAACTTTACTTTCCAGCAGCTGCAAACTAACAGTGTCTTGTGTAGCTTAGCATAAGAAGCTATTAAGTTTACACTTGCTTTAACCTATTTTGTGCACAGTGATGTGCATTTGCAAGGCAGCTTCAGCCAAATGTCCTAAAAAAATGTAGGGCATAAAGAAGTTGGCATGCATCATCTTCATTGTAACCATCCTCATTATAACTTATTACTGAACTCTAAGATGGGTGAGCAAATGGATTCCAGAAATCATTAAATCATATAAGAAAGTGCAGATGAAAGAGGGGAGGCAAGAGTGGGGTGGGGGCAAAGAAAAAAAAACAAAACAAAAAAAAAAAAACATGCAAGCGCAGCCAGGGAACATTAACAGTACAAGAAGCCATTTAAGATTTTAACTGTTTATTAAAACTGTTTTGGGAAATGACAAACAAATGTTAGGGTCTCGTATCTTCAGACCCAGGGCTGACTAAGGAATGACTATTAAATTAACGACGGTGGATAATGGTGCTCTGTGCGAGCTGAAGAGCTTGCTGCCCCCGCTTTACGCTCTTTCTTTCATGCCCCAATGAACCTGTCCAGTTAGCATTCAAGACAGAGGAAAAAAAACCTTCTAAATACTTTATTGAAGACTTCTTAGCCCATTAAAGTACCACTGTACCTCCTCTATGTTAATTTTCTTGTAAAAGAGCAAGCTGGGATTTTCTATCTGAGCGGCGGAAGGAGAAGACAGTCCAGTTTTGCTTCAGTTGAGACGATGCATGCGCTCATTGAAACACTAATAAATGGCATTACTTTTTCTGTATTTGTGTGTGTAAACAGGCGGCATGCACACAAACACATGTACACACTGACAAACTTTTGGCCTTATTATATACAACTTAAAACATTAACATTTGAGAGATGCTACAAGACTCTTTGTTTGAAACTTTTATATTTATTTTATGTTATATTAGCTCCCATATATGTGTTAATAGTAAACTTCAAACTCAAGATAAACAATGGTTGGAGTAAAACAGGATGAATCCATGAAGCTTCCAACATCCCCAAGGATTCGGAACTTATTTAGCAATGTATATGAACTATAAATTGTTACATAATGCTAATGAAAGATGTCGTTTTTATTAGTTTATGCAGATTAACAAAACTACATGAATGCATATGGCAGAAAAAAGTAGAAATCCATACATAGACCAGCTGACAGCCCCTGATCTGAAACACTTATTAGCAAACTAACTCATTTAGTTTGTTCAGCATTTGCATTTTTAAATAGAAATCTAATTTCCCGAATATGACATTTCCAAACTGGAGATAATTGCAGGCGACACTTGCAGATCTTTTAATTTCACACCATAATGATGATACAAAGAATTAATAAGAGCAATGCAGACATTTTCTTTCATCTTTTAAATTATAAATGTCATTTAAAAGATTAACTCTGCGAGTTTCTATTGCTACGGCAAGGATGCGAAGAAAACAACAACAAAAAAAAGAAAAAAAAAAGAGAGTAGGCGTAAACTTAACACACAAGCTAGCGCCATAAAATCCAGAACGCCACATCTCCACAGATCCTTCAAATGATTTAAACTCTTTTCTGGATGGTAATGTGGTCTTCAGCAGATCATGAATCATCACTGCTGCTGAGACAACTGTGTGAGATTTATGCACTTAGATGTGGGAGCGCAGCGATGCGCTGAGCACTTGGCATGACGCCTGTGTAAACATATGTTCCCGTGTTTACACCCAAACACAGATGAGTGTAATTAGCGGCCTAACCCAATCAGTGTGTGTATAATTACAGTCATTAGTGTCAAAGCCAAGCGAGCATGCTCTCTAAACCAGGCAATAAACTACACGGGTTCTCTCCTGCTCCAGTCCTGCTCATCTTTCTTATTTACTGCTCTCATTTTGCTGTAAATTTTATGCAAGACTTGACTCTGTTTTTAAACGCAGCCTCCTGCTTATCGCCGCTCTCTGTTCCTCTTGTCACTTTAGTTCAGTGTGTTTGTACAAATCCTCTGCTGTGATCACTGGCTGCTTTTAATTGGAAGCACATCGTTAGCGGTGCGACTGATGAGGCCGGATGCTTTATGAGCGCTTCGCCCAGATGGGTTGTGTCAGAAGCACAAGGAATCAAACAGAATCAATCTCCACTAGCATCGCACATTTGATTTAGTTTCATATTTCCAGAGAGCATTTAAGATGCTTTAGGTGAAATATGAGTAAAATGTGAGTAATTACATAACAGTTCATTGTATTTATGGCTTTCCCACACAAACCCTGCTACACCGGACAGTAGCTATGAAAACATGATTCATCCTTAATCTTCGTTTGGATGCTTTAGACAACATGACCATGACTTCATAGTCCAGTGTTTTTTAGTCTATCAACCCCTTTTTTTCTGACATTAAAAGGTGCCTTTGATGTTTTTAGTTTGAGCCATCAACACTGGGAAATGGACCTTGTGGCAAACAGACGGCATTCATACCTTAATGAACAAATGGCTTCATTTCCGTGTCTAACATTCATGCAGCTGCAGAGGAGCTGCCATGTTAAGGTGTTAGGGTTACTCTGACATACGGAGGATGAAAGCGGAATCAAGCATAAACTCAGTGGATAATGGATGATCTGCTCTACCTCCAGGGCCACACACCCATCAGGAAATTCTATTTTTATACTGTTTATAACACACATGAGCTAGTTTATTTCTATATCTTCTCAACTTGTAGTCACACTGTCCTGGATTAAAACTGAAAGTCAAAATGTCACAAATGGAAAATCTAAGAGTGCACTCATATCTGAAAGCCCAGTCTGATCTCATCTCTCTCTTTTAATATTCAAGCAAAAGCAAAAAGAAAAAAAAAAAGAAAATGTTTAGGTTGTACTGCTGAGGAACATGCAAACTCGTCTCAGCCTCCGCTCCACGTATCTTTGTTCTAAGACAAGCTTAACTAGCCACAAGAGAGGCATTACACAATATAATGTGTAATACGGTGACATTAACAAGTCAGAGAAAAAAAAGGCTGCACTTCCAGCAAAGCATGGCAGGCAGTAAAGAGTATCATAACACCTGATGGCATAGAACATTGAGCTTTTGCAACTTTGCAGACCTTTTCATGCAGAAGAAAAGGTACGAGAAGGCAAAACCTATGAGGCATAGTGGAGCCTCTTTTAACATTATCTTTTACCTTTTATCTGCACAAAGTCATTTCTACTAACTCTGTTTTATCTCCAACTGTCTATGGGTTTAATTTGCAAGAAAAAATAAAAACTTTATGGAGTGTGAAACCCAGGTAATCAAAGTAAACGTCTTTAATCCAGTCATATCTAATGACACAACCTTCACTTGGTGTTGAGTGCTGTCAGTGACATTGGCAGCAGAGAGACACTGTTAAGATATACTCTGCCAGCAGTAATGAGATTCACACAGAATGTATAGGGCTGCCATGCTAATATTATGACATATCTGCTTCCGCATAGATATATGATTTTCATATATATGACGTTTTGGAGTGTGTGCAGGGGAGGATGTATAATAATGAAATGAAACAAATTAAGGAGCCTCATAATAAAGAAAAGAGAGGAGAGGAAGAGGAAAGCAGGGAGAATGGATGGGGAGAAACTATGGAAGATGCTTTTATTCACTGTTTTTATCTTGTTCCGTCTTATTATATTCGCTCAATCAAAACCCTTCTTATGCGCGCATCTATATGAACTGCCTCTCTCGCTCCTGTCCCACTCTCTTGCTCATTCGCAATTATGAGGGAAAGACAAAGAAAAGCGATTCATCTTTCTGTCGCGGCCCCTTAATGATATCATTAAAATGACTGACAGCTTTGAAAAGCATTGGGAACCTACCCCAGTCAAAACAAATCCGATCCGTTTTGGAAACAGAGCCTGGTGGTTCGTTAGGGGAGGGATTCACGGGTGTAAAAAAAGGGTGAGTTTTTTTCTGGTGAGGGGGGTGGGGGGTGTTAATGAGGGATACCTTTGGGTGGGGGTCACACTAGCAGTGTGGGGATCACCGCTGCAGGCATGCGTCCATACAAACACTTTATCTGCTATCCTTTCTCACTTCCATCCCACACCCGATCCCATCTGTGCCACATTCATTTTCATTGCCTTAATGAACATAATAAATATATCTCCGCTCTATTGATGAATGCTATTTGACAGCCATGGGGGTGGCAAGCAGGAGAGGATAGGCACTTGATTGGAGTGTAATCATTGTTAAAGGCCCAGCATGGAGAACGTATTCAGATTAAAGAAGAGACATAACACATACGCTTACAGACGCGCACACAGGTGGCCTAGGCCCACGGGTGTGTTTCATTCACAACTTGGCACTCCTGCTGTTATTATCATCATCAGCTTTGTTCGGGCTGCATTGTGTGTGAAAGAGTGAAACGTGGTGGCCGCTTTTGTTGTGTGTGAATGCTTAACTTTGATCAGCTGGTGAACGCAGGACAAATACATGCACTAAATGCATTCTGTCTGCGTCGCACACACAAGCACACACAGATGACTCACGTTTTCCCGTCTTGCCGGATGCCCCTGTCTCCGATCTGGGCCTGCGAACGATTAGAAAATGAAAAACAAACCTGTTTGCGATCGACTCTTTTGTCTCTGCTTGCTTTTTTTTTTCTTTCATCGCCCCTCTGCACTTGTTCACCTTGAAGCGATCCGTGTCTCTCTCCTTCTCATCCGCCACTTCTTTCAGTCTCTTTACCTCCGCCTTCAACGTGTCATTAGCCACCTGAAGCTGTCTGACAAAGGGAGGAAGACAGAGACAGAGTTAAACAGGGGAATCTACATAGAGAGGTGCGGCACGACAGACACCTATTATCATCAAGAGGCTCTTGTTAACAAAGCAGACAAAATATTCTGCACACCACAGCACTGGAGCCTGCATCCCTCTTTTTTTCCCCAAAGCAGCCTCAAACCAGCAATTCAGACATTAGGTCTGACAAACAAACGCACTCACGCATCAAAACATAGTGTACATGTAATGGAATTATTTTTTTCCGCCACCATTTAACCCCTGTGGTCATTTATTCCAGTGTTTTCTTTTTAAATATTCCACCGCCTCTCACACTCAACAACTACTGATAGATCGGAAACAGTTTTATTTAAGGAAGGGGAAGTAGATATTTCCTGTTCATAGAATTCAGTTTGAGCAGATTTCTGCCCCTATACAAAAGCCAAATCCTCCAAAGAAGAAAACATGTGCAGTTTAAATTGAGACAGAGCAGGAAGCAGAGACACATACGATCAGGGTTCTGCAGGGTGGAGAGAAGGGATGTATGACACTGTAGGGGGGAGGGATAACAGAAGATGGCTAGACTGCTTTGATCTCTGGGAAGAGGAATCTATCACGCCCATCTCTCTCAGTGTGTGTGTGTGTGTGTGTGTGTGTGAGTCATGATGATGCAGACATTCTGAAAGACTGGCAGGTGAATATATTTTAGAGTCCGTCTGAATCTATCTAACGCACACATAAAATACATGGTCACACATTCAGTGTTAAAACACACTCGCAACCTTATCCTGGCATCTTTGGTCATCTTTCTACAATAAAAATGCGGTGCGGGGTTGAAGCATAGTTTCAGTTCTTTGCCATTTGTAACACTTACTCCTTCTCCTCAGTGATGATGAGCAGAAGCTTGTCTCGGGCCTTTATCTGGACAGCGAGACTCTCACTAGCAGCCCTAGAAGAGGAGGAGGAAATGTTAGGCTGAAAATACTCACAATTCTGCTGTTTCCCAAAGGATTTAAAGGTAAATTGAGGTAAACGATTACATTGTGGTATATTTGTATGTTTTTGAGAGTATGAGGTCTCTTAGATCATTATTAGATCAATAAAGAGGGAAAATGTTTATCCATACTTTTGCTCAGCGATCCAAAGGTTGACATTTTTCATCACCAGCTGGCTCTCACAGCGAAGATTTTCATTGGCTGACTGAGTCTTCTCCAGCTCTGACTGGACCGTTTTCACCTGCAATAAACAGAAATTTAATCTATTAAAAATATATAAAAAATAGCTGTATTACAAAAAAGCAATTGTGCAAAGTCATGTGGGTACACTAAGGAGTATTCAGACTAAAGTGGTGGTCAGTCAATGTATGTATTCAAATACTGATGATGAAGCAGAGCTTTGCAGCATACATATTTCATTCAACAGAAATGTTGGTTGAAAGGAGCCAAAGGCAGGATAAAGGAAGGTAACAAAAAAAGGGGGATAATTGAAGCTCTAACAGAGGAGTGGCAAGTAAAAGGTGGAAATAATAGAAACATCAGGAAAAAATTGGGCAAATGGATAATAATGGGGAATGAAAGAGATGGCATTTGCAGACAGAGGTATAAATTGCAAGATGAGGCATTAAGTTGGAGGAAGGAAAGATGGAGGATGGAAGAGAGCAGCAGACAGAGGACGAGATTGGAAAAACATCACCTGGATGGCACTCGCCAAACTGCTGACTTTTTCATTCTGCTTATCAGTCAGGACCTTTCCAGACCTAAACTCCGGGGACCCTGACATATTACCCTTATCGCCATAGAAACACCTTGATATACCAAACCATCTTCCCACAAAGACTTGGACAAACCTAGAAAAAGTTTCCAACATATTCGTCATAACTTCAGAGCTTAAAAATGCCAAATGATTAACCTAAAATGTCAAAATATGAACTGCTGCTGGGAGATGGAATTCATGTGTGTATGTCTGCATGTGTACCTTCAATTTCATTTTAAAAATACTTAAATATTTTCCTCATGATGTGTATCTGCATGACATGTGTTTAAAATAATGAGAGGCTTTTCTGTTTTGATGCATAGATTAATTAAAAAAAAGAACAAAAGTAAATTATGGAAAACTATGTTTTACAGGAACAAATGAAGATATATTACATTTAAAGTACAACAAAGACAATTAACAAAAAATTGCCAGTAAAATGTGTTAGTGTAGCATCTATGATAGCACATAAGCATTGTTTCAGTTAAATGTCATGAAAGATTTTGAAGTCTGCGTCATGTAAAATAAGTCAGATGTGAATGTTTGAGTCAGATCAGCCATTCGCTTAAACTTGCAACAAATGGCAGCAGAGCTGGTGTTGTTCAGACAACATGGAATCCAAAATAATCCATTCTGATGAATGACACCTGATTTCTGATTTGATACATGTCCATCCTGAAGAATAAACCTTCCAGTTTTGCATTTTTAAAATTATTTTAGAATAAAGCGCAGTAATATGCATGACAGGATTATTAGATGTTAAATAAAGTTGTTAAAATGACACAAAGTAAATGAAAAGTCATTAAAAGAGGAATGAAATTAAATTTTACTAAAGAGTTGCATTTCAGAAAAACAAGGTTTGACTTAAAAAACTATTAATAATCTAATATTTTTAATAGTCAAAGTCTTTTAAATGAGTATTAAAAAAAGCAACTCCTCTGCTGTTTGTGATTTCATCTGCATGTGAAGGAAGATACATAACGGAGCCTATTTCAAGCACACAAATGCACATAAACATATCAAATCATACCAAATCAAAAACAAAAACACCCACTGATAAGACATTTGCACACATTCCCTGCCACAAGTACAACACACACACGCATACATGCACGCTGTGGCAGAATCTGGCAGTCTGCATATGTGTGTGTGTGCGCTGTAATGACAGTAATTACCTGTGGTCTCACATTAACATCTCCCTTCTGACTGTCTGACTGGCTCGGCTGGTGGAGGGATGTAAATCGCAGCACAAGTCTGATGTTGTGATTAGGACTAAATTACACATCATCACTCTGTTTCCACCAGTGTCAGGGGAGGCAGTGAAAGAGTGTGTGTGAAAGAGGGGGCGAGTGTGCGAGAGAGACAGGAGGACATTTAGAGAAAAAAGGGAGCAGGACAAGGAGGCGCGACTGCACGAGAGGTGGGGGGAGGAGTAAGGTAGCACACCTGCTTAACATTTAGATTGGTTTTGTTGCACAAATATTTTAGCAGATGATGGGAGGCTAAAAAGGGCAACAAAATGCATTTATAACCAAGTTTGGTGATACCACTTGTCCTTTCAGCTTTATGCGGATGAATAAGAGTTGACTACTGCAATGCCGCTGAAGGATTTGGAATTTTTACAGCTGCTGCAACACTATTTATCATTTTGATTTATTCTATCAAGATAAGGCTGAGCTGTCCAGTCCAAAGGCCTCAGTCTTCAATGCCACTAGAAACAAGATGGACCTTCTGGACTCAGAATGATATTTTTTTTCCTTTTTTTCTGAACTTAAACATGGGAATGAACCATCATGACGAATCATAAAGCGTACCTTCAGACAGAAAAAAAAGAAAAAGATGGTTGGGTCTTCTGCAGTTAATGGATTTTCCATCTCTTCTATTCTCCATGGAGCTGTGGACCGGTATTGCATTGCACATTAACCGCACTGGACAAACGTGTGTTTTCCCAAAAGCAGACCAAACTAACCAAGGTCATGGCATAAACATCATTCAAAGCTGACTTTTTTTTGTTCTTTTATAAAAAGAGGGACATGAAAATGAGTATAAAATCAGAAACAGATAGCATAGCAGTTGCGTCGCCCACCATCAAATCACCGGAGCTGAATACGAGCCATTACTCGCTTCCACTCAGCTCATCAGAGCACATCCTCTCATCAAATTAATGAACACATTTATTGTTAAACACATTTTTATAAAACATTCATTCATTCTGTCTAATTAAAAGACCCAACAAGCCTGACATCACTTAAATATGCATACTTATCACTCACATGGCCTGAATTAAAGATCAACAAGCATATGTGTGTGTATGTGTGTGTGTACTGTATGTGTGCACGTGCGTGCATTATGGCAAAAGAGAATGTGGCTTCCTAAGCAGGCCTTCTCACTCTAGGCTTAATGGTGGTAATCATGGCGTGACCCAACATTAAGACAGTGTGTTTGTGTGTGTGTGCCAGTCTCCCTAATGGTGACGATGATGACATGTTCTCCATTAGACTAGTCAGTGGGCCACAGCAGATCTAGCATATTAATGATGCTGATGATGGCTTCTTTAATTACCTTCGTCTGCTGCTGCTTGGCCTGACTCCCCGATCCCTTTCATCACACACTCCCCTACGCATGCTGCCGGGTTGTTTATCAGTGGCTGCCATTACTGGAAACCTCTATCTTGCATCTACTGTGCATGAACGCAACTACATTATCAGCCTCGGTGGAAGTTTCCTGACCGCTTCTCACCTAGATGGAGTTCTTCGTCTACAGTAGGAGATATTTCAATCTGTTCCGGAAATTGGAGGTGGAAGCAATGTAATCAGTGTTATGCAGCATCTACACACGTCATTTTTTCTATTGAAGAAAGCAAAATAGGTATTGAGGATGAAAAAAACATGGTTTGGATTTGAAAGATTCCTGTTTGACAACACAAATTATATCTTAGTTATAAGAAATACTCCTTTAGTTGTGTTTACCTTGAAGATGTGTCTTTTAATTAAACCAAACATAAAAAATGAGATCATTTAAAAAACTTCAGATAAACAATAGCAAACTGAATGAATTGACATGATAATAAAGACGAAGATCGAAGCAAATAATGTAAATTTAAATAACTTAATGTACGTGCAAAAGGAAAAGTTATGCCTCTGGCCATCGGTGCAACCATAATCATGCATTTTATTTTAATATTTTATGCCTTAAATTATATTTTTTATCTGTTTTAAAATAAACAAATGGTTTTGTAAACATAAAAGTAGGTTATCACCTCTACCAAGTAGAGGTATTTATCTCTGTTTGTCTGATAACATTACGCAAAAGCTAATTGACACAATTCTTTATTCTATTCTGACAGTGGGTTTTGGTCTAATAGAGATTTCATTACATTTCAGGAATGATCTGGATCTCCACCTGGATCCACAAATCATTTGGAAGATTCATTATCAATCAAACAAACTTAATTCTTATTCCACTTTTCATTAAGTGAAACACAAAGTGCTTCAGAAAGGAAAATAAACCATGTCTCCCACCCCAAGCTTATATATATATACATATATATATATATATATATATATATACATATATATA
>JBAMHX010000020.1:15331554-15363154 GCA_037177515.1 Pseudomugil tenellus
CACATCTACAGTAATTCAACCTTATTTGTATAGCACCATTTCACAACAATGTCGTCTCTAGGCACTTCACAGAGATTGGCCAATTCATATATATAGCCTTATATAGGGAACCAGCAAGATTGCATTGAATCTTGACTTTGATCCAATCTCCCATCCTGAACGAGCATGCGGCAACAGTGGGAAGGAAAACTTCCTTTTAACAGGAAGGTAAAACCTCCAGCAGAACCCGGCTCGGGAAGGCAGCCATCTGCCTCGACTCACTGGGGTCAAAAAGGACAGGAAAGACAGATCAATATAAATTGCAGCTGCTATTCAGGAAGACCTCCAGAGAAAGGAAAATAAGAAGTAAGACCTGCAAAAAGGGAGAAATAAGAAATAAAAACTGCAAAAAAAGAGAAATGGGTTAATGATGCCAGTACTGTCCAATACATGGAAAATAAGCAGCAGAGATAATAATTGGAAGTCCTCAGTGCATCATGGGATGTCCAGCTAGACTATCCCTAACTGTAAAAGTTGTTGAAAAGGAAGGTTTTAAGTTTGATTTTAAAGGCCGAAAGGGTGACCGCCTCTCGTACCCACACTAGGAGCTGGTTCCATAAGAGTGCAGCTTGATAGCCGAAAGGCTCTTCCTCCCATTGCTTTCTTATAGACTCTGGGAACCACGAGTAGACCTGCAGTCTGAGAGCGAAGTGCTCTGTTTGGAATATATGGAACTATGAGATCTCTGATATAAATGAACAAAGTACATAATAACAAGGTATCAAAGTTAGATGTGGATCCCAGCAAAATTCTGGATACTACTATCCAGAACAGAAAAAAATAAGAACAAAAACTGCAATATAGCCAAGACACTGTGGATTCATTATGTGTCTATGAATCTAATCATGCATACATATAAAATGAATGTAGGACTAGAACATAGGGTGGCAACAAAGGTGGAAATGAGCTGCTTGGCAGAGGTCTGTGCTTTCAGAGTGCTTTTCTAGTTTTTAATATAATGAGAAATTTGGGAACAAATAAAAAGGAAACAGCAATACAGTGTTTGAGCCTGTTTTAATAAACAAACTAAACTGCTGTAAAGCAAACAAAAGCGTGTTTTAAATTTTGCGGCTTTCTTGTTGAGCGCTATTGACCTTTATAATGTGCAAAATGATGTGTGGAGGTTGGGAATGGAAAAAAAAAAAACAATACAGGCTTTAGGAAATCTGTTATTGATCATTTTATCACACACTGCCTGATGTTTAGTATGAGAGAACTGTATGCATACTTTATTTTAGGCTTCACTGCAATGAAAACAATGAGCTGATGTAGCAAGAGTGTGCACAAATACTATCAAACATCTGTTAACAGTAACATTTAGCTTGTCCCAGCATTAAAGGGCTAAATGTTAAGCAATGTGGATGCTGACAAGATGTTTTGTGATGTTATTTTCTCTATTATAGATGACACGTACACACAAACTCCATCAGATGGGTCCTATCGATTCACTTCCATTTCACTTACAGTGAAAAGCATCATTAAAATCCCACGTTTAACTTTAACCACAGCCTAACACACCCAACCAGATTTTATCCACACCAAAGTTCAGGAAATGATGTTTTGTTTGATTTGTACAGGACAATTCCCCCATAAGTATGTCTGGTTGGTGTTTATATTTATTATATTGAAAAACGCTCTTCCAAAGTCACAAAAAACACACACTGTACAAACACATGCATACAAATGAACTAAATAAGCAGACAGACATTTAGCAAGGTCACTTTGCTTTTAAAGGTTTTCACTGCAGTGTAAAGGTAGTTTGAAAATAAGCAACGCAGCATTGAGGTAAACATTCTCTCTGTAACACATGCAGAAATGTGAGTTGTAAAAGTCGCTTGTTGATGCAAAATGTTTAAATGAATTAAAACGTCTTTTCACTGTTTCCTAATCACGTGGGTTTAAGGTAATAATCTATTCTGCGAGGTTGTCGTTGAATGTAAATACATCACAAAGGTTTCTGTTATTTATAAAGATTAATTTAGCAGAGCAACGCCGTGTGGTAACCTTTAATTACTACTGGAACGTGGATTTGCTTACTTCAATAAAGGAGATACTTCTAAATGGGTGATGGATGTGATTTGAAACTAATTTCAAAAGTGAATCTAAACACTGATGAATATAAATTTGCCTTGGAAATAAAATACAAAGCAAATAGACACGTTAAGCAGTTGGAGAACAAAGGGCAAACCAACACTTTTCAGCATAAAACTAAACTAAATGTGATGACTGAGAGAGTGAAACAACCTTGCAATATGCCGTTTTCATGTCTTCTGACTTCCCTCCTGTGTAAAATTAAATTCATATTGCTATATGCTGCTTCTATGAATCTCTGCACCTCCTGCATCTGGTCCAGTAAACAGGAAAACAGCCTTTTTAGAAGAAGTAAGATAGCGTTTGACAGCTAACAGAAACCGAGAACATTATAGAGACAACATGAGAAAACATGGTTTGTTTGTCTGCCTGACTGTCCGTTCCATCTCCCAAATGAATTACAGCACTGTAGCTTAATGAGCTGTGTAGGATGGTGATGACACACACATGCACACACACACACGTGCTGAACAAATACAAAGTCCATTCCATGGTTTAACAGTCAGACAATTGCAGCACTTCTCTTTATTCATCAACTAAACAAATGAGCTTCATTTGACTGTCCTCATTTCACTGTCATCGAACCTGTGTGTGTGCGCATGTGCGTGTTTTTGAGTGTAAAAAGTGGTGATCAAGTTGAGGTCATTCTAAGCTAATTAGGCCAGGCTCAAAGCTTTAATTAGTTTTTTATGAGCAAGATTAATGCTCATCTGCGACTGTTTTAGAGATCAACGCAGTATAGAGCTTCGAAAATGGAAAAAAAAGGATGAGTGTCACTAACACTGGCAAGTGCCCACGTTCCTGTTGCAAATAAAAACATACTTAAAAGTCCTTCACGCTGATATCTACGGCTTTAGTTCTACGTTTTGAGGGAAATACATTAGAAACTGAAGCCTAATGAATCTAAAGTTGTGCTGCATTGTGTGCCGGGTTTACCTCTCCGTGCTTCAACACAAACAGAAAACACAACAGGTGAAACTAAATTAAATGTTCTGTGCAACATGCAGTTTGTACATGCATGAAAAGAAGAGGATGAAAGATAAATGTGACTCATTCACTAAAGGAAACCATATAAAGAAGCGTTATGTGAACACTGTAGATCCTGGAATAATGTTAATAAATGAAACAAGCTGGGACCCGTCTTTTTATCTGCTTTTTTCTCTATGTTAGCGCTATATGTATTAAAAAATGATTAAAAAATGAATAAAACACACTCCACGCTGCAATTTTACAGTGCAGACTCAAACTGAGAGCTGGACCTTATTACATCTTTGCATATAAAACTGTACATGAAATGTTATTACAGAGACTAAAAGTACCTTTGCAGGCAGATATGACAATTGCATCCTAAAATGTGATGTTAGCTGGTGAAAACTTAATCTATTCATGCTGGAATGCATGAGAAAATAGCATTTACTTTGCCCAAATTGCAGTCCAACAACTATCAAAAACAAAAATTGTATATTTAGGCTTATTTTGTGTGTCCGTTTCTCTCAAAGATATTAAGCAAAACAGCCTTGTCTTTCTAATCAGTTGGGAGGCAGCCAACCAACTGATCCAGACTGATTAAAATCTACTCTGTCATTGTATTTCTACATGATGACATCAGAAGTTGTTAACATTTTTGGGCAAATGAATCAACTTTCTGGGCATAAAAGCATGCCCATAAACTTTTGCTATCTAAAAACTTCTTTGCAAATTCTCATTAAAACGGTTTGAAACCTTTTACCCCAAGCTAAAAGAAGCTGAGGTAAACACACTAATGAGTATGATTGTGCGAGTGTGTGTGGCAGAGAGAGAGAGGGAAAGAGAAGGAAGAGAAGGAGATGATACGATCAGTCACAAAAAACATGCCTCATGTTTACCATTACTTCTATTTGAACTGGACCCATGCAGAGGAATATGACTGAGGGAAGTGTGTGTATAAGTGTGTGTGTGTATGTGTCTGCGGGTGCAAAGTGGCATACATGTAAACACAAAACTGACTGTCAGATAACATACTAATCTTTTTCCAAAAGAAACTAAACACCCCAAAAAAAAAGCCCAAAAAGGATGCATGAAAAACATGCCAAACACACAGCAGACACTGTGCATACAAAGACATAGACACAGAACAGAGCTATCTGAGGTTCAGCTTCTGTGCACCAAGGCAATTTGTTATATGGATTTCCTCTATAGGCCACTGTAGTGTACCATTTACCATTTTAAAGCCTTTGATTTTTTTCACCAGTGGATAATTCATCTTCTGTGCATCAATAACAGAGATTGGGACCTAATGAAGGAGTTATAGTCACAACGGCCATCACACTGGTGTTTAAACACTGTTTAGAGTCAAATTCATTGAAAACCTCATCTGCTGTTGACATGATGGAGGATGGCTGCAACGCAAAGAGGATATGTAAAGAGTTGCATACCTGCATAAGAGCCATGGAGTGAGAACATCTATTGTGGACAAAGATAAAGCGATAACTAAACACGGTCATGCTCAAAAGTTGCTACAAATACAAATGTATAATTAATGAGTTGAATTAGTTTATTAAGCAGGGTTGTCAAAATAACTTTAGTTTAAGGGTCGGATCCAGAGGAATTTGATCTCTGGTGGGCTGCACCAGTAAAATAACAGCATAATAACTTATAAATGATGAAAACCCCTCCATTTTTTTTATTGCTAAGAAGTATATTATTAAGTTTTTCACATTTAATTGCCTCTTCTTTTAGAAACTTATTATGTCCTACGAAAAATTACAACTTCAAGAATATGTTGCTTTATGTACCCACACTCTATGCTTTATATAACTGTATGTTATATAAAATTACACTTAACATAATTTTTCTTTGCAAATACATTATTAACTAAAAATTTGGATCAAATATATAACATATATTAATATGTACATTATATTTGCTTTTGATATTTTTTCTAGTTCTTTAACTTTATATATATGATTTCCATATTTTGTATTTAACATTGTATATATTTATTCAATAACAAATGCATAAAAAACATTCAAATAACTCTACACCACAACATTTCATCAAAAGGTATCAGGAAAAATACCTAAAAATACATCATTAACATTATGAGCAGAGTAACTTTACAAAATCTAATTCTTTAAAATGGACATTCTAGTACATTTCCACTTGTTTGCAGCAACCCTACACCATCCGAAGTCGCATTATTAATGAAATGAATGAATGAAAAATACTTTACCTATCTCTTTTCAGGGAAATTCAAAAAGATTAGAAAAAAGTTAGAAAGAAAAAAAGTTAGAAAGAAAAATAGAAATTTTAGCTGATTTTAGTTGGCTCTTTCAAATTCCATAAGTTGATTAGTTGTTATGTTATCATTAATAAAATGAAAAAATAGCATCTCCAAAGAGACTTTATTAAACATTTTTTTTTCTCTTGAAGGACGTGTAATTGCCAGTTTAGTAACTGTACTGCTATAGTTTGTTGCTTCAACAGTTATGAAACTTTCCTGCTCAATGGCTGAAGCAGCAGCTTCAGGGTTAGGTTCTTTCACTTACTCTAGCAGTGGTAAAGCAGACGCCGGACTCTGCTGAAACTAGAAGTGCTTTCTGGTGTTGATAGTTAGAGCTGGTTGGAAAATATTCACTGCTAAACAGCCAGTTTCACACAGCTAACTCTGTATTCCAACACACTGGCCCCCCATTCTGAGACAGACCTGCTGATGTGCTGTGTGTCACTCTCCCCCTCTTTAGTTTGAATTTTAAGAGGCCATACTGTTCTTTCAACACAATGGTGTAAACAGCACCATGATTCTGTGGAATGACACAAAACTCTTATCCAAACAAAGACCATAGACCCCCCCCTCCCCCCCAAAAAAAAAAAACAACAAAAAAAACTTGTCATTTTGACTAATTGATTAGTTGTGTGTTGCTATATAAAAAGTAATCCACCTTCATTACAAATGTTTTATAATAAAACAAGGGGTGGGGCTGGTTTAAAAAAATCTAATTAATTAGTTTTTCATTTTATTTTATTTATCTAAATGAATTACACTTTAATCTATTTTTCTCTTGATTTTTTATTTAAATGAAATTTGGTGGACAAGTTTGAATAAATCAAATAAGAGAGAGACATGTCTGGACATTACTCAAGCTCCAGCAATATCTAGAATATTGTATTTAGTTGGATATTTTATTTAATAGCTGGTACAGAAAATGTAGAAAATATCTCTGGTCAAAATGAAACAGACCTAAAGTTAAAGTATCATTTTAAGTACTTTGATTAATAGTTCTAGCTGTTCTCTTCACCATGCTACAGTACTGTTAAAATATGAAATGTTTTTGTCCACACTCTTCATTGGAGGCATTAAAATCTGACAGTACACCAAGGCGGGATCCGTCTGTGGTGACTTCGTGCATTTCACTTCCAGCATGGTCATGGAGAACAGGCGATCATGTCCTGCTCTGACTGCAACTTACAGCTGTGACAGGACCAAACGTCTTATTTTTGGACAGGGACGGAACCTGCAGCAATGCTCCTCATCGTATAAATTTTTTTTCTTTGCAAAATTACCAGGTGGAGTTCCTCACGTCTTCATACTCCATAGACTCATATTATATGTTGATTTTCCAGATATTTGCTAGATATTTGCCAGATATCAATATCCTGCTGAGTGGGGATGACACCATAGTTTTAGGGGAAATTTTAATGTGGAAAAATTAAGTTCAGCTATGACATGTATTGATGAGTGGCTCAGAAAGTCGTGTCTTTTACTAAATTAAAAAAAACAAACAAACAAACAAAATAAAACAAGTATATTTTCCAAATACCCAACAGAAAGTTTGCTACATTTTTTAAATGAAATGAGCTAAAGACTGTAAACAAATTTCAATATATTGGTGTGACCTTGGACTCAAATTTGTCTTTCAAAAATGTTGTAAAATTATACATTTCAATCTCTGCGATTTAAGACCAATTACAGCATCAGAAAAACCTTCTCCTTTCATCACTGATGATTTAAACTTAAAACTTAAATAATATTCTAAGTTTTGAAAATTCTAAAATAAAATTAAACACGTTTCATAACCAAAGCCTCTGTAGAAGTGACTGTGTAGTATATAAACACAACTTTCCGTCAACAGGTTCAGCAAAGGAACTAAACTTTGGAATAGAATCCCAGATGATATTAGAGACAGTAACACATTCAAAATATTTCAAATATAATGGCGACCTGTCCTGGGTGTACGCCGCCTCTCACCCAATGACAGCGGCGATAGGCTCCAGCTGGAAAACTAAAATATTAGCCAAAGAGGAACAAGACACACAGTCAATTACTGTTTTATCAAGTATTCTCATGTCTTAGAGTTCAGGTGTGACTGTGAGGATGATCTTTGTTCTACTTTGTCATGATTGTTGTATTAACAATTCCATTTAAATGAACTGTCAAGAGGCGACAGATAGAAAAAGGTCTCAGACTAATTCCAGCATGGTTACAAATTTTTAATGTCAATATGTATGCATTGTCCCTCTTTGTCCCTGCATCGCCCAACTTTGTCCCTGCATTGTACCCCTTGAATAAATTAAAATAATTTAATAAACGATATATACGTCATGTCAGTAACCAAAAGTGTCTAATATTACTACAAAAAGTTGTTAGACTTGTCACTAGTTACTTTTTTAAATAGAGTGACTATTAAGGTCTGAAAATTTACAAAATGTAGCCCAAACAGTTCCAAGTTGTTCTAATATCCACACTACACCATATGGTCGTCAAGTGTGCACCTAGTGGAGGCTCCAAAGGAGGTTTATATGCCAGACTCTTGTTGCTGCACCTTAAGTTTAATGTGATGGGCTACAAGTTGCTGTGATGCACTTGAAAAAAACTTCTTTTTTCCTTGTTCAATTTTCCGCCACAAGCACAGGAGCTCAATCATCAAATATTGCTACTAGTTTTCCACCTTTTTGGTTCAAAATGTTACGTGCAGCAATAAATTGTATGTGATATGATTTGACATCTGCATGGATGTAGGCTTAGCTGAAGTGTGGACTTGGGGTGCAAAAGGGGCGGGGTCAATGTTCGCTCTGGAGAAATGGGAAACACTTAAAGCCATCACCGTGAAAGCCCAATCCAGGAGCACAAGGGTGCAAATGCAACCTAAATGATTAGGTATAGGGCAGGCCAGATTTGAGGATCGAATGGACTGGTTTTGGTCTTCGGGCCATATCTTTCATAACACTGATTTTAAGATAACATGATTTTAAAAGCTTAAAATCAAACAGCCTTCTTTATACTCAAAATAAAATAAAAATGGCAGACTATAGACGAGTACTGAGGCTTTTTAAAGACAGCCCTCTTGTCTCCTCTCAACATTAAAATGTAAAAATGTTGCTCAGATAATCGGGAGTTTGCAAATAGCTGGGAAATAAGAACAAATGCACGGTGTGAGGATCTCTGCATCAACACACCTGGAAGGCAGTTTAGAGGTAGAGTAATTCTTTCTTTAAATGTTTTATTATCACAGCAGGTCATGTAGCGCTACAGCAGCCTGTTAGCTCAGCTTATTGAACAAGTCTGGACACGTATGCAGAAACGTTTCTCTGTCTTGTCTGAGCTCGGCAGGTAACTAATGTTTTGTTCTTATGAGGCTATGTTTTATGCTTTTTGATACGATAATATATTAGGTGACTGAGGCACTTACAAAAAAAAAAAAGGATTCAACCCATTTATGTAGGTTATCTTTTTTTAATCTGCTCTTCAACATGAATTCAAAAGACTGGGCTAGTTCTTCTATCCCCTCATGCTGCAATCAGCTTGCATTCACAAACAGCTATATTTGTACTGGTCCAATCAGCTGTAAGTCTGTCCAGTCGGGCCTTGAGGCTTTATGATCTATGTGCAAAAAACTGAACTGTGAGGTTTCAGACAAATCCGCTAATATGAAATAATCTGGAGTTCATTTAAAATTCCAAATCACAAGAAAAACCACAAGGAAACTGAACCTTGGTATTTTCATGTTTTGCATGGGTGGAAGCCAGTGAGATACAGCATGCGAAGGAGTGAGCTTCAGAGGTGCTGGCAGGTTCATGTTGTTACGGCTTTTTCTTGTGTGCTAAGAATAAGAACTGCTTCTTCCAGTTCAAAGAAGTGCTGGTCCCAAGTGGAACATCAAGTTCACAACTGTCTTTACACCAGTCAGTCCATTACAGAAGCACCTGGAGAAAGCTGATGCCATTATAGAGAAAAGATCCAAACTCTACATGGAACGCTTCCACCCAGCCAGCAGGTCTTGAAGCAGCGCCATAAACTGCACCAATGCAAGACGTTATGAAAAAAAAAATCTCATTAATAATTTAACATTGATTTTTCAAGCATATCAACAATTCAAAACTACTGAGTCCAACCATTGCTGCTTTGAATATTGGAAAAAAAGCGCACCTTTACTTTCTACTTTATTCGTGTAATACCCTACACACTATGTTATACACTTCTCTGGCATGAGAGACTCCTGACAAACTCTGACATGTCATGAAACATTTTTGATCACAGGCAACAAAGAAAAAGAAGGCCAGTCACTCTGCAAAGGCAGAGATGAAAGGATTTTTAACAGTCGTGAAATAGTTGAAGAACTCTTTGTGAGCACTGACTTGACTACTGACTGACCAATCAGCTAGCCACAGCTGGTGTCTTACTGGCCCTGGGCAATCACAGTCGTCAAACCCTGTTGCACGAAGAAAAAAAGGAGAGCTGAGCACGTGGGTTGCATTATTCACAAGGACGGAGTAAAGAATAGTGAGGTGAGGCGAAGTGCAAGAAAGAAATGAGGAATAAAAAGAGGACATGGAAATTCTACTTAAAAACAGTAGGGCAGAAATAATGGAGAAGGAAGTTACAGAGAAAGGGGAAGAAAGAAATATTTGCGGAATATGGAGGAAAGATATTAAGCAAAACACAGAATCAAGATCTGATAAAGCATCGCAGAGGAAGAAAGCTTAAGACAGAATTCAAAGTTCTAGAAATGTTAAGTGAACATCACTTCCTCATTCTGCCTTTACCCTTAATTATCCATTCTGCCTTTGTACAGCAGCGGCTCAGCTCTGACAACCCCTCTCCCCTGAGATTCCACCTCGCTCCCAGCCAGAACATTAGGGAATATCAGGGAATATTACACCCAGGAATTAAAGCTCCAAATCACCTTGCTAGGTTTAGGTCCTGCGCACACCCCTCCTTCTCTTAGACAAGATAATCCGGGCTCTAGCACCGGATATATGCCACTAATCATCAAAAAGGTAAGGGGGGAGTGAGGTAAGGAAAGGTATGGAGGAAATGTAACGAAGAACTTGGATTGAAGGAAAAGAGAGCACAAAAAAGAGCATGATCATTAATATTCATATTTATGTTAGGTAGTGTGCTAATCTGGGCCAAAATGTTTGAATCAACATGCGTTGGGTCAGAATCTGCAGTGAGATTAAAAACATAAAACCAGGACTTACTGGTAAAGATTTCTGTAAGAATATAAAGAATTTCATGGAAATAGTATCTCACTATCCAGGTGAGAAATGTGTTCTTTAAATAAACGAATGATTTACCAGGTCCTGAGCAGCTTCTTTTTCTCTCTCTGCTTTAACAACCTGCTGACGGGTATCTCTGAGCTCTGCCACCTCCTCCTCCAGCCTCACAAGCACCGACCTGCAGAAACAAACAAAACAACTCATTTCATTATCATCCTAAAACACAGTTAATCTCGACAAAAATTCATGCTTGATTATAGTTTCATATTTAGGTTAGTATTCGGAAATATTTCTTCAGATTTAATCTCAACCTTCACATGCATTTTACATGAATTATTTTCAGTAATCTTCCTAAAAGCAAGCCCAAGTGTGTGTCACTCAGCTATTAAGTGTTAAAGCTGGCCCATGAATGTGTGAGTGTATTTGTGTGTGTGAGAGTGTGTGGCAGCCAAGCTAAGGGAATGTGAAGGGGATCAATATGGAGGGGTCTATTTCTGCCACACAACTGCGCGTCTGTGTGTATGCGAGTTGGTTTTTGTCGGCGAGTGTGTGAGCACATGTGTGTGAGCGGGTTTGTGCGCGCCGGCTGCCCTGGCTACAGCGAAATCAATACGACAAATGATTACCATTTCCACAAACCTCCATCCACAGCCTCACTTCGGCCCGCTCTCAAGCCTCGACACCCCCACTGGCCCTTTGCATGCACAAACGCAGACAAGCGCACACACATACAAACAAAACTACCCCCACCCTTGACCTGTACCTTAAAAGCCAATATAAAAATGAAAAATGACAAGTTTATGAATTGTAAAAGGGACATGTGGGTTTTTTTTATTTTACAGGCAAAAGTTTCAGGAACATGATTTAAAGTAAAAATTTTATGGATTTTATAGTTAAAGAAAAAACAAAAAAAAAAAAAAAAAAGAATGCACTGTGGGATTTTAATGCCTTTAAACTAGCACATCTAAAAATCGCAAGAAGACCAAAAAGTCACATATTTATGCTTTTGTATTTTTTAAAAATTCAAAATAATGATCCTGTATGTTATCTATTGTAGCTTAAGCAGATTTTTGTAGAAGCTTTCAAAAGATTTTTGTTTTAAATCTGGCTATAAAATTAACTTAAAAATGAATAAAGCTTCATTAGATACTGAACTGTTGAGAAATTATAGTGCGAGTTCAAGAGTTAACAGAATTTACTACCTGCTACACATTTCTAATTTCATAAATATACATATGTGAAATGGTGATCAAGAAAGTGTTTTTTATATAACTGTGAAAATCAAATCTCATTATTTTCGAATCTTAAACATCATTAGAAGAGGAGATTATGTTTATATTCCATAAAATATAAATGAAACAACACGACAACATGCAAATATATTACTGTCAGCAGCAACTTTAAAACCAATTGTAATAGAGTAACTCAGAGGTAGTAAATGCTAAAGCATAACTAGACAGACAAAACAAAAAGGGAAGAAAATGCCTGATATATTGGTCCATGGAGACAACATATGATAGGATGTACAGAGCAGGAGAGAGAAAGGATAGAAAGAGAAGAGGCATCCTGTGGAGAAAGGAGGGGATTTCCCACAGCACAGATGGAAGCCATTAGTATGGTGTTGTTGCTTAAAAACCTTTCATGTCTTTGCAGTTATTAGATAATACTGGGTTAACAGTAAACAGCATGATTCTGCAAATGGATTTAATATGCAGACACAGCGATTGTTTTACCTTCCACTATCTAAAATTGGTTTAAATGTAATAAAATGTAATAATTCAAAATGCAGCCTATAAAGTCTCCATACTGAGCTTTAAATTGTCGGTTGAGGATGAAAACGTTCCACAGCTCAACTTAACCAAGAAACTCCCCGAGACGGAGACTGTTGCAGTGAGGTCATGTCGAAGCCAAAGCCACAACCGCAGCTATGTGCGTACAAACAGGCGCACACAAACACAAACTCTACTGGGTGCTGCATGCTTGCTGATGTCATTGCCGCAGCTCTGGTAACACATAGGGGTCAACCAGGGGTCCCAACTCTGAACTCTGAACTTTGTGACCTAACATCTGTTTTCTCACCATATTTTGATATTGCTGTTAGCTTTGTGACGGAACAGATACAAATAAAGGGATTTTCATGTCTTGTGTGGCTGACCATAAAGTTAGGCAGAGTCTGAGAGCTTACTGTGGTTCTGTTCAACACATGTTCGGTTAAAGAGCCTACTGTATGCCGCGCACAAAAAAAAAAAAAAAAAAAAAAAAAAAAAAAAAAAAAAAAAAAAAACTAAATGTTTTTGATTACTGAGCTCACACGGGGGAGCATGGGAAAACGGAATAGGAGAGGAGAAGATGCCTCATTCCCCCTTTTTTTTCTCCCTTCTTACCTCATTTTCTCCTCCGCTAGCTTCCTGTCATTCAGGCATCCCTCCATCCGCCTCGCCTCCCCTGCATGAGCTGCCAACTCCTCCACTGAACAGGAGACAGAGAGAGACGACAGACAGAGGGAGAAAAGTGTGAGATAAAGTGCAACAGTTCGCTTCAGACACTCACTTTAAAACCATTAAGGAGCAGACTTAATAAAATGGCCATAAAATGGCCACAGAAAAAAATATACAATAAATATGATTTTATTAAAATAGCTGTTAAGGTCAGTTTGGTTATGTGTTTCCATATATCTAAAGTAACAAATACTGAGCATGAATAGGAACCTGCACAGTTTTACATCTTCCTACAGACCAAGGCTGAATGAAGGATTTACATATCGTGCATACACAGAGGTAATTACTGGCTCTTTTCAAGTTCAGCATGAGTAGGAAAACATGAACTGTGAGTCACCTTCAGACCAAATGAAGAACTCTGCTACAGAAGAACTGCTGAATGCCTTTCCGAGGTGGAGGAAGAAGGAATAAACATAGAGCGTTGAATGTGGAAACGGCTCCTTTTGTCTCAACAAAAGGAGCCGTTTCAAATTCAGTCAATAGATGGCACTCTTTACCTTGAGCAGGCCTCTTGAGCTCATACCTCTGACTGCAGCCCTTCAATCACATTTCCCTTTCAGCCGTCTCCTCCTCTGTCTACATGCAATAAAACCCCATTGTCCTACACTTAGTAGTTTAGCACATTGAGTGGATACATAATAAACCACTAGTCAAGTTTCTTCGTTAGGTTTTGTGGTGCAGGTCATTTCTGGTTTAAAATTCACATTTTTAAGATTTGCCCTCCTACCTCCTTCTCTCTCTCTCTTTTCGTTTTTTTTTTTTTTTTGTTCACTCTGCTGTTTTGTGAGTCAATGTTTCTTCATAGCTCCTAAAACCTTTTCACTAAATTCAGTATTCATTGAATATAACATAAACTGTCAGCCATCAGTGGCCAAGGCTAGTGAATACTGAGAGCGTGTGCCCATTGAATATGAAGGGGTGTGTTTGGGGATACGTGTTAATGAATGTGTGTGTGTGTGCACGTGTTGAATATTTACAGGATGGACCTTGACTTTGAGTGTGTGCATGTCTGTTTGACTGAGACAAATAGAAATAGAGAAAATGTTAAGTGAATTTCTGTAATGCTTTTCAGGCTACACACTCTGCTGTGACAGTAGCGGCGGGACACAGTCAGAAAGAGCAATCTTAACCACAGCAATACATACATATACAATACATATATTATTTTAAAAATAAGAATAAAACCTACATTTAGTAGAACTAACAATAATTCATGGTTCTGTGGTTTTATGGCATCTAAAGTGTTTAAACTGAACCCCTTGAAAAATTGAAGCTGCATCTGGAATTTCTAAATATTTTATGACTCGCAAATACTCCAACATATATAAATATATATGTGTGTGTACGTGCCCTACCTTGGTGGGGTTTTTTTGTACTGAACCTCAAGGTGAAAGTTTGCTATGAATCTCAATAATCAATAAAGCAGAAATGTGAAAACTTGAGATGAGGATCAAATTCATATTCAAGGCATTAGTCTTGAGGTGACCTCAGTGACACCTCCCACCAGGGGAGGCCCACAGAGAGGGCAATTAGCTGCACAGAATGAACGTTTACACAAACTCCTCTATTTGCACCCATACACACATAATAACCAAAAGGCACACACACACACTACAAAAAAAAATGTATATAAAGTGACAATTCTATTTCACTTGATTTTCCCAGAAATGTAAGAAAAGAGAGTATGGCGAGCTGGAGAACACATGCACACAACGTGCTAACTTTAGACAAATATATTATTAGGTGAAGGGTATGTTTAGCTTAGCAGAGATTGATGACCAAATACTGACAAAATTTTCCACATAAAACCAGGATCTGCAGAGGATTGTGGATTTCTTCACACTTCTTATTATCTTAAAGAAGAACAGCCGTCCACTCTGTGAACTCTGGGGTGTTTTACACCCTGTATTTAGTGGCTTCATGAGTCAAGTTATGACAGTAGTCCACAATAAGATCTTCCGCAGTCGAAGACTTTCTTGACCCTTTTATTCTGGCTTCTAAACTTAGAGTATGATATTAGTTCATAATCTAACTCTTTCTCAATCTCTACCTCTTGACGCCTTTCGCACGCGCTTCAAAGCCTGTCATGCAGCATCAGCGGTATAATCACAGATCTGCGGTCAGATTAGCCTGCTCTCGCCAGCTAACCTTTAACATGAGAAGGATGACAACCTTGCTAACCCTGAATCAGTGGTTGGGGCTGGGCTGGGTCCTGCCTGGCCCTCATAAAAGCTTCATAAGGCTTCATGGGAGCTTCCTTTGGCTTTGTTGGGGGATTCGTAGCTGGGTAAGGTGCTCCCCCGAGACGTCCCAAAGCCTCCCAAGACTCTTTCTCTCTCTTTCTGAAGTTTCATAGGCTTGCAACACTGCTTTTGGGTATAAGCCAAAAGGTGCAGGCGCACAGCCGCACACTCCCATGCACACAAATACACCGCAAGAAAGGAAACACTAATATGCACACAACAGTGACTCACAAAGACTAACATTCGCACACAGACTCTTAAACTCACACACACTTACACCCCAACACTCTCCCCTTTTGCTCTCTCCTCTCCGCTTTATTTACAATCCTCTGGCAGCGGTACAAGGGCCCGGGGCTATAACACACGGCACCTAATGCTCAAACTGCCAGGTAATCTCATGTCTGACATCCCCCTTTGATAGAAACTGATCAATAGACTCTTGTAAAGGAGTCATTTTCTCTGATGTTTCTACCAACCACTTCTCTCTATCTCTAACTCTCTCTTTCTTTCTCTCTGCCCCCCCACCCCCACCTCTTTTTATTAGCCATACATTTATAATTCATATTTCAGCTGGGCTGAGTAAGCTTTAAGACAAGGGGTGAGGGGGTGCAGCTTCTTTGTGTAATAAAGAACAATAGTGGTGAAATGATGGGGAGAAATGCCAGTGTTTGCTGCTGGTTCCGGTGAACAACAGTTTTGGGGATCGATAGAGTGTGAAATGGGATTATAGCTAGTAATAGAGGTGAATTGGAGGAGAGAGGCCCGTGCATGTGTGTGTCCAGGGGATCCAGATTGTATATCAGCACACACACTCACGCACACACCTTTATATGCACACACATATTTGCACATAATGATTTCATCATCTTTAGGCAGATGCATATCAGCAGCACTGAGGGGTGGTAATATCACATTTCTGTTTTTGTGGAAACAAGGATATGGAGTTTTTGTTATGCTGTTATTTCATTTGCCGTCATGCAGCCAAGCTCACAACACATCTTATTTAACATTTAAGATGGCGCTATTAGCTGTATTTGAACATCTTAAGAATCCATCTTTGTCTAAAGGTTTTTACAGGCAGGTTCTTGTGAAGAAAATGACCACACTTCTGCTCAATAACACTTTTAAATGCATTTACATAACTACCTATGTATGTTAAATATTAGAAATGTAGTACTATACAGCATATAGAAGACACTCAAAGTACCCCAGGAGTTATTTGTGACTGACAGTTAATCTGACACATACAGCACTACACCATATTTAAGTCCATTTTTTCTATCTTTTCTGATCACTCCCTTCTTACCCAGTCTCTCCAACCCACCCTGACACAGCATGATTGAGTCCAGCTGCCTTCAGACACTTCAATCTCATCTATATGACACTTCCCTAGTTCAAAAACTCTCTTCTCATTGTGCCTTTCTATCTGACCGTAGAAGCCTACTGATGTATTATCCATCTATTTCTGCTGTAAACTCGGGAGTTTACACCTCCAAACAGCTTTAAAATAGCAATAACATTTTAATTGTGATATTGGTGGCGACTTGATAACATTATTCAGCACCGTTATAAATGATTACCATGATATATCTTGCAAGATTGCAACAATACACAACAGCTAAACAGGCTAATAAAATATATAAAGTAAGAGTGTAAAAATAGGTGTTTTAAATAATATTTATTGGTGATGAAATGTTCTTATACATCTCTAAGCTAGTCCATAGTTTTTGTAGCAATCTGCATTCTTGTCTGATCATTTTGCAACATCTACTCCATCCTAAAACAGATCTCCAGTTATCAATCAGCACAGTCATCACCACTCAATGCATTGTTGTCATAATACAGACAGAACCACAACAAGGAGTCCAGTTAATAAAAAGGCCCTTTGTTCATGATGGTAATTTCTAAAGCTGACTCCTCACCCTGTTTATTCAGACCACTGCTATATCCAGGTAAACAATGTCTCCTTTGTTATAATAATGCATCTTTATTCTTCTTAAGTCATTACAATAGGCTCTACATTTGTGGACTGTATTTGCTAAAGGTAAAAGCTGAATAATATGTGGTTTTGTGTGGAGAGGAGAGTTGAGGGAATGCGTTTTGATCACAGACAAAGGCCAAGCTACACAGCGTTGTCCTTCTGTCTCTATCTTGTTAATGAGCACTGTTCACCGAGCAAGCCAGCCACTGTCTGCCACAGAGAGAGACCTCAGATTCATCTCTCTGTGGACAATAGGTGATTGTGTGTGTGTGTTTCTATGTTTGTACCTTACAGAACCAGTGTGTATGTGCTAATTAAAGCAGTGGGAGTTGGAAGAAATGACTGTGAGCTTGCGCTTGTGAGGTGTTTGCCTGGCGTGACCGTAGATATGTACGTTAATTCTTAATGAGACATTTCTGTGCCCAGAGAGACCCAAGCATCACCATTCCTGCACTGACACACTACTACAAAGGCCACCGTAGGACACACGCACACAAGTGAGCACTCACACATAAACCAGATCATTACCATAGAGCTGAAGCAGTCTGCCATTAAAGCAAAGTCCCTTTCTATGGTCTGTGTGACCGACTGAGGGACGCTGCAAGTGGACATCCAGCAAATGAATTTCAACACCGTTAGTGATTTCAGCTCATTGATAAATGGTTCTAATACAGGAAGCAGGGCACACTGCTTGCTGTAGATGGTCTAGTATGCAACGGGAATCAGATGGGCATTGCTGCATGAAGGTTCAACAGCAGGAAGATGTTCACAGAGAGCTAAAAACAAACAGCTGTAAAGAACCAAACAGTGAGTTAAAATTTCTTCTTAAGGCCTGTTTGTGAATTACTTTAAAACAGGATACGTACCCATGTAATCCAGGTTTATTTGCATATATTATGGTAAAAAAAAGTGTGTAAAATTCTGAAGAGTAGTTCAGGCTGATAGCTACCTGCAATGTGGTGCTTGCTGCACAGCTGATCCAGCTCTTTCCTCAGTTCCCTGCTGTGTGTTCTCAGGCTCTGGTTTTCTCTGATGGCACTCCTCATCTTCTTCTCCTCCATGTGTAACTCCTCCCGGAGTCTCTGCACCTCTCCTCTCTGAATATTCACCTCATTACTCCTCTTCACAGACTTTTGTTTCGCCTCCTTCAGCTGTTCCTCTGCCTGCTTGAGGAGCGTCACGTGGACCTTCAGCACAAATTAAGAGAAGGAAATGATTGACACATGCATGCGTGGTGTTTGTGGCCCTGCTCAGATGAAGCACCCTACAAAACTGTGTAGAAAGCCCTCCACGTCTGGCCTCAAATCAACACACACACACACACAAATAAAACACGTCTCGCCTCATCACTTGAGAGATTTTTGCAAAATCAATCAATTTGCTTTCCTCTAAGTTGTATGTTCCTTACATAATTGCCTTACAATTATGATATAAAGAGAAAAAAAATGCAGCATGTGCTTATGTAAAAATCCAAAACCTGGCTGGAATCACTCACCATGGGCATTGTACATCACATAGTTTGTGTCTGCTTTTTGCAAGCATCTTACAAATGTATATGATACATATGATGTATGAACTGCTGATTATGGATTTCGGTTGAGCTTTCAGCACTGGTTGCTTTTCTCAGTTTATTTGTGATTCATTTTAGCAATAAATTAATACAGACATTCAGGCAAAACATTTACGTAGTAGCACCACAAATAGATTATCAACTAAACATTATTATCTTAATACATTATCTTTCAGCTTCTCTCAAAAGCCTTTTACTGTCAATTGACCTGAACTCAGACAGAATATGCATGACTAAGCATTCATGTAAATCATTAGCTCTTGTATAATTATGTGAATTTGCATAATGATAATGATTAATAATGCGTATATGCATAATGCATGTGATGAATGTAGATGTAGCCTTCAACTTCTATGTCTGTACATGACATAGACTCATTATGTGTTATTCCACAGGGATGATGGCTGCATGGATGGGCCAGACCTGACAGAGAGCAGGAACGCCGTATTGGGTTTACGTCTTTATGGTATTAAATTTATGTCTAAGCATGTGATCATGGTGAAAATAACATGCAACATACAAATGAATGTGCAAAGGAAAGCATTATCACGTATGTATAAAAGACTATGGACACACACACGATATGTCCAAGCTGTAGGTAATATTGGCAATGTGCCAGGCTACAGTCACCACTTTGAGTAATTTGAATATTTAGTGTCCCATTGAGCTCTTAATTGGAGTCAATTTTACCAGTCTTGGCACCGTTTGGTGCTTTAATTAATGGCAAAGCAATTTGTTTCTGCCAGGCAATCACAGGACAATCACACGAGTGGTCTGTGTGTGGTGCCCATGACAGTGGTTGAAGTGCTTCTCTGGAAACTTGAACTGGGTTTTCAAATCATGTTCCCAGCATGCATCAGAAACATTCACAACAGTATCCATCTGCACACTGCACAAGATTTCAGCTTACACCCACTTCAGGTCACACCTATTTCAGGATATGCCCACTCACAGTTTGCAGTACAAAAACATACCTGGAGGGAGAATCGGTTGCACGATCTTTTACTGTAGTTTCTAACCACATACAGCATCATCTAAGATTTTTCAGTACCTTAACAACAGTAGACACTCTATGCACTTATTTAGCACTCTGAGCTGCACAGGAATTCCTAGTAATGCAGAAACATGATGTACTTATATTGCTACATCTCATTTTCCGATATCTCAATTGAGATCAATAGTGATTTACAGCATTATTTTATAAAATGCTTCCATTATGAGGTGATCGCATACATCTTATACAAATTATAAAATTATTTTAAACTATAACTGCAAACAATATTCTAAATGTTATTGTATTTTATGACAAACTGAGGTTTTCTCTGGTTAAAATACTCCCTGTATTTGCGTCCTTGTCTCCATTTTCTCCATGATATCTTCAATCTCTTGTTTGATTGTGTGTGATTTGACAAGTAGCCGTTTACACTGTTATTATGCTACTTCCTCTTTGGTTTACACCCCTGTCTTGCAATCTGCAGACAGACCTCTCTCCAACAAGTAAGTACAATGGAGGAAATCTCTGAATTAGAGCATCAGAAGTAGAACATATCATTTACATTCATTAGTTTCATACCTCTTGTGTAGCAGCCAGCCTAACCTCTAAGCTCATTACATCCTTTTTCAAATGTGCCACTTCCTGTTCCAGCTGGCTGCGACTGCTCAGGTACGCATGTTGAGAAGCAGCAAGAATTTGCTTCAGCTCCTCTTTCTCCTGAGTTCTATAAGGAGAAGAGCGAACGTGTGTGTAAGTTATTACAGTGTTAAAGTCATTACACCAGAAAACCGACTTAACTACAAGAAGTTATTTGCATACACTGTACTAAATTTCTCCTCCAGCCCACTGTTTGGCCCGAGCTAAGTGGACAGTTAAGAGAATGTGAGTGTGAGTTAGAGGTGGAGGAAGATGAGAAGGGCATGAAAGGAGAGACAAGGACAGAACTAAGGATCAGCACAGGAGAATGAGACTTTTATAGACTCTGTTATTACTGTCTGGCCAGCTCTGACTTCATCTTAAGAAGAGCCTTTTCACACTCAGCAAGGCGTTCAACTTGCTTACTGCAGCACTGAAACACAAGAATACAGATAAACACAAACAAATGTGCGTCCCAGAAACTTCTTGTCTTACATTTAACAGGATTCTCTTCCACACAACAAAAACCTATTTTATAAACTAGAATATATAATCACTGGCTACTGTATTAGATATACCCGTTCTTTTGGCAGTTCACACAAATATCTAATCGGTCAATAACAAGGCAGCAACTGCATTTAGCCATGTAGACATCAAATCAAATCAAATTTATTTATAAAGCCCTTTTTCCGCCAGCTACAGGTACACAAGGTGCTGTACAATTTATGTAAAAAAAAACAGGACAAATACATAAAAACACATAAAATGACTGCGATGTAACAAAAGAAAATTAAATAAAAGCTATAATAAGACCAAGTAAAAGGTATTAAAACCAAATAGAAGCATGATCAAGATGACTTGCTGAAGTTTAAACTGGTCATCTAAACCAAAAAGACATGAGATTTATGTGGCTATGAATGTGGTATGGTTACTGGTGGTAGGTTTGTAGACAAAAAGGTTTTGTTGGCGTCAGAGTACAAAGGAGAGTGGGAGGACTGGTAGGAGATGATAGGAGACAAGTGCTGGCTACAATCAGGGTATGTAGATTACCATCTCTGAAGTTATACTATTGAAACATAAAGCAGAAAACATGGTTACAATTTATGGAAACGCGCCAAAATGAATAGAAAATAGATTAGAAATGCATCACCTGACTTGATAAGTCTTCATATCAGCTACAACTTTCAGGTAGTAGGGGGGCAAATTTGGGGTAAACATAATAAAAGCACCCTGGATCCACCCTGACTTACATCAACAGCTGAGCCTAGTAGTGGTCCAGTGATGTGGGGGATATTTTCTTGGCATTTTTTGGGCCCCACAGTACCAATTAAGCATAATTTAACCATCATAGTCTATCTGGTTATTGCGAACCACTGTCCATTTCTTCGTGACTGCAGTACACAAAATTTCTGATAGCTACTTCTGGCAGGATAACGCACCATGTCACAAAGCAAAAAACTATCTCAAACTGGTTTTGTGAATATAACAATGACTTCTCTGTACTCCAATCACCTCCACACTTAACAGACCTGAATTCGCCAGAGCACCTTTAAGCTACGGTGGATAAGCAGCCGACAAATTCACATCAACGATGTGATGCCACCACGTCAATCTGGTTGAATCTAAGTCATTTAGAATTTAGGTGGCTATGAGGACAGCAGAGGGTTCAACCTGGTACTTCCAAGACGTACCTAATAAAAGGGACGTTGAGTGTATATACCAGCTGTATTTATTAATTTAGATTATTTATTCCTAAATCTAGGACCTTACTTCTTGTAGCTGTTCTTTGAGTTTGGAGAGGCCAAGATAGTCCTTGTTAGAATGAGAATGGCTCTGCTGATAGAAGCATAGCTCACACTCCGCCATCACTTTCTGTAAGTAAAGACAGAGCAAATAAAACAACTGGGTTTAACACCAACAGCGTATGATCTGAAAAAACAAAAATCTGCACGTTAAGTTGTTCCATTTACTGAGAAGTGACAATAACAGTGACGTGCCATTAAGGAAAAACAAAAAACTATTGTCACACTCATTTGTATAAGCAAGATCTTGAGGTTCCAGTCGCCAAAAGTGCAAGTTCAATGCTAACACAGAAGCTAAAATGAGCAAATGTACACAAAACCTTCATCTTCTTTAAATTACTAAGGGATATCTCCTTGAAAAAGAAAGGAAAAAAGTAACTCATTGTTTTCTGCCACTGAAAGCTCTATGTTCATTATTAAAAATAAATTGCTTAATATATCACAACCCTGAATCATAGTCTATTAGCTACTTTGCTTTATGAAGGAAAATCATGGAAGTAATTCAAAAGTAGACTTCTTTGTAGGAATGGAAAGAAATTTACTTGTCCTCTGCTGTTCATCTTTATGTTATAGGGAGATATTCCCTGACCAGAATACAAATAGACCAGAAAGGAAGCATAATTAAGACACTGTGCTCTCACTGTGTGATTTTATCCATTAGCATTCATGCACTAAATACTGTAAATTGTAAACTTGGTTTTGCAACGATGTCTTTAAATATTAAAAGCATTTTTCTCAAATTTAGATTTCTTTTTTTTATAAACTGAGAATGAAGGCAATACTGATTTTAGGGTTAGCTAAGCCCAACAGTGACATGAGGTAGCGAATTAGCAGGACGTGAGTCTCCATAAGAACTCCTAACCTCTTGATAGGCGCCTCACAATCAAAGTCATTAGCCTGTGTAATAAAGGGCCTGAGATACAGCCATTCTTCAACAGCCTAACTCTTTTATAACCAACAGATTAAAGTTGATTGGATTAAAATGACATTCTGCCCGTCTGACCTTGGCGGCAGCAGTTAAGTTCATCCAAATTAAATTTCTCCGTAATAAAGATGATTCATTTGTTGCCTGACGTAGTAAATATAAAACAGAAAGAAAAAGGAGAAAAGATTAAGTGACACACACCACTGCTTTCATGCACATTTGCACACATACACACACACACACACACACACACACACACACACACACGTACATGCATGCATGCAAAGACCCATACACACACACAGAGGAATATCCCAGGCATGAACTCAAACTGCACTGATGGTACACATGCAAGAACACATCCAGTGAATCTGAATTTACTGAAGCATTTAATACATTTGTTCTTCTTGAGAAGTCAGAAAACGATTTGGTTAAAGTGTGAATCCTTAAAAAAAAAGTATCACCTGTATCGCCTTTCAACTGATTGTTTCCCACATGGCTTTATTGATTGCATCAAGTAAAAATAAAAGGAGGAATGTGAGTGTGCAGAAAAGCACTGCACAAGGAATAATCCAAAAGCATAAAACTAAAAGAAAGCTGTGGAATGCCCTGCACGGATGCAAACACATCAGAATCCAAACATGGCGCACCAGCTACTGCGTGTCTGTCCAAACCTGCTGTTGGAGCGTCTCCATCTGCTCCTGCAGGGATCCAACGAGGCCTTTGAAATGGTCCACTTTTTGCTGACTCTCTCTGAGTTCGTTCTGATTGGTTTGGAGCTCATCTGTCAACTGGTCAACAATCTCCTGCGAGCTCTCCAACTGGCAAACCTTGTCCTGGTATCGGCGCTCCAACTCAGCGACCGCATCTTTCACTAATTGTGTTGTCGATTGTGACTCGTTGAGCTACCAGTTATACAGCAAATAAACAGATTTTTAGTTTGTGGGAGTAACTCAAGACTAAATCAAGAAAAGTGGTAGGTTGGATCTAATTTTTTTAGAATCAAATACAAGGAACTAAGAAAAAGAGACTACACTTGTATTTAAACTACATTATGCACATATCAATGAAGGTTTATCCACCTTTTGCTGTGAATATCGTAGTTCCTCTTCCAGCAGCTCCACCTGCCCTTGCACCTTATGCAATTTGTCTATTGCTGCAGTGTACTTTTGTTTAAAGATTGCTGTGGCTTCTTTCTGCTCCTGGTTTTTCAAAGTGGCGTCTTTCAGCTCATCATTGGCTCTTTTCAGCTGCTGACAAAGAAGCTCCATTTCAGTCTCTTGCTTCTCCAATTTCTCTCCAAATGTCTCAACCTAAAAGCAAAGACACACATAAGAAACACAAATGTTGGAGAAAACAAACGTCACCTTTATTTTTATAAGCTAATATCTTGCTTTCTTACATGTTTCGGAAGACCACTGACAAAATTATATCATGAAAATGTCTGAAACACTGTTTAAACATCCAGCTGGCCAATAATAATAAAACAAAAACAGTGCAACCTCTCAATCAGAGATACCCTGGAAATAAATACTAGAAATTAACAGATATGCCTCTACACAGCAGGAGGATCTGCGTATGATGCACATATGTGAATTCATCAGGGGCAATATGGGGTTATGGGGTGCCCTTGCCTAAGGAAACTGTTAACTGGTGCTGCTTTGTCTGACTGTAATGTAGCCAAAATTCTTTTTTTGAAGAACAGAAGCGTAAAAATGAAAAAGAAACACTAAATAAATCTTTAAAATGAAAGAAAAGATATTTCTCTGGAACTTTTCTTCAGGGTGGGGAAACATTGGAGCTAGAGCGGTCATGCTTACACCACAAACTCATAATCCCAGACATCTGTTGGAGGTCACAGTCAAATGGCACAGATCCAACACAACTTCGTAGCCATAAATCCTTATGTGTGAACACTACAACAACAGGATTTTTTAGGCTTGCAGAGACATTCTAGTCATTAAGTGATTTCCTTGCTTGATATTCTGAAGTGGTCGGTGGGGGACGAGTCAGTGATGGAGGCGCTACAGCAAATGTGGTCTCAAACGATGGGGTCAGGTATAAACCCGCAGAAAAGGAAAAAAATGTAACTACAGAAAAACTAAAAAAAAAGAAACTACAGAATTTGGTTATTTTGGTCTCGTGAGTGAGATATCAGTACAAACTGGAAGGAAACCACCTCTCTCTCATCAACCAGGTGAGCAAAGCAGATTAAATCACCACAATGGGGAACATAAATGACGGTAGAAACAGAGACGTGTCTGCATAACAAATGGCCTGCTTGATAAAGATCAGAGAGACAACTTAAGGACCAAATAGTGGTTAAAAAGAAAAAAAACCCTGTGTAATCCCCTTCCCCTTGTAAGGTTACATGTTGTCATGCAAACCTGCGAGGACTGTAAAACCCTAAACCAGAAGAAAAGCACACTGCATAGTGACAATTATACAACAAACCAACAAGTCTGCAAATCTTGTGGTGGGAACTTGTATTAAGTATTGGATGAAGTTGATGGAGTGTGATGCAGCTGCACAGTTCTTGTTTGAGGGTGTGCCAAACTGTCTGCTGGCCAAGCTTTACGCTAATGTGTTAAGATAGTGATGCTGATCAAAAACAGAAGAAACGTCTGGTGTTGCAGACAACATGGGAGCAAAACAGCTTAAAAAATACCCTAAAGCAAAAGGTACAAACTTTAAAAACCTCATTTCACTAGAAGAGGAATACTCATAAAAAGGAAAACAATTTACTGAACAGCTGTAAACTGGGTTACAATTTAAAAAGATCAGTGGGAAGCAATAATGCGTGCATAAATAATAAATTATTAACAATCTGATAAACCTAAATATTGAAAAAAACTCCATAAAACACAGAACTTACTGCAGTATGTCATGATTAAATATTCATATACAACTTTCCCTAAAAATCAGTGCTATGATGTGCTGCTCGGCAGTAACCTCTGTCATAATGACTGGGGAACCAAGGAAGTGAAACCAGCCTTAATCCTGGCGTTACACTTGGAATCCTGCCGTAGCTCACCTCTCAAGGGGAGAGGTTGAGAAAGTTAAACCCGCTCTAACACTCTGCTTGAGTTCATCCACGTTAATCCCGTTGTAATCTGGATCAGAACATGAGGGTTTACGACTAATGACAGCCAACTAGTTAGATTTCAGTGGTTCACCGCAGCTTGGTTTAACCAGGGATTAACCGGGCCTTAGTACTAACACTGGATAGAAGCTAGCATGACTGAGCAGGGAACTTGCTTGTGCAAAGGAAAAAGAAAAGAAAGAGACAGAAACCAGAAGGGAGAAGAGTCATCAATGTGATTTTCTCCTTTAAAGAGAAACTGAACGACTGAGGCAGGTGTTTGGTCCTGTGTAAGTGTTCTGGTTAAAACCAGTGACACAGCCAGTGCACGCATGATTTTATCTGGCTGAATGGTTATCGAACATACATGTACATCATGAAATATTGCACCATGTGCCATTTTTGCTGTGTCACTATATTTATTTCCCTGGACAGAAACCACTATGTTAGCGCAACTGCTAACGGCTAACTTAGTATCTCATATCTGTTACAAAATGAAAGAACTCATAACGAGGCTTAATTTGGACACTATGGCTTTCTTGTGACCATAATTAGGAGCTTGTGCTTCGGCGAAATAAACAACCCCCATTAAACTTGATGAAAAACACATCTGACTCATGACCTGACGATCCTCATTTGGCCTGTCATTGGAGTGATCATGGCTGTCACATGACTACCAAACATGACCTTCGGTTAATTATATCTTTATTATCTTAAACCTCTTTAGAACATCTTTTCCTCTACTTTTTTTGTTTCTGGTCCTTTCATGTTCGGACCCAATTACATGTGAGAGGTTGACAAACAGAGCTTCATCCTGTCTTGTTTAGTCATTGAGATGATGTAGACAGAGATATATGTAATATGACAACAGAATAAAGCTTGTGATTTACCTCTGAGTTGGGAAAAAAACAAGTTTTTCACTGGATTAACACACCACAGGGTTTTTACTGTGAGCTCATGGCCCAGCTGATCGAGCACTGAAACCATAAAAGACTTCTGTATTTGACAATGTGTCAGTACTTAAGCCATTCTTTAGTTTTATTGCCTCCAGAGTATCAAAATCTGCCATGCTGAGCTCAGACTTGTGCAATCAGCTGTGAAGCAGCTTGAACTTACCACTTCAGATTTTTTAGCTTACCACTTCCAGGTCAGAGTTCGACTGAATCATAGACTAGAGATATCAGCTATAGAGGGAAGGCATAAGGCAAAGTTCTTTCTCACCTGTTGCTGAGTAATACAGAGCTGATGGTTTAGCTGCTGTTTTCCTTTATCCTGGTGCTTCTTCAAGCATGTGACCTTCTCACTTAACTGATGGGCGTTTTCCTCATGTGCTGTGACCTTGCAGGTCAAGCGTCTGACATCTTTCTCCAACGCTGACACCTATGCAAGGAGAAAAAGTTTAAAGATGAGGGGGCTGGGCAAACGTTGTAGCAACACACGGTGTACACAAAAACAGACAGATTGAATGTCTGCCTTGACTTTCTAGGCACCGCAAACATTGAGTCAAAATTGTTTTGTTCTTGAGTTTAAATTTTGAGTAAGATACTGCGTTTCCAGCTGCCTAGCATCAAACAAGGGAGGACGGTTGCTGGTTTGGGTGCTTCCTTGGAGTTAATGTATCTGTTGTAATAAAGTAGGGCATTGTTTGGGAAGAAAACACATAAAGGGTGATCCATAAATCCAGCTTTGGAAAATAAAATAAAAAATTAAGAAAGACGCGGGTCTGAATTTAAGACTGAAACAGGTGGAAAATGAAGATCTATAAACTGTACTTTTTGTTCATTAAATCGTCTAAGAATCGCAATATTAAAGTCTAAAAGTGCAACTGAGTGAAAATAGATTTCACATGAACACGACACCTGCTGCTGTGTCTCTTGATGCTTTAGTTGATCCGTCTTCATTTTGCTTCTCAGCTGAATAATAAACTGATCTCTGCTGCCAACCTAAACACGAATACACAACATAAAAAATCCTTTTAAACAAGCCACACACAGATTTACACATCTGACCACTGCCACGTCCCATATCCACAGAGACAAAACAGAGATGGAACTCCAGGTGGGCGGTGTGCAGTTTCTCTCAATGCAGTCGCTCAGCTTCCACTTTCTTTTTGATTTGGTTTACATGAACAAACGCTCTGCTTCTGTCCTCCATTTTCGCTCTCAGCTCATCCCTCTCCTTATGCAGTTTTACTAAACTCTCCTTTCTTTTAAGTAACTGTTCAATCAAAACAGTAAGTCAGATATTCTGAACTCTAATATCAAACTAATTAAAACAAAGAAATAAAATGTGAACTGCAGGACTCAAATGTAATTTAAAACTGCTTCATATTTTGTATACATTTAATGAAATTAAATATGAATCACAAGCAATAAAAGCCTTTTTAGTAAATATTTTTTTTACCTCTTTCTCACAATCTGAAAGCTTCTTCTTACTTTTTGTGTGCTCCTTCATCAGCACACACATCTCCATCTCCCTCTGCTGTAACTGCACAATGAAAACATTTTTTGTCACTGCTGATGAACGCTGGGTGAAGTTTATTGTGTTAAAACTGAAATTCTTTCAATTTGTTGGCAACAATAACTGTTTCACAGTAAACAGAGAAGCCCTACCCACTGTTTACAGAACTTAAGATGACATATAGTGGTCTGGTTTTCATATTCAGGCTTAAGGTAATGGTGGTGGTGGGTGGATGTCAGCACACAACAAAGAAACTGTTGGCTGTTTTACTCTTGACTGTACAGCAAGTCTAACAATTGCTTGTGTTTTCCTGTTTCCTTGGTGACCCTCCCTAATTACCCACATCAGCTGTATGCCAAATAAGTGTAAGTGTGTTTTGCCGTGCATGTCTGCACATGCTTTCATGTGGGTGTGAAGTTTGCCGGGGGAAATGTTAAGGACTTTTTTTTATCTGCTCTGTCTGCGTTAACTGAGTCTGCATCTTGTCAGGGTCTCTCGAAGTTTGAGGTCAGTGAAAATGGCGATGTTTGAGTTTGGAGCCAACTAAATCTCCAATGTATTTGGGGATATTTTCATCTGGGCTTATGTTTCTATAACGTTTCAAAGATGTTCAGGCTTTTTTTTAACCTCTCAGTGGTTGGAATATGAATCAGATTATCTTCACAAAGGAAGACCACGTCTGGGAATCAAGGATCAAGGCCAGTGTGTTGCTGTCAAGTGTATTACCAGTCAAGAGTTTAGACGTATGTACCGAATAAGAGTTATATTGATGCAGATCGTTAAAAGTAAATGATAATAACAAAGAACTTGCCTTTTTTGTATGGAATTGTATTACGTTTGAATATACTGCATGAAAAGAAGTTTACACTAAATTTGCAACAGTCCTTTATGCCAAACTGAGCCAAATGCTCCCTCTTTTTCCTTCTCTCCCCCCACCTCATGTCAGTTCTGCATGATCCAGGGATTGTTTTGACCGGAGTTGAGGGCTCGTTTGTAACTGTCCAGAGGGATTGATGGAGTTAACTTGGCTCTTTGACCTCTCACCTCTGGCTGTCGGCAGGGAGGCTCGCTTAACACAGTAAAGCTGAGCAACGGCAAGAGGAGAGAAAAAAGGAAAACACTACAAATACTGCTATCCATGTAGCCAAAGCGCCCATGACCACACATGTAAACATTTGCATCCTTATAAACAGGTAATGCTATGCATAGATAAAATACAGGTTGTGTTTTGCATCCCACATGTATCAGATAACACTCTCACACACACAGAAAAGATTTCTGTTAAATGACCAAAGCATTTTATTCATGTTAAAATTTCACATCATTCAGCCGAACCCAGAGCAAATACACCACCAACTTCCAACGATTTTTTTTTTTTTAAGTCTTAGCTTGATTTATCTTGGAGTGTGTGTGTGTGTGAGTGTGAATTCCCAATGTGAGCATGTGATAGGCAGAATGGATGTTGATAAACACCAGAGGATGTCGTGTCAAAACAGACAACTTGTCAAAACGACATGCTAACTAGGTCAATCACAAAGTTTAAGGAGAAACTTTGGAGTGGAGCTTTGGTTTATGCATATCTCTGTGTGGATGTCTATGCACGTGTGATAAGCTCCTCAACGAATCTGCGGGAGGGGACCTCCAATATCGAAGGTATTTTTAAATCAATGAGCTCTTAAGTGTATCTTAGTCTCAATGTGTTCACACAGAACGCACGCACACAACACTCTGCGTAGATAGAATCCCAACTGACAGGCAATGACAAGATAAAGAAACCGAGAAAAAAAAGGGGGGACAGGACGACAGGAGGGGGAAAATAATATTTGAGCAGCTGGGGGTGGGGTGTAGTGAAGAAGGTGGGATGGGAGGGGAATAAATGAAAGGGAGAAGTGGCAAGGCAAAAAAAAAAGCAATAAGTGAGATCAACAGAGAAAGTAAGTGGAGAGAAAAGTGAGTAAGATACTCTAATGGTTGTTGAGCATCATGTTCATGACGAAGGTGTCTCCAAGTCCGGCAACTACACAATCCTTATGCCCTTCTCTAAACATCCATTTAACATTTAAAGACTCCAGGCCATGCTTATTAAGGCATGCCTGTTTTTTATGTACATACATATATAAAAAAATAGCCCTGTGATGGACTGGCAGCGTGTACCCTGCCTCTTGCCCACTGATTGCTGGGATAGGCTCCAGCTAAGCGTGACCCTGAATCGGATGAAGCGGTATGGTAGATGGAGTTGAAAATTATGGTTGCACCCATGAAAAAAATTGACAAATCATCTCTGCCAATGTTATATCACCTTATTTTGCCATTGAATCTTGCTATGCCTCATTAGTACCCCAATGCTGGCCGATCAGGTCTGATCAGGTCTGGATTGCTATATAAATAAAGATTTACTTACTTACATGAATTTTACAGTCGACAAAAGAATTATAGGATCAAATTGGGGAGAATAAGTAAAGAATGTTCTGCTGATTGTTGCACTGATAAGGCAGCCAATGGTTGGAGGCAGTGTGATGATGTTGGGAAGCATCTCCCTCATTGGACAAACAAGGTTTTTAAACAATGGAAGGTATTTCAAAACAGAAAAAGACACAGATATAGGATTATGCAACCTGCATTAATCCCTTATCTCCAAAGTCTGGGACTAAACATCACTCCCCAAGATGACAAAACCCAACAAATCAGGGTTTGTAAGAGACCCAGAATTTGGGTGTGGGAAGTCAAGTCAAGTCAAGTCAAGTCAATTTTATTTATATAGCCCAGTATCACAACAAGTTGTCTCAAAGGGCTTTACATGC
>JBAMHX010000020.1:15366631-15395582 GCA_037177515.1 Pseudomugil tenellus
TTTATTGAACAAGAATTTGAGGAGGTGTTTTCTGCAACAGATCTTACTCCCATTTGTGCAACTGTTTACAAGGGTGTCACCCCGCATCCCAAGCCCCACCCCCTCTCCCCCCCCCCCCCCCCCCATCAGCAAAGTGCTTTGTCCGAGTTTTGTTTTGTCGTTTTTAAATTACAATTTTCAATTAAATATACAGTAATTGAAAAGGAAAATCTTATTTCACCAAATTATAATTTAGCACAATTCTCTTTATATGATTTATTTTTTCCAGTTATCTGAGTGACTTTTGTGATTTTTTTTTTTTTTGGTTTTGCCTTTTACTTTATTGGAAGGGTCTGAATAAATTTGAGGACCACTACTTACTATTTACTTACTTTATTTATGACTGAAGATGAATTTTTTACTTAACCAGAATGGATTAGACATTTTAATTAAAATGTTATTTTTACCCAAAGCCCATTTAATGAGTAACAAAATTATACAGGATCTGATTCTTTTAAACGTTCACTTCATAAAGTGGGTAATTGTTGTAACAACAGCTTCAATAATAGTCAGCAAGATACTGACCTTAACCCTCACACTAATATTCTAGAGAAAAAGGGCATTGTCAGTGAAGAGGCTCACAGTGAAAAGGACTGAATGTTGCGTACTGCTTCCCTTTTTTACTCATACAAGCTCTTGAAATTCACCAATGGCTTTGGGAATAGTATCTTTCCAAGTTGGTTAATTGAAGGTTAAATATGAATCACTAAGCACTAATATATGCTTCATTTGTTTTGCAAAAAAAGCACAGCATGAAAATTTCTAAAAACCATTTCGTAACATACAAGTTTCTGCTTTTTACTATTGTCTGTGCTGCTAAAATGTAATTTAACCAGACCCAGCATTTTTCTTTAAGCTTGTCTTTATAAGTGTGTGTGTTTTTAATAAGGCTTAAAATATCAGACCATCCGGTCATGTTATCAAAGATATTATTATGAGGATCATTGTAGAAACAGACAATGTCAGTCAGACTGAATCCAACATTAAATAGTTCACATTTCAATCAAACCCTCCCTGGTGTAACCTCTGTTCCACTGTAGAACGAGACAAAGTATGATAAATAAAGATTATATTAAATCTAACATCCTGCAGACATTGTGTACTACTTTTGCAGGATCGTTCCTATCACAACACAGCCCGCTTAGTTTTAAATAAATGCTTCTTGACCTGTTGAGTAAGCAAACTCTCAGTGATTCAAGGTCAGAACCAGAAAGTCAAATGAGCTGGTTTGTCATTAACAGTTACAACACAACTCTGACATCAGAAAGGAAAAAAATATATATAAACTCATAATTTAATATTTGAGTGAATAAGAGAGCAGTTACCTTCTTTTCAGTGAAGTGACGCACACGAGTTAGCTCCTGCTGCAGACGCCCCACCTCTTTACTGGCATTGTGCAGCTGCTCCTGAATCTTCTGTCCTTGCTGTCTGTCTGTGTTCTGACTAGTTCTGGTCTGATCCAGGGTCTCACTGTTATCGTTCAACATGCAGTCCCTTGTTTGTAACTGTGGCAATTGTAGAGGCAGAAAGAAGGGCGAAAAAGATGAAGAATGTGCTGAGTAAGTTGGCAGACAAGCAGACGAGGAGTGCTGCAGAGAACAGGGACGCATGGAGAAGGATAAGAAAACCATTACAGTAAAATAAAGTAAGACGAGGAGCAGATTAAGGCAGAACTTGGAGATGTTTTCCTCTGCTTTGTTTCCATAGCAGTGAAAAGGAACACCATAAAGGCTTTGTGGAAGGCTGAGAAACCCTGCTGTTACAGCGTTGACTCAAGACCAATAAAGCTGTTTGGCTGACAGAAAGCTCAAAGACACAAACGTTAAAGGACAACTTTTTAAAAGTGGAGGAAGGACTGCCATTCCTTTTTTTCCTCTATCTGCTACCCATCAGATACCAAAAATCTACTTTTTTAAGATATATGAGCATGTAATGAATCCTCATTTAACAATCTGTTCAACTGCTTGCTGTTAAATCTTTGCTATGTTTCTGTGTCTCGATGCTTGTGAGTCATAGAAAGCCAGTCCTGCAGATCTTTGACACACTTAAAGCAGAGAAAAAGGGGAAAAAAGCAATACAACCACTTCACATTTTTTCCTATCCAGTGTTATTGGATTAGGATTGTACACATTGTACAAAGGTTGCGGTCCAAAATTATCACATACACAGCAAAGATCTCTGCTAATAAATAGAAGTCCATTCATAATTGGCTAAAGTAATTATTGAGTTGTGCTTTTTTGTGCTAACACAGACTTTTTTAAAACCATCATATGATTTGTAGCGTCTTTGCAATATAAACCATAAGCCTGGTAAGCTAATATACAAGTGGTGTTGGCACTGAGATAAAAAAGATTTTTCACATCATTACTAACATACATGGCAGTGCAAGTCTTCAAACTGTGCTCTAAACCATTTTGTAACAAGAGGAAATGCAAGCGTAGTGTTAAAATGATCACATTTAATCTAATGCAACTTATTCCAAAGATGGGAACTGGAGATTTAGTAAGTGTTGGAAAAGCAAGGACTTAAAGATGGCTTCAGAGTGTGTTGCTTTTATGTTAAGTTAAATGTATTTCATGTTGCTAGCTGACAGGCATCCACACTGCTATAACATTTAGCAGCTGACAAATGACTTAGTTTGGTCAAGGACACAGCAAATGGGTTAATTTAAGACTAAAACACATCACTGCCACGCGCCACTCTGATATACCTGGAGGGAGTTAGAGGAGGAGGAGGAGGAAAAAGGAGAGAAAAAGAAAAGCAGAGGGAGGTAGAAAATAATAAGAAAGAGAGAAAGGACAATGTGAGAAAGCTAAAGGCCATTCCATTCATCATGCGTACGACTCTTTAATGTTCACATTCATTAGCACTGGCTCTCATTGGGCCAAGACTGAAGCCGGACGAGGAAAATGTGATGAGAAAAACAGAAAAAAAGGAAAGTAAAAAAGAAATGCGACTTGAACAAATACAATGATCGGAAAAAGAAAGACTCAACAATGCTTTATTCTAGTTAATAGCCAATGGATACTCACATAAACATTGGTTCTTTATTGTAAAACTAGCCTATCCTCAGTGGAGCTAAAATGGTGGCAATGAGTTATTAAATATGGAGAGAGGGCAAGGCAGGGAAGTCGAGGAGGAGGGGAAGAAGGACAGATGATTAACTGTGAAGGAAGTAAAAAATGAATAGAATTCCCCAATGTACCACACTGGATTTGATTTAGAGAATGCTGCCCAATTCTGTTCCTTATTTAAGAAGAACTCCCTTCCTTTGTGTGTGAGTGTGTAAGAGAAACAGTGTGTGTGCTGCCTTTCCTGCTACGTGATGTGCCCAGGCTCTCTTTGAGACTTGTCTTGCACTGGACCAGCTGTTGAGTGTGTTTCTCTTTCATAACCAATGTTCTCTTCAGAAGGTCCTGTGTGGCTCGCAAACCAAGCACATGCTGATCCAGCTGCTTCACATGAGCCTCCTTTACTTTCATCTAACACACAAATGCAGTTGTACAGTCTGCACCAGATGTACATACATAAAATCAAGCCTTAAAACATACACCGGAGATAAATTTTATGTTTTTCATGTTTGATGTCACTGCACGTCATAGCTCTGCACCAACACTAAAGGAAGAAATAAAAGAAGTATGCTGAGATGCATCTTTTTATCCAGATATACTGGTTTATTTTCCCATTTATTCCAAAGTATTGTAACAAGCATTTTTCCTGTCAAGGACGAGTAGACTGATTTTTTTACAATGAGATTAATATAAATTTAATAATGAAGAATAAATGAAGTTGAACATACAATAAACATTAAAACAAGAAGTGAGACGTACATTAAAACATACAGACATGGTACAAGGTTATAACCCGGGGAGAATCCCTCCAGAGATATGTTGTCACACAAAAGTCTGGAACAGAAGTCATCTTTGTTTAAAGACTTTGGTTATGTGTGTGAATCTGGGACCTGTTCTTATGATATGACAACAAAAACCAAGGTCTCGTCTAAACTTTTGCCTGATGGAAAGATGCTGGCCCTGCAGATGGTTTACTAAGGTCAGAATGACATCAGTTTTAGAGCCTTATGGTCAGACCTTTCAGCTAGACATTAATTAAGAGCAAGGTAATTAAGTTAATATATTAAATTTCCCCAACAGTATGTTTACAATATCCTGAATGTACATAAAACCGGTAGACAAGGAAAGGAAATATGTAATAAAGTTTTTAATAAGTCCATTTGTGTAAATAGTAAGTTTATATTAACCCCCATTTAGCTGATAGGAATTTAGTGCCCTGACCCTAACCCTATACATTATCTTTTAAACTTAATAATTCTGGACTGTAGAAACAATAGGAATGACAATAAAAAAGAATAATAGAGTGCTAGAACTTTAGAAAATGTTGAGTATGACTAAGCTTAAAGCAATTATGTGATATATGAACATCCACTCCTTTATCCTTCATTTTGTCCTGTTTGCTTCCTCCTCCTTCCTACCCTCGAGCATGCCTTGCAACCCACCTGTGACTACTGTGATAGCCTCTTATTTTCCAACTTGAGTCTACTCTCTCATCAGCACTTGCCTGTTTGATTTTATGCAGTGTTATACAGGCAAAACTTCAGTAAGAAGAATTAGTAAAATAAACAAACTTTTGTCCACATATTCAGTTTTTTTGGGGGAAGTTTTGGTTCTGTTTTTTTTTTTTTTTTTAGAACCCCAGTTTGGCTTCAATTAACCATGTTAAGCTCCTTAACCCTTTCACTTCCACGTTAAGACAAAGGTCAGCTAAAAATGTTTCTTTGCATTTTTCTGTTTGTTTTGGACAAAAATAATCACAATTAATGTTTTTAGCAAAAGGTTGAGACGTAAGTTATAAGCATTATAACATAACATAACAGTGGTTTTAGAACAAACATCTGGGTTTTACATACCGAAACAGAGTGGCAGAGAAAAAAATAAAATCCTCATAATCACTGCAGATTTACCTCTAGCACATGGTAGAGCGGGAAGTTAGAGGGTTAAATCATCTAATGAACAAATATTTACCTCAAGCTAAACCCACTAAAATCTGATGACACATGAGGTTTTACTTTAAGCAATGAGCAGAAATTTCCTCACTATCTTCAGTTTTAGTTTTATCTTCAGTATCTTATATAGTCTATGGTAACTTTATATTTCTTGTTCTTTTCAGACACTAAGAAAAGGTTTTATAGTGTACAAATCAATTTTCCAGGAATCCTGCAGGTTTCAAGGAATGAAATAAAAATGTAGTAATTGTACAATTTTGAGTGTTTATTGTTAAAATTGTTCCATGTTTTGCACTGAAGGCCAATTTAGCTATTTTACATTCTTTCATAGGACCAAGTTAAAATAAGACAAATTCTTATCCTTGTGTGCATTCTATACTAATCTATTAATTGCAGTTGCCTCAAATCATCTATTTTGTTCTACACATCAAAAATCCTTGAAAGGCGTAGGGGTAACTTCAAACAAACACTTCACTGCATTTTACCATGTCCTTTTGTTTAGAAATATGTTCAGACATCCATTAAGCATTAACACTACACAAGGGAACTACTGGTGTGTCACCATGAAATTTTTTTAAGTAATTAAAAGCAAATCAGAACCAAGTCAATGCCTTTTTTTATTAGCATTGTGTTAAATAAGCCCTGTTAGATTAGTGAGGAAGCTTCATAGGAAACCAACAAACAGGGAAAGAGCAAACACACATTCACAAACACATTTCCTTATACCACAAAAACATGTTGTACGCAAGTTAACTTCTGATCTCTGTGAAGCTCTGCTGTGACATCTAAGAGCAGACTGCAGTTTGAGATTTGTGTCTTTGGACTCACGCAACATACTTCTATTTCCATGCAAAAGCTCCTGAAAGAACCAGTAAATTAGCCAACACAGTGTTACAGTGAGTTAAAGGTCATCTTTTATGCAGTTCAATTATGTACAGCATTGCTAATGGATGGTAACAATTATAAGCAATAGGCCAGTCATTTCTACCACACTGAGTTAAAATGACTCTTTTATCTGGATATTACACAAATGTTAGTGTGACTACTGGGAAATAAAATAAGTTTGAACAAAACTAAAACAATAATGTGTGAACTTCAGCACTGTTCAAGTTTAGCACTTTCCACAAGAAACCAAATGTTCATCTTCTTTATATTAATCTTCATATGGTACACAAGGGACTTCAGATTAAATATGAGCTCCAAGCAAGAGAGCACATTTTTCTATACATTTATATATGATGTGATATATAATCACTATTAATGTTAAAGCAAGGAGAAGTCCTAAATTTCTGTGACTGTAATCATTTAATTGAATGTATAACAGTGATCCCAAATTTAATTTCTTTCCATTTATTAAAGCAATTTTTCATTTTTTTTCATTTTTTTAACATTAAATTGTTAGTTAATACTATGTCTTTCTTTTTTTGGTATATGAGTTACTATTTACTGACAGTAATTCAGACTTGATTCTGGTGAGGACTGAACTGGTTTTGACTGACACTAATCAGTTGATAACTTTTATGGACAGAATAGGTGCAACTGTGATGTTGAGAGGATCCAGTTTTGGAGAACTCAGACTTAGGTGTCTGTTTGCAAATGATGTGTTTCCGTTTTTTTTTGTTTTTTTTTTCCCATGGTCTTCAACTGTCACTAATGGTTTGCAGCCAAATATGATGTGGTGAGGATAGAGCTGAGCTGAAAGGCAAAGCTCCCAACTTATCATTTAATCTACATTCCTACCAAGCAGCAACTTCACCTGGAAAAAAGTGAAGCCTATGTGGAAGTACCAAAAAAATGCAGTTTCCCCCTCATCCATTAGGGGCTCCAAAACAGAGCAAATAGCTATAGTTAAAATGTAGCATGTTAAAAAGACCAAATGTTTACAGCCTGGTACAAAAATAAAAAAAAAGACTGTCAAGATGGCAACGGTAGGAACTGCCCAACAAGCTTCACTTTTGCTGTTCAGAAACCTACTGGGAGACTTTGTTCATCTTTTATATACAGTCAATGGTTCCTATCTTCACCCATAGCCGTGAGCTGCGGGTAGTGACAAAAAGAACAAAATTGTAGATAGAAGCAGCCAAAATGTGTTTTCAACAAAGAGTATTATGAGCTTTCCTTTAAAAGAAAATTGAAAAAACTTGGTTATACAGGACGGTCTGGAGCTGTTTCCCTTTTCCCATTGAGTTGAGTCAGATGAGGTGGCCTAAACATCTTAAGGAAGGAAGGACGGACAGACAGATGGATGGTTGGTAGCAGAGGGACATTGTTGGAAGCCTGACTTTTAGGTGTGCACTGGCCTTCACAAGTCTTGTGTATGTACATATATATTAGTGCACAGCAGTGTGGTTAAAAACAGGGTTACTGCTGAAAATATCCTGTCACTACTGTATGAAGCTGGCAGAATCATTAATTTATCATATAGGGATAGAAACTTAGTCATGTGACTATAGTTAAATGACAAATGTCATGTGACAGCTGACTGTTACAACAGAAAGATGACAGGAATTACAAGTGAAGTGAGTGAATTTGTAAAACTGTGGATGCTGGAGGTTTGGAACCTGGTTTAGCTGTGTCGTATAACATGAAAATTAATCACGTTCTAATTGCAATGAGCAGCACTAATTTCTTCATCATTCATTTTTGTTAGAGTTATAGCCTCTGTTCTGTCTGAAACACACACACATACCTCAAACTTTTTTTTTTTCAATTTACCAGCTAAGTATGCCACTTTAAATACAATGAAACTTTTATGAGTGACAAGTCACTATGAGACCTCCATCACACTACTAGTTTTAACAAGGTTGAACATGTAATGATGAAGTATTTTTATTAACCTCTTTATTCATCATAACTATATTTTCCACAGTGCATGCCTGTCAGGTTAAAATGAATTGTCATAGCAACAGGTAATGTGGAACCAAAATTCCCACCTGAAATATGCCACACTTAAACCGGCAACTAATTACATGTGAATGGTAATGGTATGTGGAAGAATAAAAACGCAATTAATATGTCTGAAAACTAGGACTGCATACTTTTTTCATATCCTGTGTCTGCAAAGATCTTCTGAATGCGTCCTAAAATATGTTCTTAAATTATGGTTGAAACAGTTACATAAACCTTGTAACTGAAAAAGACTCCATGATCTGCAGTCTACAAATCGTCGTATTATTTTGTTTTGCATTTTTGCAATTTGTCTAACAATATGTCAACACTTCTACAATCCCGCCCACTGTAGATAAGCTATTGCCATCAAAATCCCTCCTATAGATGAAGGTCTTCAAACCAATGACTTTGAAAACTCTATAATACTGTTACGTAATTAATACATCAATGTGATTTTTCTCATCTCTAAATCTGCCACCATCAGAGATGATTAAAAGTTCCCATGTGTTCTGTGTAAAGACTTAATTCTCCAGTGGGGGGAAGAATAGGACCCTGGCTGGAAGTCCAAAAGAAAGAATATCAGATTTGTGAATTTACTTCAAATGAGTGCTTAAGTCTTGGACTTTCATATTAGCAGAGCTCCTATTGAGAGAGAAACCTCAATCTGATCAAGTCTCATTACTTTAGCAATCAAAGTTTCGCCCCCGGGGGTCTCTCCACAACTCCTGCCTCCCCCACCCCTCCCCAACACTCCCTGTCCTCTCAGCCATCATATGTTTTCTCCGCCGAGGCAGAGAGGAAGAGAAAAGGAGTGTAGCTTGAGCAAATACTAGATTGGCCAAAGTCCATTTTCCTCGTAGGATTAGGAATGAAAATGGAACATTTGAGGACAAAAGAAAGAAGAATGAGATGGGAAGAGACAGGGAGAAAAGGGGAGATTGTGTGTTAAAGAGAGATGTGAGTTGCAGAGTTATGGGCACAGAGAGAGAAAGAGGGTGGCTAATATAATTGAATTAAAAAGATGGAGCGGGGCCATTTCTAAGCAGGTGGGAGTGTGGAGTGAGAAAGAGCGGGCAAGATATTAACTTCTAATAAAAGAGAGATTAGAAAGTGACTAGGAGGACTGCTCTGTCTCTACCTGTGGGAGTGACGGCCCCCACATAACCTTTCAATGCAATATGCACACCGATATTGGCCACCATCGACTCAGACCGCACACAGTGAGAGAACTGCATACACTCAAGTGTGCATGTACGTGCCTGTGTCTCCGTGTTTATGCAGCCATAACAACTATGTGTATATGCAAAAACATTTTAACATCTGAGGTGGCATAAAAGCGCACTCATTATGTATTATCAGCTCTCATTCAGTGATCCAACAGGCAGCAGTCATCAGATAATGAAGATACAGCTCTCTGGGAAGCCGCTGCCATACAGACAATTAATTAACTAATTGCTCTAATGAGCTTGTTAATGCCATGCTTTTTTTGGCAGCCAGTGTGAATACATTAATGGAGCTAATTCAATTAAACAGGTGCAGCTTGCACAGCTGCCTCTCTCATGGGCACACACACACACACACACACAGAAATCCTACAGGTGTTGTGTACACGTTTGCTCCATTTGACTCAGATGTCTTTCTCAGCAAAACCTTGGCATTCGATCAAAAGCATAACGATATGCAGATCAAGTGGTGTGTACTCGCAAATTTGTGTGTGTGTATGTCAGTGCTTATGCCTCAATGAGCCAGTGTGCCTTTGAATCAAAAGTACAGCTCAATAAGCTCCACCAGCAAATGGTGATCTGTATAATTGAAAGAGTACAAAATGAGTGGGTGGAAGATTGATTAAAGTGTTTTGATAGCACGGTTAAATTAGTAAACAGAATCCTAGGGGGTCAAACTGTAATGTTAGCCAAGGATTCACGCTGTGATACAGTTCATTTGCTGAAAGATTTCTAATAAATATCATGAGTTTGACAAAAACAGCTATGAACTACAGGTGATAAAGATGAGTACTGCAAATACAAAATCATTTTGCAGCATGTATGTGAGTATATTTTACAAGCATCTTACCTTTTGTAAGGTTACACCATTACACCATTAAGCTCTTCTGTTAGTTGCTTAATCCTTCATCTCTCTCTCTCTTTTATAGTAGTTTTTAAGCAGGATGTGAATATGGAGAAAGAATCTATTGAGCGGATTTCTGGTTAAAGTAAATTCCAAAGTTGAGGGGCTGAGCGACTAAAGGCCCTGTACCCCTCAATACATACACGGTGTGTATGTATTGAGAAAATCTGAGAGGTATGGTGGTTCATGGTTGTAGAGAACTTTGAAGGTGAGGAGGAGCAATTTGTTTTCAATGCAAAAATGGACTGGCAGCCAGTGAGAAGGAGTGTTTTGATTAGGTGAGGTTCTAAAGGTGATATAGGCGGCAGGATTCTGGACCAGTTGGAAATCAGTTGGACCAGTTTCGCTGTTATGAACTCCGCTTTTGCCACTGAAAGGTTAAGTCAACATGCTGAAAAATACGTAGGTAGACTTTTACACAATATATTGACTGATTATGGCTGACACAATTTGATATTCACGCATTACGATTCTTGTCATGCCACGTAAACGCTTCCCAACAGCATAGAGGCATAGTACATAAAACCCTTTGCAACCAAGTTAATGTATATATATATATATATATATATGTATATATATATGTATTTCTAATGAAATTCTGCTTCTATTCTATAGTCAGTTTTACACTATGGATAACAAGAACAGTTACATGGTTACACTTTATTTTTAAGGTACAGTCATGGGCCTTTCCATTAGCACCCATTCCGCTCTACTTGAATCGATCAGCTCAACTCTACTCGACTCTACTGGTTTTCCATTATAATTCAGGACCCTCCAAAGTAGGAAAGGTTCTGAATGTGCAGCGGCGATCAGAGACATTATGAAGCTGCCAACAATCAGAGCAGCAGAAAATGTTGGTTCTGAAGCTGCCACCAGGATCGCTATTGTTATCCAAAGCTACGTTCTGATCATTACTCCAGCCTGTAGTTATGATTTGAGCCAGACCTTCCGCACTTGGAACCTCAAGGAAAAAGGTACAGCAAAAGTATGTACTCTGTACGCAATATTTACAGTGGAAATGTGTGTGTGTTGTTCTTATTCTCAGATGTAAGTCGCTTTGGAGAAAAGCGTCTGCTAAATGACTGTAATGTAATGTAATGTAATGTAAATACCCTGAACCCTGGTAGAGCCAATGAGAATAGCTACTTATGGAAAAGGCCTATTACATACTTATACAGAACTTATACAGTACAGTTAGGTATTTATGTTTGATTGAGTGCAAAATAAATAAATAGAAACAAGCAAAACATTGACTTAAATAAAAAATAATCAGTAATAATTTGTGATGATTTTCTGCAGCTGTTTGTTTATGGGTCTAATTACGTGGTTACTTTTGCCTTTAGCAGGTGGCAGCTCAAATGGGCTGAGATCGGCTGACTGAGACTCCTTCTTCATAAACTCCTGGGTTGCATTTTGGATCCATCCACAGCTTTGCAGCATATGTCTGAACCTGAAAGTAAGCATTCTGTTTCTCTGTACATTACAGGTCTCTCTTCGTGGGTTTGGTTTGTTTTGGCAGAAGCATTAGCAGACACTCCCTCACAGTCTGACAAAAGTGTTGAGGTTGGTGGTTAGCTGAACTCCCCATGAGATGAAACCACTGATTAATTTCCTTCATCTCCATCGCCTCCACACCTCCCCCCATCCATAGGTCTGCTGTTTCTCCCATCCCCCCCAGCCTCTTCAGCCACCGCTGAATATTAAATCAGACCCCCTTTTTTTAATTTCCAGATAACCACTGTTCATTTTTCTCCCAGTGTCATGCAGCCATGACATGGTGTAGCAGCCTATATATTAGGAATGGCTGATGTGAGTTATTATCTTTTTGTTCATTTACTGCTTATATGTCTTACTATATGGCCGAATCATTACCTTTGACAATGCTGCAGGTAGCAAGTAACACCATTCGTGGTTTGAATGAAATTTTTACCAAGTGAGAATGATTTATTTGATACAAACAAGTGTATATGTTTAGAAACACAAACACCACCACAGGTCTTTGGTGCATTAGTTTTACCAGCAGTGTTTGTGTTCTCTTCTCAAATAATGCAGTCTGTGTTTGAGAGTATATGTTTGTATGTTCATATCAGCCAGGGGGAGAGGGGCAAGGACAGTGCATGTGTGCCAGTTCTACTGTGTTTTATGATCATTTAAACTTCATGGTGGCATCATTTAATGCACTTATAAGAAAGAAATCACACAAGCAACAATAAGAGGGAACCTGTACTTTTATGTATTTAACACAGAGCACATTGTGTTATTGTGCATTTAAATTCTATGTGCACACACTGGTGCAGAAAACACACACACAAACACACTATGGGTGTCATCACTCACTGTCCTAGCTGCAAATGAAATCTCATTCTCTCTAACAATCTCAGTAGTCCACTCTAAAATATCTCTCCCTTTCTACCCCTCCACCCACTTCTCATGTGACTCGTCACTAAATCACACCGTGTGTTTCCCTTATTAATCTGAACAACAGTAAAATATAGTTTTTAAACACACGCTGAGCGACGAGAAACACTTGCACAACCTGTGTAGTCATTTCTGTTGTCAGCTTGATTACAAATTTGCTCCTGCATTTCCAACCAAAATAACACTTTCCCTTTCCCATCACTAGGCTTTGTTTTCATGTTGCAATACAGGCTGCTCTCAGGTTTTAGCATTTTCCTCTTGTGTTGTTGTGTCGCTCTCCCATCATTATATTACTACCCATCACCTTGCCTGCATAGCCTGGAACCTCGCCCTGGAAGCTGGGGGAAGTGGGAAGTGATATGGAAAAATGAGGGCAATAAAAAAAAACACAGGGATGAATGGAGAGATGTGATATAAGGTAATATGCTAACCCAATCAGCAGCCTGCTGTTTGCCGACAGTATAATCAACATATCGGCCTAATGTCATTACAGCTATATGAGAAATAATATTGCGTGAAATGATACTGTGGTGTGTATAAGTGTGTGTTTGTGCTTGTGTGGTGCACACAAGAACGAGCTAACACATCCAGATGTATGCATCAACTGCTAACTTCCAGGTGCAGTCAAACCCTGAAAATACAGTCAAAGATGCAAAATCCTGAATGCATGTGCACAGTTTATCTGTTTACATTCAAATGTTTTAGCTTTTCCTTGATGACTGTTACTGATAAGACATAATTACACCAATTTCTATTTTTTTAAATTATTGTCAATTATTGTTTTACTTCCATCTGATGAAATCAATAATTTACATGAAGATACATCAGTTGCAATCAATATTTTTCTTTCACTTTTTCCACATGCAATCTACACGCTGTATATTCACATGCACAGAATGCCCCCCAGCCCTGACGCAAGAGGATATTAGTTAGTGTGTGGCTTCCATATCCTGAATGCATGAGGTCGCTGATGGCCTCTATTGATGGACACTGGCGTGAAGCCATCACTCAAGTTATGGAGCTTTAATTGGAGACAGCATAAAACGATAAACCAAGAAACATGCATGGCTGAACAGCCCAATGTAAACCATTAATCATAGCATAGGCAAAGACAAGTGGCCACCGCGCACACATGAGCGCACACAGATACATTTGTGTGTGCACACGCACTTAGCTGCTGAGGCATAATCTGAGTGCTCTTGCACCACACAGCTTGCATGTGCGCATGACACACACCCCGCCACACAGAGCATGGCAGAGACAAGAGTCCCAGTCACATATTCTCATGATAGATGACCCATTTAACTTTGATTTCTGAGAGAAATGAGCTTGCCAGCGATACAGGGTTACCACTCAAGCACACACACACACACACTTACCTCCTTACTTATTTATAATACACATAGATACTACACATGGGCTATATATATATATATATATATATATATATATATATATAAACTGTATGTAAATAACAGTTTACATAACAGTGTTTTGTCTTTCTCTCTCTCTCCCACATATACACACACACACACACTGTGGCACTTATTTGTATGAGAAGGTTTATAATATGGGGGTGATTTGTGATGTAAGCAATCAGAGGTGAAGTAATTCATCAGCAGCTGAAGCTAGCTCACAGCTCTACTGGTTATAAATACAAATCTATGAGCACATACATAAAAAGTATACACACACACACACATACATAGTCTTACCTGCTTGTAAAAATCTGCAAGATCCCACTGAGGAGAGAGTAAATTTAATGTAGAAAACTATTGAAAAGTAGAGAAAATTATTCATAAAAAATTAAAAAGCAGCTAACAAAATCCTTTCTTCTAGACATGTGTAAACTTTTTTTGACGCTTTGAACTTTAAATAACTCTTTTTATATGTTGTCAATGTGATTTGGTCCAATGTTGTTATGTAAACAGCAGAAAATCTGCACGGGTTGACTTGCTTTTTTAAATCAATCTAAATCCAAATTTGTTTGTTTTATCATTTAACTATCACTCTTCATGAATGGTGACTTTACAATATGTTGGTCATCATGCAGAAAAGCAAGTTTAGAGAGAATACCAGCCATTTAATTTCTCAAATGGCCTAGTTATGACAGCGAGGCAATGCTAAATGACTTGTACATTATGTAAAAAATAGAATGTACATTAAAGCAAATGACATAGTAAATACGAGCCAAGATAATCAAGGAATGAATGTTAATGATATATCACCTAGAAAAGAGAAAAGCTTCATCTTGAAAAGGGAGGGCTATTGTAAGGAATTCTATAGCAAGACAAATGCTTACTAAAAAAACAAGATGAGAGGGGACTTCTGCTCTCACTGTAGCGAGAAGGTCATTTATTGAATGGGGGAGAGAACAGAAAGATTGCAGACTTAAGATCTGTGTCAGTATTAGAACAATAAGCTGACACACAATATTTATCTTCAATCGCTTCTGTTGCAGATTTGCTTCTATGAGGCTTTTTTTTTTATTTATTTCACTAATGATGCTGTAATCCAGACCTTTTCCTTTATGGTTGAAAATATTAACACCACATAGCCAACTCCACCCACCACAGCCACCATCCACTGACTTATGAGACAGTGTTGATATTTAGACAGATGGATGGTCCATAAGAATTAAAAAAAAAAAAAAACCTTCAAAATGTACAGTGGAGATACCACACCCGCACACACACATGTTCTATGCAGCAGCTGAAGCCCCTCAGCGCTCCTGTGTCCTCACATGCTTGGTTTCCCCATCTAATTGCTGCCATTCGTCAGTGTGTTTGTGTGCGTGTCTGTATCTCATGAACTTTGTGTTTTTGTCCTTCTCTCATAGTTCTGTCACTGTGAATTTACAAACAGCTGTGGTGGAAAAAAGAGGGAGAAAGCACAAAAAGAATTAGGGGGACAGGTAAGAATAGAAAGACAAAGACACACACACACACACAAAACCCTGAGCAGACACAGAGAGCCATGAGGCATACAAAACCTGTCAGCAGGGAAACCTGCCGGCTTGGTCTCTGGATAGCCAAAGTGGAATTGCTCTCACATAATATGCCATCTTTGCTATATATACACATATATAAAAACAATGAGGAGGTATTTTATTCTTACTGTACAAACAACATTTGGATCCTTATCAAAATCCCTTCAGCAACAATACATATTTATTTAATCTAGCCAATTTCTGTGCAGATTATGCACAGGGAAATACAGGCACAGTAGATAAATACAAGGTGTCTGAAGCCAAAAAAAAGAAGCAAAATGCAGAAAAAGTAAAGAATACAGACAAATGTAACTGAGTCACTTATAATAATTCCTTACAATCAAATGAGACTGTATGCTTCAGCAATTATTTAAATGTTTGCTAATGAGTTTTATGTTCTGTATATGGTCAGAGTGTTTGTGAAATGCTTTGGCTGTGCCTCTCTGTACTGAATAAAAGGATTCACATTATTACCACCCCCCCCCCACCCCCCCTTTTTGCATTCACACATGCATGTGTAAGCGTGCGTGTGTCCAACATGGTAATTTGTCAGTTTATGTTGTGAGAGGGGTAAACAGATAAGCAATCCACAGTCCAATCCTTCATCCTGCTCTGATTATAAATCAGCTGGAGCTCTCAGAAGCAATCAGCAAGAGCAATCTGGAGCCGCCACAGACACCTTATCAATCAGAGGGGACCATCACACTGTCACATCCACGCAGACATAAACTAAAGGAACACATACTCACATATTTGTACGGCCCCACAACCTCCAACACATGCACACACCCTTGGACATAGTTGCAGATATGCCGCAGTTCTGCATCCTCGCCCTGCAGCTTCCTTCCTCCTTTTCTAAAATTATTTTTCCTTCCTTTTGTCATTTTTTTCTGGTCTTGTTAAACAGAATCACAAGTGAGTTGCAACAGGAGTCTCATCCAGCTAGCTGCCTGGCAGCCACGTAACAGAGCAGAGCGAGACATATCACTCCTAATTACAGTCTGATATTAATAACAGAGAAAAATATTAATCTTGGAGGTAAACACTAAGCCGCTTAAAGGAAAATTACAAATAAATCAGATTATCTTATGGGAATATCCTCCAAATAGGCCAGGGGGGTAATGAGAAACCTGCGCACCAACCTCTATCTACCTCCTTCTCTCTCTCCGTCATCACAACCCCCCCACCCCATTCTTCTGGCAGATTGGAAAAGGTGTGACTATGTGTACGCGTCTGGCTCTGTGTTTGTGAGAAGGACTTTGTATATATAAAGCTGCACGTCAACCCCCACCATCGCCTCCTTCATCTCTCTCCCTCTGCTGTTGTATTCATTTTTCACCTCCAATTTTATTTTTTCATCAGTCGGTTTGTGGGGGGGAGTTGGGGGGCACCGAGCAGATTCAATTAGGTTCTGTGATTGGGCCGCTGGCATTCAGTGGGGTCATGGAAAGGTTAAAGAATTCAGTGGCGCAAACATGATTATGGCTCTGTAGCATTTGATCAGAAGTAGGGTTTGTCAAGAAAGTGGAGCTACTTTGTTTCTTGAGCTGCGACCACCAGTTTGCCCAGTGTGTGTGTCTGTGTGTGTGTGTGTGGCTCTTCAAAGTGTTAGTGTAATTGATTTTTCTCCTTAATGATAATTATATGTGAAAAAGGCTGAATATACTGCAGGCTTAAAGCAATATAAAGGGATATACATCAGTAAGAAAAAGTAAGGTAGATTATATTCATATATGCATTCATGCTCACATCTCTTAGTGACCATTGACTAAGAGTGACCAAAATACAGTTCTATGCACAACTGCAAGCCTCTGTAGTATCCTGGATAAAGACGTTCCTCGAATGGATCTCAGCAACTTCAAACACCTGCTTGCTACTCATCAGTGGCCTTTTACAGCTTCTCACTTTACACCATGCACTTGCGTGTCCAAGACTTTCTTTGAAAAGTCTTTATCTGAGCAAACCCACTTGCTCTCTAAATCTCACAAAGAATCTTTAGCAGCACAAGTTTTCAAGAAATGCCAAATGTTTCATTCACTTTCACAAGGTATTGCACTATTTAACACTTTTGATTTGCAGAATGATCATTCTTTTTGCCCAGTGCTGAATGAAACCTGAATTGGTTGTAATTATGGGAGAAAAACCTGCTTGAAGATTATTAGTCATCCAAATAAGCAGGATCAGCAACACAAGATTCATCTTATATAGAAAATCTAAAATACATAGTGTATTTTCTTGAGAGAAAAACTGGTAATTGTAATTATTTAGGTGTAAATATGAGAATATTCCAAAATAAAAGCAAACTTAACTGTCTAAAATTGCTGATGGACAACAAGAACATTTTAAAATACTCAAAACATGGTTTAAGAACAACCAGAAAATGAATTATGTGAATAGTTATCAGTATATAAAAGAAAAATAAATGAATAGTTTTTAAAAGAAAGAAAATAATAAAAAAATAGAAGGAAAAAACTACAACTACAACGTTTATTTATTATTATTTTTATTATTATTATTATTATTATTATTATTATTATTATCAATAATAATAATAATAATACACACTTTATTCATCCCCAGAGAGAAATAAAGGTAAAAATGGTTTTGTTACTATGATCATTTGCAGATTCTTTTTCACTTGTAATGTTTTAATAGCTTTTAATGTTATCAAGAATTTTCAGAGCTATAAAACTTCCAAGTCTTTCAAAAGAAACGTTTGAAATGCAGGAAACTCAATGAGAAAGGCTGAATTTGTAGAAAAACATGATGAAAAGTATCTGAAGATTTTCGTGCTGACCTCGAGCAGTGGTTTCAGATGGCACCTTATACCATGATGACTCCAATGGGAAAAGGCTAAGAAGAACATCAGTATTAGAAAAAGGAAAGACTCAAGACAACACTATAGGAGGAAGCAATAAAAAAAATGTAGGCGATGTACAAGCAAGACACAAGACAAGAATAAATATTTGACTGACTTCCTGCCAGAGAGAATTCAGAGGAAGAAACAGGAAGTTGGAAGATCAGACCTGCACTGTTAGTGCCATTTATTAATATGCAATAAATGATTAGCTTTCTTGCTTTTTTATGTGGTGTGTTCAACTTGGTTGCTGATGTTTTGGATCATGCTCCTGTTAGAATACTCATGTGAACATGTGTCTAGCTGTGGAGGGTGTGACTCAGAAGGAGGTAAAGCTGTGCTTTAACAAAACTAATTAAATACACATTTATGATGGGGATTCACAAAAATCAGCTTATTCATCTGTTTTAGGGTGTTTATGAGATAATAGCAGTTAAACTTTTATGTTCCTGTCCTTCCTCACAGATGAAGGTGATCAATACCAAAAAAAGCCAAATTCTCTAGCAGTATGGCAAAAATTTAAACCATAGAAAAATACATGTGTGATACATTATATCATGAAAGTAATGATAGACTAAATACAAATATCTTACATCCAATAAGATCTACTTCTATTTAAAGTCTTTATCGGTAAGCCTTGCAACGTGGTTATGATTTAAGGCTTAGTTGTGGGCTGGCTCCACACATTAAAGTGTAGCAGCACTCATGAGATCATGAACATTATTATTCTGCCATTTTATTGCCTACTGGCTCCGCTGCCACTTAAGAAGTTGAACTCTTCTCAGCAACGCAACACAACAAGCTAAGCTAGCAAAACAAAGCGATAGAATATTAAGTTTGACTAGCCAAGACCTCTCACCATTCTAGGTGAATGAAAACTGCTCACTCATGACAGTGTATTTGTCAATATTTCCCATTTCTAAATTTGTGTCTGACTGGTAACTTACGTTTTCGTACAAGAGCAGATAAGTATGAAAGACCATGGTATCCTCTGTAATACAAGTTACCATTTCAAGGCTTATTTTTCCGTGTAGATGCATGTTCACAGGCTTCTCGGCTATTTCATGTTCACAGTTTTATGATTCATACTCCGTTTCAACCCCCAGCTGGCACTGATGTAGTATAATGCAAGTAAAAATTGGTCTAAGTTAAAATGATGTCATCCACTACTTTAGGAGCTGCCTTTTTAAAGCCTATAGTTCAGCATCAGGCCATTCTGATGTCACTCGTTTATTTGAAAACAAAAGAAAAACATTTTTTGATAAGAAACTGGAGAAAAATACCTGAAAGCTAATCAGAAGCTAATGATAATGTAAAAATTAATTTAAAAAATGGATTGATTTAGTCAAAGCCACATCAGAGCACCTTTAATAAAAGAAAACCCATGTTTTTAAGTGGTTCACTTGAGAGAATGACCTTATAAGAATGATGTGGGATGATCATCCACAATAGACAAGAAAAGGCTGAGCTGAAGCACTTCTCGAAATTTGACCCCCCCAAAATTCCTTCTCTATCACTTACAGGTCAGAAAACTTATGTTTTCTTTTCTTGTTATTGTTTTTGTCATCATTTTCTCTTTTCTATTTTATTTTGTCCACCGAAAATGAAAATAGATTTGTGCACAGAAACATTTAATCTCTCTCTCTCACACACACTCATTCGGAGAGTAGCAGAGTAATAAAGTCCACCCTTGCAGTGAAATTAAAGCTAGTCAATGACACCGCGTGCTGAGTACATACTAAATCATTTTTATACCCAGATGAAACAGCCAACATAATACTAGTTTGGCACATGTATCCAATATCACCTGGAGACCATGAAAACAAACAAAAAAAGGCAACTAATCAAATATCATATTGGATGTGTCAGATTCATGTCAGTACAAGAGATTAATACTAAATATAGGAAATATGGTACAATACGAGCATGAGATCTTTTTATATTCAAAATGACCAAGCAGAGTGCACATTATGAGATATTGGATTGATAACAGTCTGTGATGCTGTTGTTCACAGAGTATAATAGAACAATGACACTGCTCCTGGGTAAGCAAAGATTGCAATATATGATTCTAATGTGTTTTATAGACATGAGCCCTTCACTGAGAGGAAATTGTGTCAATAAATAAGCAGGCTCACATTTAAAAACAAAAGGAATCATAGTCAATGAAACAAGCAAAGAACAAAGAACAAAACGAAGTGCAGACATGTAGTGTAATGGAGTTTTGTCACTATTAAATATGTTATACAACACTGCTCCAAACACACAAACAAGTGTCATGAACCCGATATTTATGTCGGACTTGCCTTTTAAACAAACCAGTTTCATGTATTATGTATGTACTTATAGTTTAGGTATTACCAGTGCTATATATATAACCTTGCTTATTGTTCTAATCCCTGCATTAATTTAGAGTTTTTCACATTTTGAACAATGTGAATAATAAAAAGAATAAAATCAAACAATGTTGGAAGCATGTAAAACTCCTTATTTTTAAATGTACAAGTCAATGATCTCCTATTTGAAATCAGTAGTCATTGCTAATATCTACCACTTTGGATGCAACCAGTCAATAGAGCTGTTTGGCGCTTCAGTCCCATGCTGCGTCCTAATTGCCAACGAGACCCTCAAAAATGCCCTATATTTCTATATGCTGGTGTCCCCACCCCCCTTCCCTCCACGCCTCTGTGCAATCCCTTTCCCATGCTCAAGATGGGTATTTACATGCCCCACACCGTGGAAAGCAAACAAGCTCATTTAAAAGTTCACATGCTAATGTGTGACATTTAATCCAAACTTTACACGGGGAAAAGGACACGATACAATAGATTTTGATTCCTTTCTTGTCTGTGAATCTCATCATCTTTTGACTTCCATATTTATGAGTCGAAAAGGCGGTACACCTTAGAGGGGAGTAGGGAGGGGGGAGAAAAGGGGGAGTTAACTGTTTAAAAAGTGGGCTGGTTAGATTTGCCCCTCTGAGTCTTGTTCTATGTTGATTCTTACAGATTACTAAATCTTCTTGCTAATATTTGCTAATAACTCTTAGGTTGCCTGTTTAATTACTATAATGGTTTCAGTATCTGTAGTATGTTTAATTTATTATTAAATTTTCATGTTTTAGCTGGAAAAACTTGGTTGAAATGGCAACTGTTGCAGTATCAGCTGCAGCTAATTAACAGAATTAATTCCATGAGTTGGTAAAACCACAGAATGAAACTTAGCAGTTGTCTGGTAAATGTACTCTACGCAGTCAGCCAAAGATAATTTTGTAGAGAAATACCACTGTGTAGTTTTGCTATTTCAGAAGAGTGGAAAGAATGGAAAGTGGAAAAACCATAAAGTCGGCCAAATAGGCTGTGGCTTGGAGGGGAGGTTAGTTTTGTGTGCGAGTGTGTGCACTACATTTGCTGTACTGCATGACACTAAACCGCATGCACTGCACAATATAATTTCATACAGATTTATATCAAAATTTAAATTTAATTTGTTGATGTAGGTTTGATTTAGTATATGAAATTCGAAATCCAGGCTAATCTCAAGGAAGTGTATGTGTGAGTGTATATGCAGAAGAGGTCATATTAACAGGAACAAAAAAAATTACTATTAGAAAAGTGGGGCTTCAGATTAGCGTAACCTATGGGTCACGTGATGGTATGCGCTGTCCAGTAATTATATACAATCAATGGTAATAACTGAACAAGTAACTGAACAAAATGCCCCGTAAGTATCTAATCAGATTTCATCTATTTAGCTTTCCAAACTCCTCAACCTGCAGTGTTTGCATCTGATATATAACTTTGATTTATTTTGTGAACCTGGTTAAAAAAAACTACATTTGATTGTGATAATTTTCTGAATGGTGTAAAAAAAAAAATTAAATATCGGACAGTGTGACCCAACAAGACTGCCAACAAGACCCAACAAGACATCATGGGATTGTGTTCCACTTTGTGTGCATCAAAAATGGAGACAGCAATGTAATGCTTGTGTGTGTTTCAGTGAGGGAGAAAGTGGGAAGTGGGGGGGTTGAATCAAAGTTAATACATCAGTTATAAAACTCAAGTACACAGTGTGTTTGATGGCAGCTATAACTGCTGTTCATCCACAAGAAATTTCAGGGAGGGCTTTCCTTGTTTACAGCATCTGACATTATTCTAGCAAGCATGTCACAATTTTAAGCGTCTTATTTCTTCTTATTATTGAAAACTAACTAACAATAAAATAGTTGTATAAAACCATGCCTAGTTTCCATTGAAAAGGGCTACCAGTTTCCTCCTCACCTGCCCTGAAAACCATTAGCAAAGGCAGCAACTTGGCTATAAGAACTATCTCAGTAACTTAAGTACAGATCAATTTAAAGCGCAGATGTTGTGTAAAGTCACACAAAAATTAGAGGCTGCTGGTTAATGTGTGATTTCAACAGGCAATGTTTCAATGACTTAAACTAGTTTGTTACGTTGTCTGATAACAGAAACAGGAAAATATGCTATATACGCTTTAACCTTATAAGGTTGTCACATCTGTGTGTGTCATCCTTGTAAAACAGACTTTGCCTGAGTCTGAAGGTGGTTTGTCTACTTCCGCATCAAGAATGAAAGCAGTTTTACAATATGTGTGGTGAGGGGACTTATTGGTATTGTGTATGGTGAAAAAAAGGTTTGAGATGGATAAATAGTGAGGTTCTTTCAGTTTCAATCTATCCACCTCTCTCTCTCACACACATACACATACACACACACACGTAGATCGACCAGGACAGGCCAGGGATGAGCACACCCCATCTGATCTGTGGCCCGTTCATTCATTAGACCCATGCTCCCCCCTATTGATTTCAGCTTAAGTAATGAGAAAGCTTATCCAAAAATCTTTAGCATTTGGGCTCCAACTTAAGGGAATCAATGGGGCCATTTCCCATTTTGAACAGCACATACGCAGAGGTTTTATGTATGGTGAACGGGACAAATCCAGATGCTGATAAATCAATAGGCCTTTTTGTCGATGGACAGGCATGCTTGCACACACACACGCATGCATACATGAACACACTTGGTTGATAAATGGTATTTTTGAGGCAATTAAAGTGAGCTGTAAACATATGAAGGCCAATCAATTGGTCAGTGAGGTCTATTATCATGGCTTTAACACTGATTTAGAAGGGGCTTTATGTTTGGCACAGTCGCTTATGCAGATCAGCAAAAGCTAGAGACCTGAACAGATAGGTGCTGAACCGTGCTGAGCTGCTCACACTAGACAGGACACGTGTCACCACGACAGACCCAAGAAACTGCTGTAGCACAGAGAGAAAAAGCAGAATTAAGGATGCTGAAGAATGACATGAAGATAAAGATGTCTGTGTAAATGATTTTCAAGATTTTGGAAGATGATGTAAAACAAAGATAACTGTCAACGTTTAGCTCCAATGCTAACACCCATTTGTACTGAAAGAAAATAATTGTAATTAGTTTGCATTAAGGTGAAGTAAGGTGAGAGAATGGTAGGACTTGGACAGTTCTGTTTTAGGGGAAATAGAGAAGCCTGAATGCAAACCTTGTAAGATAAAAGCCTATAATTTCAGTTAAAAATCACAGACTTTTAAACATTACAGTGGGTTAAACCTCAGCCAAAATGTCTATTCATTGTCTGTTCCTCGTTTATCTGTCTTACAGTCTGGTAAATCTGGTGCATGTTTAGCTGAAGCATGACATTTCAATTGTGCATCCAATGAAATTGGTGGTGGGGTAAGTTGGGGAGTGGTGCAAGGCTGCACCGAGGGTTTCAAACAACCGTTACCATGGTGCACTCTCTCTATCAAAACTACCAAGCTCACAACAGCTGACCTGCAGTGTTATGGGACTTCTGATTAGCAAGCTGTAAAATGACATTAGGATTCCTTATACTCATTCGCTTCCTTGATCTTTCCTTTCCCCCAACTCATTTTCTTTATTTCATCTTTCTACATAATCTTAGGTTTCTTACATAGATCTTTTCATCTTTCTGCTTTATGGCAATGTTTGTACAAAATATATCTCTCATTTAGGCCCTCTTTCCTCCTTTTATATTTAAGATTGACTAAATGTGCCATTATGAGACCAGTAATGTTTGTGAATTCATTATGTATGGCCTGTGCTGTCAGTGGGTCTTAACACAGCCTTCTTTGAGTCATTACAATTCACTTGGCTAACACACAGCCATTGTGCTAGTGTGGGGTTAGGGGAGATGCTATAATAAAATATTGAGGGCGAGCAAGGCAGCTGCAGATGCTAGCTGTCATGTGTGAGCGAATGAATGTTATGACAAGCATGTTTAAACATTCATGCGGGGAGGATAGTTTAGGAGGGCTTTTCATTAACACCAATATGTCTTCGTCTCCCCAGTGCAGATACAGCTGGTGGAAGCATGGCAACAACAGGGAGGAGAGGAATTAACGAGAGATGTCAGACGCACACATAGAGTGAGATAGACACACTCAGCTTTGTGCACGCATTTTACACCGGCTGACTAAGTCAAACAGACACCAAAACAACTTTCTCTTATTTACCAGGACAACTATGTCAAATTGCAACATCATGTTGTAAGCTGATCAAACGGCTTTCAGCGGGAGTGAGCAACACGTTCAAATAAGAAGAAACAGGAGTGCAATGGGTTCTCACATCATCTGCAACCATGATATGAAAGAAAATATCCATCAGATGAAGGTGGATGTAAGAGTACATCCCCCCTCCGTGCTGTTAGGTTGTCAGGCAATTTGACCTGGTAGAAAAAGAACACAAGCTACTGTGGGTTACTTGGGAAAGTAGAAATGTCTAATCTGTTAAAATAACCTGACAGGGATAGATGAAGGGACACCTATAAGGTAACAATATGGGTTGGGATGTGCTAAAGGGTCGACACCACCTCCATGTAGAAAACATCATTTTTTAATCTTTTCCTTTTAACATATCTGAAGTTTCTGCAGCTTGTGAGAAAATGCATGTGACGTGGAAATTACAACAGTGAGGTAAAACATTATTGTAGCGATACACCTAAGGCAAGTCAGTAAAATGCTACCTAGCAACGCGCAAAATCAATAGGTATGCTAATGATCTAATGACGTCAAACCAGAGCAAAGGAGAAAACCAAAGCATCACATATTCTCAACATAAGTGGCTTTGACTTGCATAATGCGTTTGCATAACATGAGCCATGGTTAATGTCATATATAGCTTTAAATGCTGCAAGGTGCATTAAAAAATATGCATAGTCATCAGTTTTGGCTACACCTTGATGCAAACATTTTGAATTAATCTAGTTTTCACTGGTCAAGCAATTCCATTTTGATATTCAAATTTTGTGAGTATGTGTGCCAGTGCATGCTCTTGCAAGACTGATCTAATCAGTCTTAAATCAGTTAATAAGCCAAGGACACAGAGGAGATGACTCAGCTGATGTGAGCATGAGCTAATATTAGCATCCCCTTTATTCAAGATCTGTGATGCACAGAGCAGCACATTGGGTTTGGTCCTTCTACTATGAAAGTGCTTTGGACATTAAGGCTGCAGATACCACTAAATTCCATTAGCACATTAGTTAAAGAGTCATGACCCGGAGCTAAGGTTGGATGCAGTATTTAAAACCTTATTTGTTTTAATTCTATTTCAAGGGTAGCCCTGAAACTGTTCTTAAAAATTAAATCAACGCTAATCCAAATTTGGGACAAACAAAAAAAAAAAATATTTAAGCAATGTAGTTAGGGTGACCTGATCAGTGCACAGTGAAACAAATGACTGTCTTTCTGAATCTGTGATCGGCATTGCTTTTTGGTATCTACCTGTGCTCACAATAACAGAAGACTAGAAAGTTGTTTTTTCCACTCACAAATGTACTGATATAAAGTGTCAGTGTAGAGGCAGCAGCATGCCTTAAATAACAGACATTATCTCACTTGCCAATCTTTAAGAACTCTAATAAATCACAGATGAGTACAATTCCCACTAGCGCCATCACTGTCAAAATGATCAAAATTCAATCTTGATTAGAAACCACATGATCAGTATTGTGCCTAATTACTGCAAACACAGGCTCATGTCCCCCGCTCAAACACACACAAGTGAACACAGCAAGCAGTTTGACATGCCACGAATCTGGGGGACTTCCTGCAAGACATAAAATCTGTTGCAATCTGGCAAAGGCACAACAAAGACGGTTTTGTCTGGGTATCTCCTTATCCTCTTACTTTTCAGCACTCATTAGAAGCAAAAGCAGCTGCAGTCAGGTTCAAAGACAATTGAGATTGCCTTTTTTTCAGTCACGCATTAATTCCCTCTGTCTTTTTCTTTCTGGTTTCTTCTCATTTTTAATCATTTTCTCCCTTTTTGTCCATCTCTCTCCCTCTCTCACTTTCCTCTCTAAACACTGTCTTCTCCACATGGCCCGGATAATGAGTGGTGGAGCTAAACGAGAGGAAACACGGCTCACTATTAGGAGGGGGAACGCTGACTGAAGGTTTTAAATAAACAAAGAGAACTTGAGGCCAAATTGTATTTCCAAGGACATAAACTAACTGAACAGGCAGACATTCTCTGAACAAATACACACTCTGTTTAAACTACCATAATAGTTGTAAAAATATACATGCCCATCTAGATATAACTGGGAGATGGCCTGGCAGAGGGCCAATAGAAAGATATATAAAGCATAAACCATAAACACTGTTTCCAGACATTGACGCGTCTTATGTGTTTGGTGAAAAGTCTATTACCTCACATTCAAAAGCACAACAATAAGTACATGAACAAAAGCTTCTCTATATTATTGGAGGCTAATTAGGCAAACATGCTCTTTTAAGTGTCTCCGATATGCTCTCAGGCATGGAAATCCACACCCACTCATAAACACACAGAGGAGGCCTCTCTGACGCACTATGTGGGGTTAATTGGGTTATCTAAGCTGATTAGCATAACTAATTAGGATCCTTGTTACGGGATAAGTAATATTTATTCAATTAGCTCTTTGTGTGTATTATGAAGCTGTGCATAGATTTCTGTCACCACTGGCAAAAGTTCAAATGAAAATGAAGCAAAGCTAAGTAGGCATGAAGTGAGACCTGTGGGTGTCTCTGTGTGTGTTAAAGCCATCATTTATCTCTTGTACACACACAGATGCTCACCATCAGGTGCCAGGCACCCACTACCAACACACACACACACACACACACATATATATAGAGCTTGCCAAGCTGCAGCTCTTAAACCCCTCATCATGATCATTAGGCTTCTGATTAGCATAATTAGCATTGTTAACAAAAGGAGCGAAGTGGAGCCAGGCTGTGCCAGTCACTCCATCTGACACATGTCAAGCTCCTAACTCCTTTCAGAGCAGAAGAGGAGAAACTTGGTCCCATCAGGTAGGTTTACGCCACATTCCCCACTGATTGCTGACTGATAATGCAGCAGCTGACGTCCGCTGCGCATAACACGGGAATATGAGCTGAGATGCCCAAAGGGATGATTTCTTTTGTGAAGGCAAACAGCTTGTAAAGTGGCACCGCTCTTGAAGTTATGTCAGTTAATGGAACAATACCGGGCGCATTCCACCAATTTATTCATTCATGTTTGCAAATGCAGATGCTGCTTTTTGTTTGTGATGCTTAACATGCGCTTAAAGCCGACAGTAAACACGAAGAAGCAAATCAACAACACTCCAGCTCACGAGCGAAAACTCCCAAACACACGCCAACACTCACAAATAACCAGAGACACAAAAAAAAATGAAAAAGAGAGAAGGAGCGCTACATTTACTGAAATTAAACATTTTCTCATCAGCCTGAGGGTGCAGCAGGCCCACTAATGTATTATTCATCCCCACTTCACAAAGGAACATTAATCAATTATGAAGATATGAGGATCTTAAAGTATAGAGGGGAGACGAAGAACGGTTCGTTCGTATTAATATGCAGCCGCAATCGTCCCCCCCGCACGCCACACATACACACACACACACACACACCCACACACACACACACACACACACCCTTGGTCCTCAAATCAATATTTTGCAGATTAATTTGGAGCAGTTGCGGTGAGATGGCAGGATGGAAGGAAGTAGGGGCGTGGGGGTGGAAGAGAGGAGAGTGTCTGAGGTCTGAATTAAGGTGAAGTGTTCTGTTGTTTTATTCTTTTTTTTTCTATGATTGTGTAAGTGTGTGTGGGAGTGTGGTTGTGTGCCTTTGTGCGTATGTGAGGTCTTCTCTGCTGCTAAAGGTAAACAGTCCAAGTCTGCTCAATTAAGGGGTATTTGTTGTGATAGAAATATACAGTCTGGCAAAAAAAAGTCACCACCTGAACTAAGCAAATAGGTACAATCTTTATATTTGGCTTCATGGGAAATTATTGTTCAATGGGCAGCAAGTTATATAACAAAACTGGTGCATGATTAGCTTCGCATTTCTTAAACAACACTCTTGAAAGACACATTTAGTTATTGTGGAAAAGGTTTCAGTCCCCTTTTTAAAAAAAAAAAAAAAAAAAAAAGCCACGAACATGCCTCACTCAAAGGAAACCCGCAAAAACATGCACCACCAAAGTCAGGTTAGGACCTCCCTAAAGCATTCTTAACACCTGAATAAGAGTGG
>JBAMHX010000020.1:15405115-15415370 GCA_037177515.1 Pseudomugil tenellus
GTACGGGGGGGAGAACGCTTTTTCCCCACGACGCGCTTTTTCGCTTGTATATATATATATATATATATATATATATATATATCAGCAACAATTCCTGAGGCGCCCCCCCCTTTCTTCTCTCTTCTCTTGCATTGTCTGCTTTTCACTGTTCCCCTCTTCCCTCCCCGGCTGCATCTCTGGCAGCTGCTTATCCATGTCGCAGCACTGCAGATGTCACAACTCACCAGCTGGGGGAACAGCAGGGGAGGAGAAGAGAGGGAAACATTTGAGAGAAGAGGAGGAGTTTGTTGCATCTCTGATTCTGACAGAGAAGCAACCAGCCCCGTGAAGATACACACAGTCATACTTGACTGACTAATCCACTTAGTGAGATTAGTTTTGTTAAGACTTGTAACTTTTTTCTAATATTTTTGGACAAAGTTTCTATAAACATATTTGGTCATCAAAAAATACCTCATATCAGCAAGATTAATGACTGTTAAGGTATGCATACTACAATTGTTCTGCTTTGTGTGTGTTTGTTAATGAGCCAGGCAGTTGGCTGGGGCACACTCCACTGTGCCTGTCTGCATGTCCACATAGCAGCCCACCAGGCCCACGTATTGATCAGTTAGCTTGGTCTAATAGGAGAAGAGGAGCCTGACCTGGGAAAGTCAATATGGAGAAAAAGAGACATATCCTCCTCCTGTCCAGAGAGAGAAGTGGGAAAGAGAGGTCTGGAGAGAAGCAGCGTGCAGAAGCAGAGACACAGAGAGAAAGAGGTTTTAATGTACATCTACATTACTATCATCATAAAAAAAGAGTAAAGGAAAAGTCCAGGAAACACCTGGACAATAGAAAAACAAGCAAAGCAAAATGAAACCTAAATAACTTATTGAGTCTGTTAACAGAAATAAAAACTTTGGGATTGAAATAAGCACACTTACAATGAGATATGCAACCAGTCTGTGAAATAAGCTAGGTTCCTACCTTCCCCATGTGACAATCAGGATATTCTGTCAAAGCTTCTTTTTTCTAACTAACTTTCAGCATTTTACTGCTTTTGGCAATAAAAAAAACAGCATTCAAGTTAACTCAAGTGTAAAAGACGCTGCAGGAGATTATACTGAGGGAAAATAATTAAAAAATTGGGGGAGATGGAAAATAAAAAAAAAGAACCCTGACATCCACTCACACATCAATACGTCGATAGATCAATGTGTGTGTGTCTGTGTATTGTTATACCATTCCATCAGAAATATATAAATAAATTTTGCAGATAAACAAAAAAAAGAGAAAAAAGAGGAAATGGAAAAGTAGATAAAAGACTGAGGTTTTACCACACACACACACACACACACACACACACCTGACTGAGTGATGCTACCCTGGAGGGTGGCTTCAATCTGATGTGTTTAATGTTGACGCTGTTGGCAAGAAACACACACACTCACCCGCTGTTTAAACCTGTCATTTCATTTCATGAGACCTGATTTGTTCATTTCATTTATTAAATTTTTTATCATTATATGTGCAGCCATTTAAACCAAGGCGTGATGCAAATCCCCGCATCTCTGACAGCGAGCACACTGACTGAGGATCCCTCACACCACTCAGAACCGTTTACACACATGACATCGAAACCCTGCACAGCCACAAATTCAACTGTGCTACGTTGTGCAAGACCACTGATTCCTGCTTGGCTGGGCGCTTTAATTGGCTGCACTGCAGACTGTCAAACTAGTGACAGTTGCTTTTGACCATATTTGGATGTGTTTTTTGTGGGCTTTAAATGACAGCTTGTCACAAATACATCAACGGTCTGATTGCAATTATCTCTCCATGTATGAAATTTAACTGATGTATGTTGAGAAATTGTGTTATTAAAGGATAAACAGCTATAAACAGGGAACTGACAGACAGCTTAAAGGTCCGATTTGGTGCCCCGTCTTTTAACAGGTCTAAGTATCTAATGGACAGAATCATTTCAAACAGGGAACATGTGAGTAGAAATACTTTGATACAAAAAAAAGCTACTTTGGTTTTGTCAAAATGTGTGAAAGCTGAAATAAAAATCTGACTTTCAGAGAGGTCTACATTAGAAACCGAACAAGTCTTTCCAGAGAACTGCGTGGTGGAAGATATCACAGGGGTTTGCATATCACCATGAGGGCAGTTGCAGTGACTCCCTAAGGAAAGCAACCTGAGATTCCCTGAGGCCAACTGTGTTACCTGTTTTCTGTGCATATACAGTGCATTTTTGTGCACTTTAAGTGTGTGTGTGTTTGATTCATGACCATAACTAACTTGTTTCAGTTATCTGCATATACATACTTGGATGTGATGGACACCACAGGTACGGCAAGCTCATCTAGCAGCAAATTCCTCAGATCAACCTCAGACACCTACAACTAAAATCACACTGAAATCCATTAAATAGTGATTATTATTTATCTGCATATATTTATGTAATTTATAGGTTGAATACTATGATCTACAATCCACAACCTGGCTTTCTTAACTAATTGTTACACATTAAAAATAAAAAAAAATACATTTAAAAAGCTTCTTAAATCTAACTGAATTCAGTGTTATGTGTGATTTTACACAGCTAAATTTCAGCTCAATAGTGTTTTATTTGGAAATGTGAAATTATTCAGGTGCTGTAAACTGTAAACATGTCTGACAGCTCCCAGGAGTATAAATGTGATACGTTTCACCCCTGATATTAACATCTGATTAACACAACAACATATCAGGAAGAGAGAAGAGATTAATATACTACTGAAGGTTTAAAAAAACTCTGCTAAAAGATCAATTATAATATCAAAGGCAATATAATGGATAAGAGATTTAACTAATGATATTAATATTGTGTACTTTGCTTTTCCTTTTGTTGAAGAAGAAATCTGAACAGCTGTAGTAAGTCACTTTCTCTGAAAGGCGGATGATGACGAAGACAAAGGATCTGAAAACGCTACAAACACACACACATACAGTCTGCAGCTGAAAAATAACCCTCAGCACTATCCTGGTTGACTATTTCAGCTTTTTTTTTCCTTTTTCTGACTCAACACTGAGAGAACACTAAAAGGAAATCAAAAAAGTGTTGACAAAGTTGTTGCAAGGCCAATTCACTGAAACACAAATTAGAAAAGGTAAAAAAAAAGTTATAAAAATTATAGGACAGACTTTTTAAAAAAAAAAGCAAGAAAAAAAGCAACAGAAAAGGAGAAAGACAGGAAGCTTGACAGGAGATGCAGTAGTACTGCTGAAATATCGGTCACTCTATCGCCGTGGTGGCAGGGGTCACTGAGAAAAGGAAATCAATGGTGACAGCAGTGACTCACAGGTTAACATATATCCCCTTGTGTGACTGTATTTGAGTCTGAGTGTACTTTAAGTAAGAGCTTGTCTTTGTTTAAATTACACATATTGCTTAGCGTGCGTATTTGCGTTTGCGCCACATTGAGTAGAGAAACAGAAACACATGTATGCACACAGACACACACAAAGGAATCAAAAAAAGAGTTGGTGCTCAAGAAAAAGTTGAGATTAATTCAATTGGGTATTATCCTGCAGTTTACTGACCAAAAATGTTAAATAAAAAAAAAAAAGAAAATAGGTTTGTTTTGGAGACATATTTTATCAAAGAGCATAAAACGCTAAGCTACAACTACAAAACAATGAGCTGGAACTGTGCAGCTATTTTCCGAGCTGTGGTGCTAAACTCTCTCACATTTCCATCATTTAAGCAAAACAACTCTAAGCAAAGAATACATCATCAGTAGAGGGCACTGTACACACTGTCTTTCTGACCTGTAGCATAGGACACACCCACTGATAGTCCCACCTCAAAAGTCTCCTTGCAAAACCGGATTATTTTACCAAAAATTAGGCACGTCCACAGGATCGAGACTAGTTCCATGTTGGTTAAAAGAGGGCATTGGCGTCAATCTGGTCATCGAGTCATTTGCATTAAGACGCAACATTTTCCCCCCCTTCATAAAACATTTATATACCATTGCAGCTGCAACGTAATAATGAGAGATCTTGGCAATTGTAGAGGTCAGTGGCTAATATAGGTAGGCTGTGTGTGTTTGGGAGTGTGGCTGCATATCGGTGTCTGTGTACGCATGCCTTATATACCCTTGGGTTAGCAGGAGTTACGACCTGCTTACATTATTAAGGTGAGTAGTAGGCTGTGTTATGTATGCCTAAACAGCCAGTCAATTCATTACAGATGCAATCCCCTAAGTACATGAATAAGCACACGGCTTTCTCCCTTTCTCTGCCTCTGTGAACTGTAAAGGAGACAAAATATTGGTGTGATGCAGAGAGCTTTAGATAAATCAGAAAGGGGAACAAATTAATAATAAGGAATAAAACAGCATTAGCTGATTAAGTATGTATGGTAGAGTGGCGGCTGTAATTTACAGGCAGCTGGGTTCAGTGTCCGGAATAAGGTCTCATTAGAGATCACTGTGTGTGTGTGTGTGTGTGTGTATGTGTGTCCATCCCGTTAGTAATCTGTCACCAGTGGTCCCAGCTTTATGAAAAGGCCTGCAATCTTTGATAATGAGCCCTGTGAAGGTTATGACTACGGTAAATGCATTTGTTAGAGAGAGTGCTTATGTACGTGTGTGTCTGTCTGAATGTTTCATGTGTAATAACAAAACATCATTTAGCATAATAACTGTTCAAGTTAAAGGTACCCCACAGCAGACTTTTGTCAAATTCAGTTGTATATTTATTTACGTCACAGATCTACTGACCTGGTATGTGCTCGCTTGACCATTAAAAATACCCTCCAAACTTCCCAGATCACCGTTTGGGTCAAGCTTTTCCATTTGAGTCCCACTTATATAAAATGCCCTGCTCACTGAACTTAGACACACCAAATATTTAGACAACTTAAAATCACTAAATAAAACTTTCATTTTTGTGAAAGTCTTTAGCAATAAATGCCAAATTTATGTTTATGATTATGATCTGGAAAACATCCATCTGGTTCAACAATATCCATTCTTACACACCATTATGTAAGCACTTGTTTAGATGATACGTAAAAACAAACTTCATCATTACTATTATTTTTACTGTTGCTTGTCCATTCATAAAGAATGGTTATTTGTGATTCTACTAAAGGAAGACATGTGAAACAGTTCAAAGCAAAGCATATAGGGGTATATGCACAAAACTAAGTCTTATGACTGGAATTTTTCTGAAACAGAAACCAGGAAAAAATGCAATAACAAAATCTTAATGGTTCTAAGGATGTTTATGCATTTTTCAACAATGTTTCAAAGCCTTGTAAAGAAGCCAAAAGATACTGAAAGTATTCAGATACACTGACCGAAAGCAGAATCATGACATGTTGGGACATGTTGGAAAGAGATCACCAGTCGCAAACGATAACAGAACAAAATCCCAGTGGACAGAATCCCAACCCATAATTCCAAAAGTGGAAAAAATCAGTCTCATTTAAAATACTAAAAAAAAAAAAAAACAACCAGAGAGCACAAATCTCCACCAAGCTCACACAAGCTCTCCTTATATTTTGACTATATGTCCCTATCTCGTAATATTAATGAATCTTTAAATTCAGGTCTGGATCCAGAGGGTAATCTGGATCTTGAAATCTTTGAAAATAAACATTACTTGTCTAAAGTAAAACAATTAATTGTTTAGAACCAGGTGTAAATAATAAATATTAGCTAAACTTAGTTCTCTCACAGTTAAAAGAGAAGGGAGAGGGAAAAGACGTCTTTTTCCCCTCCATGTTACCAAAGGATGGATTGCTTATGAGGCGTCATTTTTACATGTATATATTTCTTACATTTCTTACATCTTACATTCAGAGTAAACTACCCTGGAGCAGGTTACTTTCCGCCTAAGCTGCCATGGAAGTTACATCCTTGTAAGAACACAACCACCTTTGTAACACCAAACACACAGGGTTGAACTTCAAGTTAACTCACTAAGCCTCAAATCCTGATTCATAATACAGCCCCCAGGTCTTTTTCCTGTTATGGGGAAAAGAAGGAGAACCCAAAAAGTTAAATTGTAACTGGTAATAAACATCACAGGCAGACATAGTTGCAGAACTTCTGCTTAAAGAAAAAAAAGACATTTAATCTGACTTAAATTCACAAAATTGGCTTCTTTATTTCCAATTTTCTCTCACCATTCTTCTTTCTCTCCTCACACTTCCTTCAATTCTTTTTCTGTCCCCAGCCTGCAACCTCATCATAATCTCTTGTCTCCTCCTGTCTCAGTCATCTGCCCCTCACCCACGCCTCCGATTGCCCATCTACCCCTCCCGCAACACCATCACTTTCCTTTTCCTTGTTTCTCTTTTCTGTCTGAAAATAGCCACCCATTTATGCAATCATTCCCTTTTTGTTCCACAACCTCTCCAATTCTTTTCTCTGGAGCTAGGTCAACTGAAAGCAACGGAGGATAAAAACAAAAGCAGGAATGTATGCGTTATGAGTCACCAGATCACAACAGAATGTGACGGATGAAAGAAAAAGCATAATTCAACTCGCGGTGATGGTGACCGGAAGGAACGCGCCAGCATCTGGTTCTAAATCATTAAAGCTTGCATGTTCATAGCGAGGGTGGACTTAAAGTGCGCAGCTCCATTTTGTCCAGATAGAGATCGAAATATAAGATTAAGCAACCCTATTTATAAGCTGAAGGAGAAAATTAAAGCATCTGTTATTTTTTTTTCCTGACGTAGCTTATCAGAGCATGAGCTGAAATCTATCATTTATTTATTCAGTAGTTGCTTCAAGAAGCTAAAAAAAACTTTCTAATCTTGTACTAGTTTCAACTTTACTGTAGTAAGTCACCTGCATTCAAAACCAGCAGCTGCTTTCACTTTCACCCAACCAAGAAAAAACTTTTCATTTTACTTTTGGTTTGCTCTTTAAATAAAACTGAAATGTAATAATTACCAGCCAGATTAGGGAGCTGCAGTCATCTGGGTGTCAGAATGACGGGTACCAGATCCATTCTGTTGCTGATATATTAACGAAGGTTTACAAGGGCAGAGCTTTACATATGTAAGTTTGGCCTTATGGCTGACCTTACAATGCACTTAGTATCCTGTACAGGGAGTAATGCTGCAACCACTCCTACAAGCCATTTATTCCAGCTAACGACCGTCAAGCACTCATAAATCAGCATTAGGAACCTCTTTCGCCCTCTCTCTCTTTCTCGTTTAGTGTCCCCTTTCCTTAGCTCCCTCTGCTCCTCTGATCTTCTTTCTCTGCTGCGTTCCTGTCTTGACTGTTGTTTATCCATTTTATGTCTATTGTTCTCTTTTCAACTATTTCTATTACTTATCTCTGTTTATGGTTTTTTATGCTGTCCCCGTGTTGGTCTGCATCCACAAATCCCTTTTGTTTCCTTCTGTCCTAATTAAAACAAAATAGAAAAAAGTTGCTCCCCCTTTGTCGTTAATGTACCTCTAACCTCTGTTATCCTTTCTGTTTCGCCCTCTCCTGATCCTGCATGTAGAGATGGCATCCCTGAAACATCTAACCTGTTATTGGCACCTCTATTGATTTTAATTAAGCTAATTAGTTCATTATTCCAAGGATCAAACGGGGGCATCCATTACTGCACAGAGAGAGGGGTTGGAAGAGAAAGAGGCAAGTGGGGGACTCGGGTATGGTTGGTGTGGGCGGTGGTGGGTTGTGGAGTTAATATGGTAATGAAGACGATCAATTATCACTCACAGCAAAGTCATTAACAACAACATTAGCATAGTCAACCATCACAACCCCTTGACCTCCACTGCTCTGTCTTTCTCACTCTCACTCCATCTCTTCCTCCAAGCAGCTGCTACACAAGCAAATACTTAAGTGTGTGGGGGGCGAGTGTGGGGGGGGGGTGGAGGAGAGAAAATGATAAAGGTCACACGGTTCAGAGACTGTTTTTAATGCAGACCTGAATTGAGTTTCTGTATTCTCTCATTGACTTGAGCTGGGCAGTCAGGGCTACACGGGGTCAGCCAGGTTTGGAGCAAATGTTTTTTTTTTGCATTATGTTCTATGCATAAACAATAGATTTCAGTTGTCAGTTTAATTATGTTCCTAATCATTTAAAGCAAATGCTTTATATACAATTTATTAGAATTACTCTAGTTAAAGTACTAACAAGATGAGAAAACATATGAAATATGAACATAAACGCTGTGATCATTCTGATTGTGGGGTGGTGTTACTAATTCCAGACAAGCTCTCCTCTTCGGGAGGAAGAGATCTCTCACTTGACACTACTGTAACTTCTGGATGTCCTTCATAAATGGAAGGCAAGGAGGATGTTGGGAATTACACTGCAAACTGCTCCACATGTCCAGGCAAATTATTTTCTCATTAACATGGATTAAGTCACAAAACCAATTTCCTTATTTGGTTCCCGGACCCTAAGATTTTAATAAGTCGTGTTTTGTGGTTTATCGGAATGTCATGATGTGAGTCACACAAAGAACTCATCTCTGAATTCATCTTTTTTTTGAGTAAAGCTTTTTCCATCATGTGGGTGTTTTGAATTTGATTGGAATAGCAGCAGTGAGCACAAATGGTTAAACGATGAGATTGGGTAGATGAAAACGAGTAAGAGTTTTTCCAGATGGTCCTTACTAATGAGATCTAACTTGATTTCATTGCCAAGCCTACAGTCCTCTAAGTTGAGGGTCATTTATGCTCTCTGTTAAATATGCAAATGGTTGGTGCCTTCAGTACGTCCTCTGTGTTCTTTACCTGCTTGTTTCAGTTTATTTTCAGAGAGCCTGAGGATATGTACCAGATGGAAACCGTGGTGGCAGTGTTATGGAGTGCTCATGTGCAACCGGAAAAGGAAAAAGAAGAAGAGGTTAATTTGTATTTAATGACCGCACAGACCAATGCTATTCACTGCAATGCGTCTTTTCATGCTCTTTTTGACGTTATCATAATTTCCTTCATCTCCAGGTTTACAACTGTCTGAAACTGGCGGTGAACTTCATATTGAAGGATAGATGGAGCATGAGATTGTATAATGGATCGGTGAGGTGTGTGAAGTAATACGGAATCTGCACATGTCTGTCGTGGTGAAGGAGGAGCTGAGCCAGAGGGCAAAGCTCTTGATTTACCGGTAAATCTTTGCTCCTACCCTCACCTATGGTCACAAACTGTAGGTAGTGACCGAAAGAACGAGATCGTGACCGGGCTCTCCCTTAGAGATAGGGTGAGAAGCTCGGCCATCCGGGAGGGATTCAGAGTAGAGCTGCTCCTCCTCCGCATTGAGCGGAGACAGATGACGTGGCCCGGGTGTCTGGTTAGGATGCCTCCTGAACGCCTCCCTGTTGAGGTGTTCCGAGCACATCCCTGCAAGAAGAGACTCCAGGGGAAACCCAGAACACTATATCTCTTAGCTGGCCTGGGAACGTCTTAGGATCCCACCTGATGAGCTGGCAGAGGTGATTCTGGAGAGGAAATTCTGGGCTTTCCTTCTTGTGACCCAACCCCGGATAAGCAACAGAAGACGGTACAGTACTTCAATCTCTGCCCTGCTCTCTAGTGGATGCAAATGTAACGGACAAGTGGGAGTATACACTGACAACCTTAAACACAATTTTACCCACTGACAAACTGTACATGAAGAAAACATAAATGAGGCTTTAGTCGGTTGTTACTAGTGCTGCATCTGCGTCAGGTCGGGTCACGTTTACTTTGTATATGGTAGTTGATGGATCGCTTTCTGTTTTAGAGCAATAACGGTGGTTAATAGCTTTCATTCAGCCATAGACATACTCACATACATATATATGTCTATGAATTCAGCAACAACACCCGAGCATGCACAAACATATAATTACCACTTCCAATCACAAGAGAGTACTTCAGTGTAGCTGCGTTCATGAAGCAGGGATGCACGTCAGGTCCAAAAAGGTCTGCGATAAACCTCTGCAGACCTACGCAGGCCCTACATCGCTTACAATATAACAAACTTTAGGTAGAAGTAGCCTTTAGGCTACATCTACAAGAAAACATAACCAATTAAGTTTAAAAATGGCTTTCGTGAAAACAGAATTGTTTTAAGAAATGTGTATTGTCCACACAAAACCACTGAAAGAACTGTGACACATTTGCTCGGGACTGAAACGCTGCTGCAGATAAAAACCCACATAATGCTATGTAGGTTCTTGTGAGGGGTAGTGTGGTGGGGGGGGGGGGGGGGGGGGGGGGGGGGGGGGGGGGGGGGGGGGGGGGGGGGGGGGGGG
>JBAMHX010000020.1:15417186-15430032 GCA_037177515.1 Pseudomugil tenellus
AAATAAGTTAGTAAAGAGAGAAAATTTATCAAAATAATAAATGTCTTGGCTTTTCTCGCTACACTGTTGGCATCTACTACACTGCAGGTTGTAATAAAAAGCTACACTGTAAAACAGATTTAATAAGGGTATCTGAAAGAAACTGCAGAATGCTAGTGTTTGTGTTACTAAAGAAATGTCAGCGAAAGAGATTAAGTTCTACATTGATGAAAAAATTGGACTGCTTTGAATGGAAAGAAATGCAAAGCACCGTGTTACAGTAACCTTTATGGTTTCAGTGTAGACAGCACATAGAGCTAGCCCTCTGACCTTCTCCACAATAGCAGGTAGGTACTTTGATGTATAATAGACTGTAATTACTTTTCTGTGTGCAAAATCCACTCACAAGAATGAATATTGACAGAAATTCTTGCCACAAGTGAAATAGAACAATAACTTAAGGTCATTACATTAAGTGGTGATGATGTCTTTAGTCCTGCCTTTTGTTGACAAAGTCTTGAAAAGAAAACTGAATTATTCAGTCTAAACTTCAGAAGAAGAATTTTCTCACACGGCTTTCCACCTCCGTTCCACAAAGAATGAATGGTAATTTGTAGTTTTCTTAGGAAAATGGCTGAGGTCACAAGCTGAAGAGGTAATAATAGTGGACCTTCAATGCTTGACTTATTCTTTAGTTAGTATTCAAGTGTTAAATGTATCTTAAATAATGCTCACTATTATACATAAAATACAAAACTGTTGCAGAGCCTTAAGCTGATCGTAATTGCTTTTTCATTGTGTCATTTTGCTAAGTTATAATAATATTCTGTCCAAACAAAGAAAGACTCTCACAGATTGTATGATAAACCATATTTAGTGTGATCGCCACTGACTAAATTGCAAAAAGTTGCAGATAACTAAGTCTCCATTACTGCACAAAACATAGCTATCAAAACCCACTTTTTCATCTCTGAATGTTATCATTAAGTTCTTGTTGGAAGAGCGTGAAATGTTTTTTCTTTTTTTTAAACACTATGTTAGAAACATAGCATTTGATATATAAGAATGTCTCCTGAAAACATCAATAACATAAGCAGAGTAACATTTCTGTGAAATTGTTTAAGTCATGTGAAAATGAATAGAAAACCGTTAAAATGTGTTAAAATGAAAGCAATCCTTAAATACATACGTCCCAAAGGTGATCAAACGCACATGGCTTCTTTTCCAAACAGAAATCTTTGCATCCATCCTCCCTTTGCAAATCCTCTATAGTCTGAGCAAGCATCTGGTTCTGCTCTTTCGGGTCGTTCACATAGGATTGCAGGAAATTCACTTTCTTCTGCAAGAATAACACCAAAGAAAAATCTGTTAGTGACAAGGGAAAATATTAAAGAGCTTTTAAAAAGTCACTGATGCATTAGAGTATGGGTGGTGACACAAAGCCTGATCTGCAGTGGAGTCAGGGAGCAGAAATACTCCTAATCCACCCCAACTATCTTCTCTTGACTTTTTACTGGGCAATAAAAACAGCTGTATGAATATAAAATAGTTGCAATTAGCAAGAACCGAAAAGACACAAAAACTAAAATACAGCGCAATATCTTTTTTGACTGTGCCTGATGTCTAGGGGTGTGTATCACCAATAATATGGCGATACGATATGTACTGCAATACAGGGGTTGCCATACAATATATTGGGATATATTATCAAGGTGATAAATTGCTATTTTTCTTTACCAAAATTTAATAGTGAGAAAACGTACAGCCTAGTAAATGCCCAACTTACCGAATAAGAACTAGATCTCCTATTTAAAAAAAAAACACTTTTGTACAAGATGAATACAGAATAAAGTCATGAGTAAAAATATGCTCATAAAAAGATTGATACAGTTATTTTAAATATCGATATATTCTCTCTAAAAAAAATATTGAGATATATCGGTATATCGATATTTTCTTACAGCCCTACTAGCTACATCATGCCATGATCATATCACGGCATGATGTGACTAAAGGACAACTATATCCTCATGAAAACCTTCCTGGGGAAACGTAATAGCCAGACAAACGGAGAGTAAAGCATATTTTATTTAGTATTTTCTTACTGTTGTGCCATTAGGGTAGTTCCATTGAGATAGAAAATCTGATTTAACACTGAAATACATTGGATGGGGATTCAAAATTCAAAAACTGTGGCATTCTGAAACACACACATAAAACTAAATATAACTAGCTAAAATGCTAGTGGTAGCAACTAAATATAGCCTCAGGCTCTAATTCCATCCAAGTAGCCCATACATTTTTTACATTTTTAGAGTGAGCTGTACAATTAAAACTTATGAGTAAGGCCCAGGCAAGATGATATGATCAAAAATGTGGGAAGATTACGTTGGTGACACTTACTAAAGGGGACATAGCATAATGTATTTTTCCTTCTTATTGTGGCAAAGTGAAGATATGTCATGCTGTTTATATATTTGCAGAGATTTTCGTAGTTGTGAGCTGGAAGGTAGTGGAGAAGTCACTAGTTCCATATAACATTTTCCCCAAATGCAACTGCAGAAGAGTTCATGGCACAAAAGAACACACACCAAATGGAGCAATTTGCAGTATTTTCAAGAATATACTATAGTACAATGACAAGTGTCCAATGGTGAAAGATGACTATACTTGTGGGGGAACAAGTGGGGAAAACCTTTAGAAAAAGCTACTAAATTCACAAGCATTAAGCATGAGACTTGAGAAAACTGAAACCTTTAACACACTCACCAGAAGCGTACATTTGTCAAATACTCATAAACAAACGAATACCTGATAATGCTGCAAAGAAAAACACACTTGTGGTGCACAACAGGGGATATATTCTATCACTATTAGATTAAACTTCCCAGTTGCATTGCAGATTTTTTTAGGAAATCGGCTATCTTGCAAAAATTCTCTTAAAGAAAATCTCTGTATCCGGTCAATATTAATATTTTAGTGTATCCACATACTTCAGGTTTCACTCTAATGAGGGTATTCATTGAGTTTTGAAAAGAGAAACACTGACTTATATTTTAAATCCTCTATGTATACCAAACATGGAGGTCAGAAATAATTGGCTTTCCCAAAGCTGTCCATCTATGATTTAGAATACATGTTATTAAAAATAAATACTTGATGACCAAACACATTGGTCTGCCTGGATAGGCTTAGAAAAGGTTTTAATTTGTGTTTTTATTTCAGGAAAAATGCATTTTACTTTCAAAATATATTGTTTAAAAGCATGTTAAACGAACAAGGTTCATAACTGACATGTTGCATCTTCAAAGTTCCCCCTGTACTGCCTTTAAAGTGAGTTTTTTAAAAAAAAAAAAGAATTATGTCCTTCAATGACTTGTATAATTAGCTTGATAGTTTTACCATGCAATGATTACTGCTCTGACAATAACAGAGTAAATGCCACAAAAGTTTACATGTGTATTTTAAAAGGCCTTTCCCCTTTTAGTCAAAAAGTCAACATGGAGCTTAACTGTTCACTTGTTCTTAATATAAAGTTATTAGCTTCAGGAACAGGATCTTTACAAAAATCACAAACACGACAACTCTACGGTTGTCATTACGTTTGTATAGTTGGCTGTGTTTCAGCTTTGGAAAGTTATCTGTGAATACTGCCTTAAGGACAGGAGGATAAAATATCTGATGTGAATTCCTTACTTAGCTATTTGCTCAAGTATCTCAACATTTTAGAAAATATCCTAAACCAACAAGGGCTTCACAGAAGAATGAGTGTTGCATTTTCAATGGACAAGCTTTATGATTAACTGTCCGCATAAACCTTTAAGACTTGGGCGCTCCTGGATTCTAAACGCATAACCTTGTTAAGTAGGCCCTCGGCTGGGGCCGGCTGACCAAAACCCATCTCTGAAACCTTGTTATTCTTGCTTTGATGCACAGTCCAGCTCACACAGGCAACATTCAGCAGCTAAATGATGTCACATGACAATCCTGATGATTAGAAACCTTTCTTTTTTAAATATGAGCGTGGATCTGTGTTCCTGATCTCGGCCACTGAGATGGAAACATAATGCAATTTGCCACCTGTTACAAGTGCTGCGGCTTTATGAAAGCACCACTGTGCTTCCTCCTGTCATTTGTCTGACGGGACAGAGGTCATCTTCTGATGTTTGAGACGAGGGCTACAGGATATTCTTTGATTTGAAAATGGATGGAAGATAACTTAATGCCAATAGAGGCACAAAATTATACTATGCATATTCTGGACATGAATAGTGAGCCCAGTAATGTGTTTTATGATACATATTTTATGCTACTAACTTACTTTAAGTGCAATCAAGGGTCCAGAACACTGAAGTTAAGTAAGGCTGCAGTGTGTCCCCAGTAAAATAAGGTGCTAATGTAGACACCATGCCATACTGGATTGCATTATTTAGGAATGAGCATTAAATCTTAACAGAAAGCAACAAAGGTACCAATCTGTGTCTTTTAATACGTAATTTTAAAGTGCAATAACTGTGGAACAAATCTCAGACAATTAGGAACTGTATATACCTTTGCAATTTTAATTAAATATATATAAAAACTATACAACCCATGAAAATTATCTACAGCTCCACTTCAATACCAATAGTAAAATAAATCCACAAGATCTCCATGTTAGACAAACAAGTACTGATGCTGATAAAGTGAAGCTTGTGTCTTGGAGCTCTCAGTCAGGTTGGAGCTCCTTACAGCAGGTTTGTACAGAGATGCGCGTGATTAAAATTACTTACCTGCAGCAGTTCCTCGCTTGCGGTATTTGTATTCAGCTCCAGAAAGCTCAGCCTCTCTTTATGAAGTCTGTTTATTTCGTTCAGTAGCTGTTTAATGTTGTTTGACTCCATCGCAAGATTTGGCATGACTAGCTATACTCAGCCATTTGCTCCTGAATGAGGAGGAAGGTGCAGAGTACTGATACACAGTCCCAGCACCTTCCAAGTTTCTAATTTAGGTGTGCAAGTTGATATCATTGTTTGACTTCGCACTTGCATTTAGTTTTGAAAAAGCTAAAGCTAATACTCCTATTCACGCAATGTCATTGTTGTTAAATATTTTTAATAGCTTTTTAGTGCCGTTGACACTTTAAAGCAGTCGTTGAGGCAGCTAAATGTCAGTATTTTCATTTCACTGAACTAACTGAGTCAACTATTAATTGCTGCCAAAACCCGTTGTGAGAGTTACAACAACTGCGGAGTGAATTGTTATTTCCAGATGGGCGATTCCTGTCAGAGTTTGCCGCTATACGTTGTGATTGGTTAATTTTGATCACAGGCTTTCAAATCATGACGTTTCTGTAAATCATTGGTTTATTTTCTTAAAGAGGCGGGACTAATACACAACCCGGAAACAAAATGTATTCAGCGTACTAGGATAGTTACATTGATTTCGGCATTTCACCGATAATAAATGGGTAAATATGCATTTAATACGTTATCTAGACATTATATCTGTACGTAATTCTACAAGAATAACGAAAGTTGCGCGTCGGCTTCGTGTAAACAATGTAAAACATCGTCTTATATTTGACCTTGTTGCGCTCTAGCATGTAGACATGTTATCGTGTTTTGACTGGTTTGGAGCTTTCCTGTAATTAAAATTAAGTAGATTAACGATGCCCATCGAAGTTTTTAATGCACACTGCACAATCTTCAAACGAGCAAGTATTGTAAGAATTGGTATTCATTTTGTGTGGTCTAAGAATACACGTACTGAAACTTTGAGCAGTAACCTTGTGAGTCTGTGTGCTCTTTCAAGAGTATGTTCTGCAGCCTCGCACATAATTCCATTATTCCCCGACATAATCAGTGCTAGAGATCAAAACCTTCCGCATTGAGATTCAAGGCAAAGTTGATCTTATTGATTTTCAGGAGACTACTCACTTCATTTCTCTCATCCCAATCATCACTCCTCTACTCTTATCTGTCTCTTGGTTCTATCGCTCATTTCCAGTTGCTTTGACTGTACTGCTCTAACACACTGCCAAAACCTAATCCTCTCTGTGATTATCACATAATGCTCTTGCCTTATTATCAAAATGGAACAGATTTGGCTTTTGTTGTTTTTAAAGACTGAATGACACAAACTAAAAAAAAAAATAAAAATAAGTAGGCAGTGTTATTATGAGGAAAATGTGGCAGCTGATTGCATGACATTGAGACATAGGCCTGCATGTGCCTCTGGATCTGAACACTTAGCTTGATGACTGTGGTTTTTAAGGGAGTCAGAAAAGTTAAATTGGGTTGTGATTTCAGTCTGGGGTCACAAGGTGAATTTATATAGTTTCCAGATGAATGCAAGCGATAAAGGCAGCAGACATATCATGGAAAGAATTCCACTTATGGACCTATTTCATTAGAAAGAAAATACTATGCATTTTCCTTTTTATATACATGGTTCTTTTAACCATTATTTATTTCACTGGTGAGAAAAAAAGACACCAAATGTTCCTATTTTAGAAGTTTGTTACCCATGTGCTTTCACCTTTCAAACAGCCAGAAAGTACAGTATTAAAAAAAAAGAATCAAAGAATGTAACTTCCATTTGAAGATGAGTGAGGATCCTTTTAAAAGTAGCTTCTATACAGTGAGTATGATTTGCAAACTCTTCAATTTGTCATCCCTCTGTAGCTTTCACATTTCCAGATTTTGCAGGAGACAAAGAGCAGCTTCCCTTCAGTTTAGAACTTCCACCCCCGCACACATGTAAATCATTGAAAAGATTTTAAAGGCAGACAAAATGTTTTCCCTTTCATTACTCTTGTGCTTTTCATGAATAAAAAAAGGTGAAGAAATGTGCTGATTAAATATTCCACGGGATAACACATTTTATTTGCAAGAGCTGAGACCTGAGTTCTTCTCTCATTGACTCCTAAGAAAGACACTAATTCACTTTTCTCGTTTATTAGCTGCTTTTTCCTCCACATTCATTGTGCATCTCTGCCCTCTAAATGTTTCATGACCTTTTAAGTTGTTTTCTGCAAACCCTTGTACTTATTACTCATACAGCCTTAGCATACTCAACCTTTGTACTCATGAAATCAATTAATTCTCTTAAATAATTCACCTTCTGAGCAAACTCGATTAAGCGGAGCACATTTTTGTGTGTCAAATGCGCAGTTCTTACTGATATTTTTTTGTTTTTGTTTTATATCTATGTGTGTGTGTGTGTTCAGGCATTAACTCTGCTCTCACCCCACGGCTCGGAGGAGTCTTGGGTGATTAAGGAAAGAGGGGAGCCTTGATAAAGCATTAGTGTGTGATGCACACACAGCCCGAAGACCCCTCTGTGCATCTGCACGCATTCATTTTTCATGAAATAGACTCATAACAATTAGTCTGGTTACCGCCTGGGTAATCTTAGTGTCCCTGTAATGCCCGTGGTCTGCTGGATGACATCACTCTCTTAAAAGTTCTAAATCTGACATTCCCATCCGTTTTCACGGTGAGGACATTAGCAAGCCTTGGCTAATAGGTCCTTGCTCGTTCCTGGCGAAAGAAGGGCAATAAAATGAGGGAGTGGGAGAAAAAAAATACAAGACTGGAGTGCTCAGAGAAATGGGTTTTATCCACCAGCACTTTCACGCAAATTAATTTACATGAACGAGAGCAAAAATGTAACGTTGTAATCCAGAACGCTTTGCCAATACATAGCCTTCTTCTCTGTATGAGTGTCATGTACAGCCAAGTGAACGTTTGTGCATTATTTCAGCCAATACGTTATGCTAACAACCATAGATAAGTATTTAGGAGTGTAAGAGCTACAATACCCAGGGAGCTAACAGGAGACTGGACTGATAGGCCTATGAGCAGCGTCATAGTTACTGCTGCAGGGAAAAAAACCCAAAATGCCTTTCCCCAGAGACTCTCCATCTTCCCAGCATCCCCCAGTCTTTAGTCCCTCTGCCCTAAACACCATCATCCTTCCCCCAGACACCAAAGCCAAGGTCAAGAAGAAAGTGCAGTCTTCCTCTGTCTGTAGGCTATTCCCTGGATACCCACACCTAACTAAGGCCGAGCTGTGTGTGCTACAGAAATGTTCCTTCCTCCTTTGTTGTGACCGTCACTCTCAAGGTCAGCTCCCAGGGAGAGATTTGAGCTTATCTGTTTCTCCCCTCCCTTATTTTTCACCTCAGTTATCTTTTCACCCAGTTTTCCGCCTCACTGTATCAGTAGATGGTAGCTTAGAGCTCCCGGCTGGAGGTTTCTCGATGCGTCGTGTGACGCGTCCATCTCTTTGTCTGTCCATCTTTCCCCACAGTTGCTGTCATTACAGTCTGATGTCTAGCTTTCAGAGGACCCCTTGCAGCTGCGAAGCTTTCGGCTGATACATTGTATGCTTTTGTTGCCTCGTTTCTCCTTCCCTGCGCTGGTCATGGCCTCTTTTTAGTCTTGAAGCAATGTTGTTGTACGCTACCAGTTAGGTTGGCTATTCCTGTTTGTAAACAAAAAGTATCTAAACTCTCACCTGACCTGAATCAAAATATTCCTACATTCCGACATTTATAGGAGAACGCTCAAAGTATTTTAACAGATCTTATCCAACAGCATTATCCCTTCTAACCTGCTTCAGGGCTCAGTTGCTTTAGACAAAACTGTTTTTTTGTTGTTTGTGTTAATTTGTTTTGTTTCTCAGTCACTTGGTCGGCTAAGCCAGTAACTCAAAGAAAGGTTTTCCCTCCTTGTTTTTTCATTTCAAGTTAAGTTTTTTTTTTTTGCATTTTGTTATTGTTGTGTGCATGTTGCTGTGTAGATGCAATGCTTACTGTCTTCTACCACACACCCTGTCATTAGTGTGTAAACACAGGCATCGACTGTGACTTTTGACTATTACATAAGGAACATGGATTTCCAGCTGTCCACGATAAAAGCCGTGTAAATTCAAATGCTTAATTTTTATAGGCAGCTCAGCATTGACTGAAGTGTCTGCTTGTTATATATTTGGCAAGTGCTGCAAGTCTGAAGGGAAGCTGTCAATAGCAATCCCAGCTATTGATATGGCAGTGGGCAGGAGATGTTACTTGGCCCTCGACTCCAGCATCCCTCTGATCCCTCTACATCATAATTACATTAATATTGACAGGCCCTTGACAATAGTCACATTACTATTGATAGGTGGTTGTCAATACCGTGTTTCCCCAAATAAAACATATTCATTCATAACTTGTAAACTGCTCGATAAAAGACTTTGAAAAGACTATCGGACCCGGTCGGGTTTACTGTCCCAAGAGGGCTGCTGCTGTGACGAGGATTTCCACCACCTGGCAGCGTGGGTGTGTGTGCAGTTATGGACTGATACATTAACTTAGAACTGCATTAGAACGCTGCACAGATCAAGGCTATCCTTGACATACATACATAGGCATAAACACACACATAGAGAGAAACTCGCAGGCAAATAATCTCCATATTTTCTCCCATCAAGGGAAAAACTTTCAGATTAAGCTAAACAAACAGAGCCTGTTTAACGGTTACCGTACACATTCAGACCACCTCTCTGATATGTTTTTTTTTCCTTTTAATCCAAACTCTCCTCCCGTCACAGGCGAGGTTCTAGTCACTAAACATGGCAGCTTTTCAAATGCAGCTGAATGAATTTGTCATACCTGCTTACTTCAGCGTGAATTCACTCTTTTTCATTCATTTGCTAATTTTAACTTAGTTGGAAGGTGTATCCTGGCTCTATTTAAACGTTTTTGAATACACAGCTGCTTCTGTGTACCACAATAAAACCCCAGCACTGCCACTGCATGTTAGATTTTTTTTCTTACCTCCTCGAGAAATGTCTGAACTGACCATCATCTCTCTCGCTTTCTGTCAGAACTGCCATATTTACCCGGCTGAAATCTCTTTTAAAGCCTCGTGACAAATCCTGTTCAGCGAGACACAAAAGCTACTGTCAAAAAAAGGGCCTCTCTGTCTCCCTCTCCTTCTATCTGTGGCCTCCTCGGTCTGTCTCTCTCTGCGTTAGTTAGTCTTCCACTTCTTAAGCATTTCAGTTGAGGAAAGGGCAGATAAAACTGGAGAACGTACGCGGCACAAGCTGGCCCGGACGTCATAATGGCGAGATCCCATGTGGGGTTGAATCTTAAGGGAGGAAGAAAATTGTTCCACATTTGGCAGATGTTTACGGTGTACCAGAGACTGTGCCGTTAGCCTAATCCCTGGTGATGTGATTTGTACACACACTCCTATCTCCAGAGGGAGAAGGCACCAAGAGCCCCCTGGGTTTCGCCTTCTGTATGAAGAGTGTGTATGTGTTAGATTGTGTGTTTATACAGTGGAGAAAGCAGTCTAAGACCCCCTGCTCCTCTGCATGGCACAGCTCAAAGCTTGCATTAAGGACGCGTTTTACATGTGAAAAGTGATTTCCGTTCCTATGTATAAAGAAAAAATAACCTTTCAAACAGGATGGGCTTCACCTCCGGGGCCTCATTTCTCCTGACAACAGAGTTGTCCTTTAATAGTTATATATCTGTAATATATCTGACGTCAACGGAGCTAATCTGATGTTGCCTGTTCATCAGATAACTGGTAATGATTTGCTATGAGACACTAATGTGCAGTTTTTGAAACAGTTTGGTGATTTTTGCTGCCATCATCTAAATGGCGAGGAGGAAACAGAAGCTCAGAGCAATTTGTTTTCATGATGTGTGTTTTGCAAAGCTGTCACTTAAAAGCTGATTATTTCTTTATGTCCTTGTTTCTATATTTTTCCATCAGATTTAAAAGCTGAGAGCAACGAGAGACAGAAGGGCAGAGATTCAGATCCCAACGTCGGTCCACATATCCCAGTGTTGCGTATTAGCCAGCTGGATGCTCTGGAGTTGGACTCGAGTCTTGAGCAACTTCTGTGGACTCAGTTCTCCCTGTGCTTCCAGAACTGTCGCCCAGGCCTGCTCACGCCCGTGGAGCCCGAGCTGAGGGTTCTGCTTCATCTGCTGCTGTGGAGGTTTACTCTGTATTCTAGTAACGCAACTGTGGGCCAGTCTTTACTGAGCCTGCGCTATCACAGCAAATCTGCTTCATCTTCGCGGTACAGTCCTCTGACCCCCAGGCAGAAGTTGGGTTTGGCTGTACTCACTGCAGGTCCTCGATGGCTCCAGGAGCGTTCCCACCACCTGCTGCCATGCTTAGGTTTGAGCACAGGAGGACCTGAAAGAAATGGAAGTTTCCTTCAAAAAGGCCTCCGCAATGCTCTCGCACTCGTCTCTGGCATCACAAAGTTTGCAAGTCTCCTCAACTTCCTTGTTTTCCTGAGGAATGGCCGTCATCCCATTCTAGCTGAAAGACTCGCAGGAGCGCAGGCAGTTTTCAGTAAGCCCAACGTGGTCCGGGATGTGACGTACCAGTACATGAACCGGGAGCTGCTCTGGCACGGCTTCGCCGAGTTTCTCATCTTCCTTTTGCCACTGATCAACACGAGAAAACTGAAAACAGCAATGTCTTTGTTTGTGTTTGGGGGGGAAGGTTCCGAAGGAAAAGGACGAGATGGACAAGAGGTTTGGAAAGAGTGCGCACTGTGTGGCGAGTGGCCTACCCTGCCTCACACAGTGGGCTGCCGCCATGTTTTTTGCTATTACTGCATTAAAAGCCACAGCATTGCGGATGCTTACCTCGTGTGCCCTCAATGTGGGACGGAAGCAGGACAGCCTGAGCTGGTCAAGATAGAGATGCACATGGTTGGCACATGATGGTTTTTGGTTCATGAAGAAAAATCTTTCTAAGAATGAAGTATTAAAATGTGAAGATATTGGTTTTACTGCTCCCTTAGTTTTTTTTTTTTTTTTTTTTAAGCAAAATTTACTCCTGTATGAGCTTATGACTGGACAGACTGGAGCGCACACTGGTGTGTTATGTTTAATATATGTGTGCATATATTGACAGTCTTCTGTGCCCTCTGTTTCTCTGGCTGGACTTTTGATAGAACTATTTGTCTTTGCTGCACTGGACAGACTACAGAGAACCACACAGAGCATATATTTGATGAGTGAATGTGTTGATTTATGCTTCAAATTGGCTCTGTGATGGTGTGCCTGTGTGTGTATGTATGTGTGTGTGTGTTTGTTGAAATGGGAATATTTGTTCTGATGAAAAATGCAGAAAGTCAGCTGAATAAATAATGGGAGGAATTTCTGATGCCTCTCATCATGGCCAAATTAGCATTTGTTGTGTATTTTGTGCCTAAATTGTATTTCAACATCATTAAAATTGATAGAGTTCTACCTCTTGGGTGTTTATTTAGTTAAGTGGAGGAGAGAGAGAGATGAGGGAAAGTTATAACAATCAGCACACTTCTCTCTAGACAGGCCTGGTCGTTCTAACTCCCATTATCCGTTTTCACAGCACCCCAACATGCTCAAGATCAAGGGGGCAGCCGGGGGCTTGGATTGATTCTCACACATACACTTGACAGCCATCCTCTCTCTTCCCTTGGCCTTTCTCTCTTTTGCTTCCATTCCATCTCCCTCCCTCTGTAATCTCAAGGGCCCTCGCCCCTATAAGACTGTAGTAAACTGTACCAAAACCCTGGCAGTCATCTCCTTCCTCGCAGGCGAATTACTCTCTAATCCCTGTAATGAGTCCAAAGATGCTTATTTATGCTGGAGTTAACCTCCACCAGTGAGCCCAGCCCCGGGCCAAACTCACCCCAGCTGAGTGAAGTCTTTCCTGGGCTGACAAGAGAAGTAGGAGGCAGAGAGAAAAAGAAGAATGGGGGGGGGGGGGGGGGGGGGGTTCCCCCTCCCCCCCCCCCCCCTTCCTCCTCTCTTGCTCAGCAATCCCAAAGCGGAAGAGCGTTGTGTGGGGAAAAGGTTTTCGCCCCACTTTACAC
>JBAMHX010000020.1:15430132-15466488 GCA_037177515.1 Pseudomugil tenellus
CCCCCCCCCCCCCCCCCCCCCCCCCCCCCCCCCCCCCCCCCCCCCCCCCCCCCCCTTCCCACTTCTAGCCACCCCCATTCCTCCTGCTTTGATCACTAGTACTTAATTGCTGATTGCAGAGACGATCAATCAGAACTCCAGGCATGATAGCGAGCCTATTGCACTGAGGCTGTTCTACCTGCTCAGACAGACGTTTACACATCTGCATTAAGATGGGCTTAATGTTTTTGTTGGGTGGAGAGGATAAACCATGACATGTTAGTCCTCATGGGGGTGAATGCCTGAACAATGGTGGGTGGGTGTGCTGGCATTATAATTTTCTGCAGGTCCCTGTAGTGTATGTCCTTCTGGTGCAATGAAAGGCCAAAATTAATCAATGGTATGATTTAAAGTACCTACAAGCAGCCTTAGAATGGATTAAAAGAAATGTACACCTTGAGGTGAGGTATGAGATGATCATTGCTTTGACATTATGTAAAAAACATTGGACTCATCTCGTGTAAAGTTGGCGGCACTCTTTCCCATCATGGACATTTTGACTAATGAATCCAACACTAATGCATATAAAGCCAGAGACAGGAAAGACTGGTTGTCAATATTTTATGCACTACATTACATTAATGTGAAGCAAGTCCCAGAAAGTGAGATTAAGGAGATGTTTGAGATTAAGGATGCATATATGATCAACCTTAATGCCGCTGGGACATGTCATTGTCTTAACATTCAGACGGACTTACAATCCCAACCTTTTTGCCGATATTACTCTGCAACTCTAATTGAAGTCCCCAATCCCCAGGAAAGAGAAGAGATAAAGAAGAAACATTGCATTAAAGTCTATTAATTGAGTTAGGCCATGGATTGAATTAGTTGGAAGTTGGAACAGGGCTGTGGACTTAAGGAAGGTAGCAGAGGCTCAGTTAAGCCTATCTGTCTTTGGATCTTTTCTAATTCACAGGCTCCGTGTGGAGAAGAGAAAGAGGAAGAAGCCCACATTCCCAGCGGCTATGCAAAGCAATCTGCACATTCACACGCAGCCATTTAGGGAGCAAATTGGCCCTGTGCCCCCTCTGACGACGGTTTTAAGAGAAAGGGAATTAGGGCGTTGAATCCCTAACTAGATCTCCTTCTTTGATGAGCCTCTTTATCCGCCTGTCCCTCATCTCCATTTCTTTGATGCGAGGCGTTGATTTTCCTGATTAAATAGTTTTTAAAGTAAAAAGCTCTTCTCTGGGCTCTGTAATACCGGGTACTTTACTGTACCTATTGTAGGTTCGTTTATGTGCATGCTTGTTGAATGGTCCATCTGAGGTATTCTTTAATTGGAACAGAGCCCTTGGCTTGCAGATAATATAAGGATAGTACATGCATATTTTTCTCTTAGAAAGAATGTTATCATTAAAGCTCATGCATGGCTTTTACCTCTTCATTTGAAATGGCTTGAAGGACACAGGGGGCTCTATGATTCACTAATGAAATAAAAGAGTAAAAATATCTGTGCTTTTTCACTTCAGCAGACTTCCATCTCTAATCCTGCCAATTCTGTGAGCTTTTACCTACTTTTCAACAGGTAAGGGAATTTCATCCCCATTGTATTGAAGAGTTATTTCCAACTACTGATACGGTTTTCAGTGAGTGACATCATTTTCATGCCAAGAAAACATCAAACAAACAAACAAACAAACGGAAAAAGGATTTATTTGTTGACACTCGAGAGAATTTTTGACACCTGTATATATTTTTCTTGTGGCATGTCCAATACGTCAATGGGAGCTACAAGTATCTCATATTTCATCTATTCAATAAAAAGCATGCCAAACATAAAACAGCAAAAATTCCTCCAAGGTAGTGAAATCCTAGGTGTCCTGAAGTTCAGGGCTGCAGCCGCTGCAGGTTTGTATGCTATGAGACTTCTTTCAACACCTGCCGGGCTTCGGATACCACCGGGCCCAATTATCTTCGTCTGCCTGTTCTTCTTAACCACCTCTTCAGTCTAACGGGTCAGGGGGACAATCAATCACACCTAAAATAAGGAAATAATTTCCTGAGCTTTTATCAGAGTGTTGAGGTTTTGTCTGGTTGCATTTCACAACGATGGAGCAGCACTTGTTTGGGAATACACCGAATTTGGCCTGTTCTCTTTTGTTCTCAATACCCAGGATAATTTGGGATTTTTATATTATCTATATGTTCACCTCAATATGTTCAGCCAGGATGAGAAAACACAGAGATCAGGAAAATGCACCTAAGAGTGTTGCATCTTATGATATGAGTCAATAAAGGTTGTGCTTCTGTAACTGCAACTTTAAAAAGCTCCATCCTCCTCCACCGTGTCAGAAGCAAACATCATGCTATCGTGGGTGGATTCCAACAAACTCACTGTCATATACTTTGATGTACTGCATATACATTTATTTCTATTTATGCCTTTTAAAACTAGCTTTGTTGCATCCTTTGTGAATAAACTTGATATAAATGTCTTATTGTAATTATAACAGTATAAATCTTCTCTGCTTGTACACTAAATAGCATTTTACTAAAACCAAAAGAAGCATATATAAAAAGACCCCAAGCTGGGGTTTTTTTCCTAACATGCTTTATATTTTACAAAATTTTACTTTAACACAGGAATAAAGAGATTGAAGCAGACTGCAGCTAACCTGGCCTCTGATTGGATGAGCTGGGACAGGAGTGAGGGGATAGGACCAGGGGGCATCATGGGGATTACACGCAGGTGTGCTGTGTCCGCCTGCGGTCACCTCTGCCAAAGCTAAGCCTGTTTTTGTGTTTGTGCGTGCATACGTGTGTGTACGTGTGTGTGTTTATCCATCTCAGTCCTCTCCCTGATGTCTAGAACAGACTAAATGAGCAATAATCTGCACACATCCCTCCAGATGGCCCAGTGAATTTCCTGTGGCTTAAGGGGCCAGCTGAGCTCTTTGAAAGTTTTGATAACTTCTGCAAATGTGATTGAACCTCTGCTTGTTCAGGAATGTGATGCAGGATACAATGTGCTTATTTCTATCTCCCCCTTAAAGAGATGAAAAAGGAGGCATTTCTAGTACGAGTTAGGACATACTAACTCAAGAAATCTTACTTTTGTCTTGGGTTATATCATAAACATATTTATTTATTCAGCTGTTTTTATTAAATTTATGTTGCTGGAACACAAATTACAGAACAGTTTCCATAAAGATTTATTTGTGAGCAAAAAGCATCCAGATCATTGTGCAAACGTCTGGAACATGTCAATAATTACAGATGAAGACAGTCAGAAAAAGCAAAGATTTATTCTCCATCATCTGTCAGTCAGTACTTTTTTAAGACTCTCAATGCCCACAAGTAACCAGAGACAGCAAGAAACACGTGTAAAATGTTATTAATATTTGATTTCGTCCTGCCAATCTGACCAGAATTATTCCAATTTGTTGACTAACTCCAGTGTTTCAAATCTCCAAGTCAAGATGAGAAGGAATATACATAGAAACACAAAACTGGCCATTAATGGAGGGAATTTTTGGAGGAAAACCCTCAGAGAAGACATGTAGATAATATGGAGTCTCTATTTGGGAAAGATAACAAGAGGAATTTCTAAATTATTTGTGCAGGCGACACTGAACAATGAGAACAGCAGGTAGCGAAAAGCCTAACCCCGTTAAATATGAGGCAGCCAGGTAATGACAATCTATTTGCGCATTTCAGCATCTTGGAATCTCCGGCCTGCTGGGGTAGGAAAGAAATATCATTTTTGTGGTTGCTATGGATACCTGCGTGTGAAGGTTTCGCTGCAAGCCTCGATTCCTTGTGGAGATCAGTGAACCGCACGTGTCAACCAGCATTAACCTGCTCAGTCCAACAGATGCACCAGAACACACACACACACACACACTTGTGCCGTATGCACGCACAAAAGGGATGACAAAAACATGGCAGCATGTACATTATAGTTTTCATCTCAGCAGAAAGTACAGTACAAACTCAAGTGCAGCTTGGAAACACACAAACACAGAGCTGAGTCTTGTCAGAGCTGATAGACTCTTGAGTGAACACGGAGCAACAACCTAAAGAAAAATCAGCTATGGTGTTGCTCTGCTGTGAGACAAGAGGCAGAAACCTGCAGGAAAGAATTGTATTTCAATACTGTTGTTATGTGGTTTGTTTTTCACGCCAGTACTGTTTGTGATAATTATTATCCCTCATGTCCTAATTCAGTGCAGTTTATGTGTGTTGGTTTAGCTTAAGATGCAGTGCATTAAGCCTGCTTGAGAGGATTGCTCCACCACAACAGCTAAATAATGCATTCATATTATTTTAATATCCTTCAATTAATATATGTGCAGTCTATAGCTGAGCTATTTTAAAAGATAAGTTCTCATTTTGTTCATGTCCTTTATTCATTTGCATAAATCAAATTAAATCAAGAGATTTTTTGTTTTGTTTTGTTAAAGCTGATTTTTCTAGAATAAGACTCCTGATCTGGGATGTGTGTATCCTTTAGGCTGTGTAATACTGGAGCAAATGTATGAAAAAAGGAGCCTAAATTGTTACCCAAGATTATCTGAAATTCCAACTAAAATTCTTTTATTTTCATCCTGTTCACAAACAAGACTGACTTTTCTTAGCGGGGCTTTTTACTGACACTCTGGGCTCGTAGTGAAGTATTATGTTCTCAAGTGTTTGCACTTGTCTTTTGAGCCAAACTGCTGGAGTCCTCTCTGCCCCTTCCACAAAAGGCCTACACAACATTCAGGAGTCATATCTCTCCCTGTCTATCTCAGAGCCCAGCGTGTTTTCCTTTAAAGTCAAATTAAAAAGGTATGCCAGAAAAGAGAGCGTATCTGCAATTCAGAACACATTTTTCTATCAGACAGAAGATATATTGCCGACTAAGTATTGTCAGATGTTGGCAAATTCCACATATTTTTCATATCCGGCCCAATGGAACTTGGGGCCGCTTCAAGAGTCGAGGCACATCATCGACAAAGACTGTTTGACCTTAGGAGCAGAGGCAGAAAGGAACCAAATATTCATTCTGTTTTGTACAAAAATATTTGCTCTGATCTAAATGCAATATCACCGGCTATAAATCATTTAGAAATTCATTTAGAAATAATTTGAAAAACACATTTATTTGGGGAGGGGGTGTTCATCAATAAATGTGGCTTCTGTGGAAAGTTTTATTTATATATTCATGCATTCAGTAGATTCAGTTATTCATGTATTCACTCATTCACAAGGCCCAGTCAGCGGCTGTGTGTCTGGCCCCTTGTGTGTGTATGTGTGTGTGACCTGCGGCGTAGCCTGCTATGCTGCAGGCTGGTGCTGTTCCCCAGGGGGCTCTCATCTTTTACTGAGCCCTGACAGAGGATGGAGGCTGGGAGAGGGGTCCGCTGCATTAAAAAGCCTTTACCTAGCTCTGATTTATCACCTCTGCCTCACACACATACACACACACAAACCCGCTTACCAACCCCACGCCATCTCACCATTCCCCGCTGCAGCTCAACTCTACACTCTATCAAACACACAGACATATTAATGCATGCACATGCCCAATCTCATGCACGCAAACACACATTCACACACCATCAAACCCATACTCATTCCATCATAAGATGGCTGCCTTGGAGAAAAAGTGAGGGTGCAAGGTGCCGTGCTGCACCGCAGTGGTGATTTTGCATTTTAATGGAGCCCCCTCCTCTCCTACTCTCCACTCAGTTGGTAATTCTGGTGGGTTGTGGGCTTGTAGGCGGCAAGCTATCAGCTACCTCACCACAGGAAGACAGAGTGACACAATTACAGGACAGCATTTCCTGGGTACATCACCTGCAAACGGCTGCATTTGAATGTGACTGCCACCCAGGAGGCGAGAGCAGGAAGCAGGGAGAGATGGGTATTTGTTTGTGTTTGCACTGTGGAAGGAGGTAGATTTCCACTGCGCCACAAAAAAGAGTCCAGATGATAGTCTCACACCCAAAAATACCTGTAATTGCACATGAAAACATCCATAAAGATGCAAGAATAGTCTCAATGAAAAGTTTAGTTTTACACTTACAAACTGAGAAGTGGATAAAAGGGAACACTATCAATAAATGCATGACAACAAAGACACACACACACGTGCAGTTAACAGCAGACACAGAGAAAACATAACACTTTGTCCTTGAAAGGGTCCAAGACTTGGTAATCATATTCATTCATTCATTCTTACATATGGGTGGAATATATTTGCTCCATCTCTCTGCTCGAGTTATTGCATGAGTGCTGATAAAAACTCGGGCCAAGGAAAAAAAAGAGACAAAGAATGAATTTAATTTAATCTCTGAATAAAACCCTTTTTGCCAACACACATTAATAGGAGATGAATGGAAAAGAATTTGTATTTTAGCATTACTGAATTTAGTCATAGTGTTTTTTATTCAGCCTTTGTTCAGACAAGAGCTACCAGGTAAAAGCTGGTGTCCTCTACACAATAAAGCAGTTTTTATTGTTTTCGATGGGGGTAAGTGAGTCATATGTGATATTTTTGTGATTTAATCCACAAATAATAAAAATCAGGATAAAGGAAAACAAGTTTGGTTTGTTATTTTAGCCGTACTCAAGCTTTACTTTACACCTGTTTGTCTACTTTAAACTGGCCATCACTATTAAAAGCTTTTACTTATCGATTTTTGAAGATTCTATGACAGTGGTGACAATCATAGCAGTGAATAAAATATTTGAGGAACTGCACTTGTGCTAAAATTTAATGGACGATTTTGCAAATCTCAGTGAATTTTTCTAAAAAAAATAAAAAATCTTAGCTTGTGTACGTTTGAGTCGTGATGCTTCGCAGTGTGAGGTTTTAATCTTTTGTGCGAGTAAGCCAATGCAACGTCATATTCTGGAGCAATGATGCAAGCATCCTGTATCCTTTTGTGTGTAATATTACAAACAAGAACACACCATTCTCATCATGGAGCTTTTCTTTTATGTCTTATAACTTGAATAAAATACATTTTATTGTTCGGGAATTTTTTGACTGGTGACTGAAAAATATCTTTCATTGCGGTATTTGTGTGTGTTCACCATGTGGCAGAAGAGCTCCATGTCATGCATATTCTTAGATATGTGCAGGGATGTATGATTTAATGTGCATATCTTAAAAAAAAGGAGGAACATTTTGCTACTAATCTCCATGTTTGTGTGCTTAGTGTTTCTGTGTGTGCTGAGGAAGGCTGCTGCAGCTGTAGCCTTCCAAAACCATAATTCATTGTCGGTCATGCTACAATCTAGATTACATCTCTTGCAGCTTAAAAGTGTATTTTCCTATAAACAGCAATCTGCAGCTCATAAAAATTCATTCTGCCTCAGCATAAACAATCCCCTTGTCCTCTCACCCTTGCATATATATGTGTGTGCTTATGTGTGTGTATATACATGTATTTGTCCGTATGGCATAAACAATCCCCCTACACTCCCGTCAGGAACACAGAGTGATCCATCAGTTTCTCCACAGAAAACCAATTTCACTGGAGATGTTCAGGTTTTCTCAGACACATACCACCTATCGTTGCAGAGAGAGAGAGAAAAAAAGAGGGAAAAAAGGGAAGGACACACACATACAGTTCAGAGGGAGATAAAGGAAACGGTAAAGCACTGGCAAGGAAATGGAAAGAGAGACATGAAACAGAGACATGCAAAATTTAGATGAAAGGTGGTGGGGAAGAGACAAATAAGAAAAGACCTGTCCTGCTGCACTTAATAGAACACATTGTTATTTGCCATCTCATCAGTTCAATATGGACTGTAAAAAAAAAAAAAAAAAAAAAAAGAAAGAAAAAAAAATAGTCATCTGTTGCCTTGGACTTATATGCATTACAAGTTGACACATAGGGCCTTTCACCTGAGTTTTAAATAACTTCTTCAAACACACACACAGTTTTACCCTCTCAACAGTAAAATGAAGCATAAAGAAGAAAGAGTAGAAAAAACGTAAGAATGTTTTCCGCTTTTGACCATTAAAGCTTGAAGTGTGGAATTATGAGCGAGGAGCAAGGCATGCTGCGGCAGCCCAGTTCTGCTTTGCAGAAGCGGACGGATGACAACATAATTACAGAGAGGCATCTCATAACACGTGATTAAGCAAACAATGCATGTCATCTCTTCCCAAGGTCCCCGTTTCTAGTGTCTTTTGTTTTTATGCATGTGTCTCCAGAAGAAAGCGCTATTGCATGTTTTCATGCTTGCAGGACGGATAAGGTGAGCCCATATGTGGGAGTGCAAAGATGTAGTCAGACTGAAGTCATTGTATGCCAGCAAACAAGAAACGGACAACAGGCTAATGCGTCTTTGCAGTAATGGGCCTAAGTTGAAACAAGATGAGAAAGGCCTTCATTTTAGAGAAGCTGCATTGCCACTAATGACTAGAGGGCCTCCAACTGCCATCTCAGCCTATTATAACTCAGAGATTGCTCCTCTATGTTTTTAAAGATGAATACAAATTAAAATGCATTAGGCTACATTCATTTGCGGTCTTTGGCATATAGGCCACTTTTGGTCCGAGGGCCACTTAAGGCTGCCTTATTTCTTCAAATGACCTTGAAATCAAAGAAAGAGCAAGTTTTAATGATTTAGAGAGCTCTTAAAGACTCGAAAGGAAAAGCAACACAGGGTCTCATTAAAATCTTCATTCAAACATTAAAAAAGCTTTTTGTTACAAATGTTCCTGCCAAGAAGCTAAGTTGATATACAAAGAGGACCTTAATAATGCCCAGCATCTGAGCCAATTTGATGCAAACGCATTTCCTCATATGTTCAGTGGTGATTCTATAAATAAAAATGCCTGCTTATTTGGCTGTTGTAGAATTTTCTTTGTAAGTTTCATGCCCAAGTGTGTGAAGACCAACAAGCTGGGAGAGCCTTGTGATTGGAAGCAGGGGTCTGTGAGCAACCTGGGGATTGCATAGTGTCACTTTACATTTAGCTTCTATTTGCTCACCGCCTGCTCTTCCACTGCACATGGTATATTTCAGTTTGCGAGCGAATATGTGCGTACGTGAACAAAAAGTGAGACATATCCCATCACCCCTAAAAATTCCTTCATTCCCTCCTCCATTGCTCCCTTATTTCCCCATCGACTCAGTGTGCCTTGTTAAAACCTTAGCGTGGCAGCTCGGCTGCCTTTTAAAATGTAAAGTGATATTACAAAGCCTGACACGACAATCTTTGTTACCGTGGTGTTGTTTCAGGGGTCCAGTGAATTTACAGAACGCCTTGGCTGTGTAGAGTTAAGTAAGTGTGCGCTAAAATGTTGAAGTTGTGGATTGATTTCACTCTAAAGGGAAAAAGACTGTGGCAGTATTTGTTCGTTACAGGTGTTAAGCATTGTAAACGGCAAAAAGAAAAAGAAAAAAAAAAGGAAAATGTGTCACACATTTTTCAATGTTTGGCATGCGGATCCAGCCCCTCCATAACTTCACCTCTCATGTGTTTAGTTATTTACAGCCCTGACAACAAAAAGCCTTGAACTGTTCAGCAAACTACACAGCACCCTTTGTGTCACAGGCAAAACAGGAAATCAGGTTTTTGTCCGCTCTAGATGGCATCAAAAACACCTTGTTTCATCTGTCTTAAGCAATCCCTTCTTGACGCCTTCACACGTCCCCATGTGGGGCTGTGCTGCTCCTCAGAACAGATTGGGAAACAGCACGATGTGCCGGGGAAGTCCCAGCGGGCTAACATAACATGCTCGTTTGCAGACGCACCTCAGTTGCACTGAGCCCATGTTTGATTTCTCTCAGGTTGCCCCTCCTTTTATTTTTCTCTTGCTCTCGCTCTCACTTTACTTCTGTCACCTGCTCATTTCACTGTCTATATCATCCACTTTCTTTCTTTCTCTCTCCTTTTTTCTCCTGTCCCTGACACCCAGTCTGTGTCAACCTGTTGGCCTGTCTGTATGCGTCTCCTTTTCTTTTTCTCCTGGGCCTACCTCCTTTTGTCTCTCACACCTCCCCCTTCTCCTTTTTCACTTTAAAATATGTGTTAGTTGGCAGTGTGTCTTGTGGAAATGCCAGCAGTGATTGTATCCTTCATCCAGAAGGCAATAATAAGTCAGGTGCACTCCTGCCTCCTCCATTTTCTTCACCTTCCTTCTTTCCTTTTGTACTTCAGAAATGAGGTATTGCAACACTGAAGGCAAGGAGACCAAAAGACAGATGTAGAGAAAAAGGATGAAATTGCTTTTTTTTTCATATGCTAGTTTGTGCGTGCTTTTTGTTGGCAACTGACTAAAATGAGGGAAAACGCCATCAATGTTTATTTCCCATGTATCTTTTGCTGCCTATTTCTTTGTCCTTTTCCTCCCTGGTGCACAACAAATGGCACAAACAATGATCATAACCTCATTTGCTAAAAAAGAAAAGTAAATAAATGATAATGAAAATCATGCCGAATTCCCTGCTGTGAGCAAAACATTGTGAAGTTCTGCAGAATCATAAAAAATAAGTGGGAAAGTTGTATTACACCTGTTTACCAGAAAAAACAAACAAAGCAGCTCCTCTTTTGGTGCATACTCCAAAATACAGCCAGCAATAAATAATAAGATTTCATGTTGACTATTTGTGCACGAGGGACAAAAGTTCCATGATTTCTCAGGTGTAATACTTTGCTGGATGAATCGCAGGTGTGGGAGATATTGTGTGCTGGATGGAACCCAGGTGCAGGAGTTATTTCCAGTCTATGTTGTTAATCACCTACTTGACGCTGAAATATGGCTTGCATTTTAGCTGTTTTAAAATAGTCCCTGTGGCTGCATATGCTAAGATGGGACAATAACAATAATAAGGGCAGGGTAAAGTCAAGTAAAGAGGTTTTCATGTGGATGTGTGTGTGAATTTTTTGGACATGCATTCAAAATGTCTACGTTATATGTGCAGAAACAGCAGTCAGCTCTAAAACATACTCAGCTCTTCTTCATTTCTCTCCATTCAGTTCTGGTATGATCCCTTAAAGAGTCAGGATGTCACCAAGGTGTACATTAGAAACAGACTGTCTAAATATCTGATCATGAGCTGTTTATCCTCGTTAAATGATGACAACATAGTTATGCCAATACGCAAGTGGCCTCAGATGTGATGGTGGTCGATATCTATTGACAGACAAATCATTGTTGTTGTTCTTTCGTTTCGTCATTGTCCAGACCCAATGCATGAGGGGCTAAACTGGGAGTGAATGTGATTGGATTTTCAGTCTCCATCATTAAATTCCCATGCGGGGAATACTAATTCCAGTATTTAGTGTGGTGATGCTAGGGCTTGCTTTCATCTTAAACTGATTCCAGTCTAATTAGATTGGGCATGTGGGGGGTGGTGGATGTATCCGTCTGGACTAATCCCTGCCTCTCTGTCCCAAACATTGTATTATCCAGAGAAAATCCATTGGCTGCAGGCTATTCAAAGTCAGATCTGCCTCCACTGTAGCCTCTGTACTGTATCATCTGGAAAGCTGTGGCTAGGAGGGTGCACTGTGCAGTGAGGGTGGAACCTAATGGTCATGAGTGATGTATGGGTTGCAGAAAACGCCATTTAGAATTTACAGTAAACCTTTTATTGTGTATTTAGGGCAAGACCACTCGCTGTTGTGGCCTCTTTTGCAAAGCTGCATCTAAACTATTAACTATTTTCTATTGGAATTACTATATTATTATTATTCTAGAAGAGTTTGAAATTGTGTCCCTGGAATAAAGTTTGATCAAACTTTTCGCTGGCCTTAAATTAATAAAGATGGAATTTTCCCTTTACAAACACAAAGCAACACACACACACACACAGCTGTACCCAGACCATCTTGTCATCCTGCTTGTGAATTATTGGTTGACCACAGTGAAAATACAGCGTAAAGAGGTCCTTCTTCTAGGCGCTGAGAAGGCCAGAAAAATGAAAGGCCTTCAGCATTGTTCTCGACAAAGGTCAATCGCAATTCAATCCAGTAATATGGAAAAGGGTGGGGGCGGTTGGTGGTGCGCTAACCTGGCAACTGCCTGCGTTTTCAGGGTGAGCTACAGGAAAGGACCATTCAGCAGAACAGTTTCACCCTGTGAGCGGAGCACATTCGTCAAGGGCGAAGGGTGAACTCTGCAGAGAAAAACCACCATTTTCACAGCTTTTACATGTCACAGTCGCTTCACCGCCATGTACGAATACTGTTGTGCTGTGCAAGAAGCCTACATCTGATGTTGAGTGAAAAGATTCTCATCCTCCCTTTTTATTTTTGTTGCCCTTGTGAAATTTCATTAGGTAGATTTAAAAACTTGTGAATGTCGGCTTTCTCCATGACCCTGACACTGGTGGCGAACATGTCTCGCTGGCAGGGTGTGATATATTGTGTTAAGGTGTTCTTGAGGTGCAATTTTTAATGTGACAGCCTCTGTTGACCTCGCATCTAAAAATGTCACCCTCCAGTCTGACACTTGCATCCATTTTGCCTGGTAATGGAATTTTAGAAGCAATATAGAGTCATAAAACACACCGCACTATAGATCTATCAGCTAGGGGAAATTTATGTATGTTTTAGGTGATGACAAATATGTTTTTGTTTTTCGTCTGGTAATCCATGGCTGTTATTTGTAACTATGGACACTGAGTGGGTTCGAGAGCATCACTTGATCGAATTCAGATTAGCAGATATTTCCCGGCATAATCCCGACCATCTGCTTTCAATCAGATTACCACAAAAAACATAATCATGGGAGGCACCTACTTTGCGATTCAAACTTTAGTCCATCAGCGATGGCAGAGGGATGTGAACAAAATATTTTCTGCTAGAATGAAAGAAACAGAAAAAAGACAGTTGTGTGTAGAAAATACTTTAGTTCAATCTAAAATGCTAAACTCATATGAAACTGTAGTAGATGTTCAAACAAAACTCTAAACGATTGTAGGGGGAAGTCAAATATATCATGAGACCAAACTGGTTTGCAGATACAGTTTTTAATGTATCACAACAATGAGCAACAAACATACTTGATGAACTATTTCCAGAAGTTGTTCAAATACCATCTACAATAAACGTCATTTCAACTATGACAACAGGTCTGTGACAAAATTAAAAAAACAGAAAAAAAAGAAAAAGGTTTCAAAACCATGTTATTACCGTGATACGGTACAGTTGAGATCTCAAACAGTACAGTAACAAAAACTAATGCGACTACTCTCTATATATAAAACATCAATAACATTTTTGGTTTAGTTTATTTAAAGTTTTAGCCATAGGGGCTTCTTCTTATTAAAACCTCAGGGTGCATTTCCTATGTAACCCAGATGTTGTAGAGTACATATTGTGTAGGATATGATTGCGCCATGAAAATCCCTTTGACATCCAGAAGAACAATTCCAATTTCAACCTTTTGAAGGCTGTCCCCATGAACATGACACAATCCATCCATTTTTTTTAAAAAGTTCTGTTTTTTTTTTCTTTTCTTTTTGGCTGCTGTGCAGTTGCAATATCTATGTACAGTTATATTATTGGACCATCCTTTTGTTGGTTTGTTAGCTTTTACCAGTCCTTGGTGTGGAAAGCGTCTTGTCTGATGCTAGCATCTTAGCACATGATGCTAGCTGACAGTTCAGTCTTATAATGCTGAGCCACAAAGTGGGGAAAGGCAAAAAGCCAGAGTTGTGAAAGCCTTTGGAATCAGGACAGTCGTTTATGTTTGTACAATGGCAGAATTGCACCTTGGGAGGCCAGGATGTCTCTTATGAAACACAATCGAAAAGTGTCTTCAGGAATAAAGTAAATGTAAAATACTAAAAAATCCAAATAATGACATTTAAAAAGCTCACACAGAAAATTAAAAACTGACATTTTGCTTTAAAACTTTGAAAAAAAAAACACCTTTACAATAATAAAAAACAAAAAAAGGAAATGTTACTTGATTTCATTGTTTGAAACAATAACTAAGCATGATTTGATTTAACCTGTCAAACAGTTGCATTACATGCTACTTGCTCATTTCAGAATAGGAAATACCAAAAGCAATACATTTTTGCATTTCTTCATATTAATAAATTTGTACCATGCACAGCCAACTACGAATATGTACAACAGCTTAGCTTTCTTTGTTCACAAGCCTTTTTCTTTCATACAAATAGCCTTCTGTTACTTTGGAATGAATCACACTGGTTACCAAACTAGAAAGTGATTCGTAAAAAATTGAACACCCTTTGACAGCTTTCACATTCTTAGTTCCACAGCAAAAGAAAACAAAGGAGAGGAAAATAAAGGAAAGAAAGAAAAGAAGAAGCAAAACCAAAAGGCTAAGCAAAGCAATTAATGGATCAGGATTTTGTCTGGTTGAAATTGAGAGAATTTATGGCAAGCAAATTAACATTACACAGTAGCAGCAAATGTTGTAAGGTAATACTTTGCAATGTTGAAATCACCAAATGCAGAAATATTAAAATGTTGACTGTAGGTCATCAGAAGTGCCCAGAAAAATTGAAGGGAGGACGTTAACCTATGCACCAAGTGACTGTGTATAGGTGTAACACTGATTTAAATCCTACAAGTATATGAAAATGTTTATATATACACAACACAAATGCTGTTGTCCCCCTCGTGAAGCAGCATATTTGCAAACTTATAGTAAATGATCATACCTTTTCTTTTAAAATTGCGACCAACTTGTACCTAAACAGTTTCAAGTATACAGTACTGCTTTCTTTGATGCACCAATTGTTAAATAGGTCTCTAGATTGTTAGGCATCAATCCTGTAACAAATATGGACCGATATGCTGCTGCAATAGACACAAATAATAATTAAAACACATACATACGTACATACATACAAACAGAAAAATTCTATTAAATTAACATGTGGCCTACTCAAATAATAAAAAGACAAATAAAAACAAAGTAAGTGCACTATAGTCCAGACACAAGCGGGTACCGTAACAGTACAGCAATTCACAAATGAAAAATGTTATATTCACATAATCCGAGAGTCTATCAAAACTAGAGTTATTACCTCTTCAGAAAAGGGTGTGAGCAGAGGTAAAAGTAAGAAGGTAAGAGTTGGCACAGATTAGTATATACTACAAGAAAAAAAGGGTGGGAAATAGATACAGCTTGTTGGTATACAAACTGGCAAACACAGGGGCATCATACACATTTACTTCACCATTCTAAATTCCCTCAGTGGCAAAACCATACTGTCTTTGTAGGGCAAAACTAAAAGGATATGCACATCATCCATTGTAACAGTAATATTGTCTCTTGGTACTCTATACACATCAAGGAAATGCGTCCGATAAAGCTTGACATGTTTTGGTTATAAGCCAAGTGTACCCAGGCTTGTTGCTGCTTTAACAAATGAGAAATGTTATGTTCTGACCTGAGAATTTAAAGCTACTGAATTACACCTATCTAAACTAAGAGAGATACTCTTTGAGGGTTCTGGATCGTCATCCCATACAGTACATGCTAGCATTTGGAAAACAATCCAGCTGAGGTGCAATTTGCTATCGTGAGAGTTTTTGGCTTGAAACAAGCTCCCCAAGGGAGCCTGTGGGATTTTTTCCAACTCCATGTTTTTGTATACAATATAAGCTCAGTCAAGCATCTGCAACAGTTCTGTCCATAACAAAAATCAATCAATATCTTGCCAGCATATCAATATGGGAAAAACAATCCTGAGTCAATCATTTGGTACTGTAATTTTTTGGGTTAAGAGAAACTTTGGAACTGCAGTTTAAAAAGTCTTATTTTTTTTTTCTTTTAAGCAAGGGATCCTTTTGTCACTCCTACACACTGAACATATCCATTCTGATACTACTGAAGCTCGCGTCTAGGCCAGAGGCCGGTTTAGCCTTGACTTCCAACGCATTATCTAAGTCATCCAGCTTCTGGCTTAGCTCATTGTCAGACTCATCTGAACAACTCTCGGTGGGTAGTGAGGTTGGAACCCCTGAGGTGCTGCAGGAAGTTGAGGTAACCGTTGAAGGTGAGGAGAGGGGGGGAGGGGGAGAGGCAGACGGGGAGGAGGAAGCAGCTTTCCGGGCTGTGGTGGCCTGGAACAGGACATTTGGCCAGGACTTCATGGACAAGCGAGAGAGATGAGGAAAGGTGTTATTAGAAGAAGCTGCAGACTGCGAGGTAGATGTGGTGTTAGGAGTAGGGGAGCAGACAGAGTGAGGTAATAATCTAGTATGCTCTTTGGCATTTCTCATTGCTTGTTTGATTGTTTTCTCTTTGTGCAAGCTCGACTGAAGGTGTTGGCCAAGTGCTTCATTCCCGTTAACAACCACATTGCAGGCAACACAAGTGTAGTTGCTCACTGCTTTTCGAAGCACTGTCTCTTGCGGGTCAGTAAAAGGATGTCCGAAGTAACAGAAAGACTTCTGATGACGTACCACTGAATCTTCGTCAGCAAAAATCATCTGGCACTTCCTGCATATAAACTCATGCTTGACGGACGGTACAATAAAAGCATCTGGAAAATCCATGGTACTTTTGGTTTCTGTTTTTAGTTCTTCTTTTGTGCTTTCTGTTGAAGAGCCTTTGTTGTTGTTATCCTTAGCCTCGATAGCTTCTTTTGGTTTGAACGAGTTGACGTTGGTGCCCTGTATGCTCTGAGGTGTCTTCACGGGAGTTGTTTTCTGCTGCTGCTGCTGCTCAAGTTGTTTCTGATGCTGCTGCTGTTGCTTCTGCAGTGAATCCTGGAGGGACTGCTGGTACTGCTGGTACTGCTGCAGGAGAGCGGTCGGGGAGAGACCAGCTGCCATGGCAGCTTGTGGAACTGCTGCTGGGCCATATGGAAACAGGCTCTCCATTCCACACAGTGGTGGAAAATAGCCCCCTGGTTGGACCCCTCTAGGAAGCTGGGGAGAGAAACAGTTGGGAAATCCAGGAAGAAAGTAGGGCAGGAACTGCCCCCCCAATAGAGAGCTGGGATCACCTGCGGCAAGAGCATTCTGAAGTGCTTGAAGCTGTGCAGCATCTAGTTGAGTCTCACTTCCTGGTTTCCCTGGAGTTGGACACGGTTTCTCCCTTTTTTTGGTGTCCGGGCGGGAGCCACTCTCGCTCTCTCTGTCCTTAACCTTCATTTGAGGTGGCTTTTCTCCTGGTTTCTTGCTGTTGTCTCTCTCTGTGTCTTTGCCTTGCTGCTCTGTATGGTTTACTGCTGCCAAAGGTGTGGAGGGAACAGGAGGAGGAGGAGGAGGTGGAGGAGGAGGAGGAGTCTGCAGAAGAGTCTTGGTTGGGGTAGTGCTGAGAGACATGGCAGGAGAGGGGGTGGCTGGTGTAGGGAACCCAAGCATGCCAGCACCGGGAGACGCTAAAGCTGAAATACAGTGGTATATAAATATGGAAATATTCAATATTTAAATATTCAACCCCAAATCACTATGGAAATTTGTTTGTATAAGGTAAAGATGATCAATTTGACACTGGCTGAGTCTTGTTAAGATTTTGTTATGGAACAAAACTGTCACATGCTTTTTATGATAATTTCAATTCTCCAGTATATTACAATATAAATATACCAAACCTACTATGGGGGGAAACAAAGACAAACAAAAAAACATAATATATATACATTTGCTGTTTAAAAAAAATATCTAAATTTGAAATTAGCAGTTCAACTTTGTTGCTGACATTATTCATGCACCTAATCCCACCATTTTTCATTTTAGAATAGCATTTTAAAAAATAAGACTTTTGACAAACACCACTGTGATACAGAATAACCAGTAGTATAGTAGAATAAAATAGTGCATGATAAAGCTCAGTTCATAAAGCTTCTAGTCTGTTTAAGTGATTTTTCACTGTTTGTCATACTAACTCACCAGGTGTGTTGGGTGGGAAAACAGGAAGTGATGATGGACCGTTGACTCCAGGAAGTAGCACTGGTGGAAGGCCAGATAACCCTGGGTAGCCTGAGGGTAGGCTTAGGCCATGAAGTGCATTATTGTTATCCACTGAAGTCTGTTGCTGCTGGCCAGGCAGACTGAGCCCCTCACCAGCTTTCTTCATGCGGTCCAGCTCTTGCTGAGCCATCAGCTGACGGACAGTGGTTGGTGCTAGGTAGTCCTTTTCTCTATCCACCTGATTTCCCAGGGTTTCTTGCACTTTGGTGATGTGCTGCTTGGAAAAGATGTGGTCTCTGACAGACATCCGGGCAGTGTACTTTACACCACACAGTGTACACTCAGGCCTGGGTCCCTCTGGTGAGCCTTGACTAATCATGAATGGTTTTCCAATGTTTATCTTGAACTTCTTCTCTTTAGCACGAGCATTTTGGAACCATACCTGCACAACACGCTTGGGAAGTCCAATCTCATTGCCCAGCATCTCACACTCTTGCATTGTAGGAGTGCGATAGTCACTAAAACAGGCTTTGAGCACTTTAAGTTGCAGGTTACTCATCTGAGTTCTAAATCGCTTGTGGCCCGGCCGATCTCCTGCACTATTGACCTTCCCAGATTTGTTGAATGGGTTACCAGCCCCAAAGGGACTAGGGGAACTTGGATCAGCTAGGCTTGACGATTCGCTTCTGTCATTGTTTTCATCCATGTCATCATCTCTAGAGCTAAAGTAAGAGTCACAGTCTTTTCCAGAGAAGCTAAGGGCAGGGCTCACCATGCTAAATTGGAACCTTTCATTGCCACCATCAGAATTTGGCATTAGGCCACTTTTGCTGTCACTCAGCTTGTCCCCTCCATTGGCAGTCAGGCTCTCAACTTCATTGTTGTTACACTCATCTCCGGTTGTAGCATCACTAATGGCTGTGTTAATTGATGATGTCTCATCAAAATCCATCTTAGTGAGATCATAAGATGAAGTTTCCGCTGAATTATTATTAGGCCCTTCAGTTTCATCACAGTTTTCAGCTTTTAAGGATGAAGGGCTTAAGAAGTTTTTTATTTGCGCCTCAGATGGTTTAACTGGAGTTGAGGATGCGGTGGGCAGCTCATACTCATTTGGCTCAGTCTTAGTAGGCAGCTGTGTGTAGTCAAAGAAGTTATATTTATTTGGGCTTTCACCTCTTTCATTATCTTGATTCATCATCGGGCTTGGGGGCAAGCTAAAGCCTGCTTGCTTAGCCTCATGCCAGTGTCTTGATCGTATGTGGCTATCGAGAGCGGATTTAGCTTTAAACAGTGCTCTGCAAAAGGGACATTTCTTGTGGGACTGGGAGGGCCCAATAGCCCTAAATTGTCCTTTTCTCTCTCTAGCACGAGTGTTTTGGAACCAAACTTGCACAACTCTTTTTTTCAAGCCAACTTCTCGCGCAATGTGGTCCAACATCTTCCTTGTTGGATTTGAGTCAAGTAGGTATTTGTCATAAAGGATCTCTAATTGTTCTGGTGTGATGGTGGTTCTCAAACGTTTATCCCTGTGTTGCTCTTCTCCACTGTTTCCACCATCTTTATCATTTGCATTTTCTTCCTTGTCATCCAGTTTTCGCTTCATGGGTCCAGAGCCTACAGCAGAGGACATGCCAGAGCCACTCTGAGAGGGGATTTGGGAAAGCCCCCCAGATAACAACTGGCTAGCCATTAAGGGGTTGTTAGGGTCGAATATCATATAGGGCATATCAATAGGTCTTTCAAGGAACTGTGAGTGAAGGAACTGATTCTGGGCAGCCAAGAAATGCATGTGCTGGTGCTCTTGCCATAGCTCCACAGTGGGGAATGCAATCTTACACTGGTCACATTGGTACTGGAGCATTTGATGGGGCAGACTGTTTGTAAGAGAGGAAAGTGCCAAGGAAAGTGGACTTGAGGGCACTGCAGCTGCCTGAGGCTGGGAATGGGGTCTTGACAATTGTGGCTGGGGAGTTTTCTGTGGAGGTGGCTGGGGTGTGCAAGCCTTAGATGGTCTGGGTTCTGGTAGTGACTTGATTACTGGCGAAGGGGCAGTCTCAGCTTGTTTAAGTTCACTTTCTGAGGTCATGTCTGGCTTGGGGGAAGTTTTACCCAACATAGTACGAGGTGAGGCCATCACAGGGGAGCTTGAGCCAGAACTGGTGGCCGTTCCAGTTTGGTATTGTTTGGATGACTCTGCAGGGATCTGGATGATCCTAACAGGACCCGGGTCACTGTCTGTGTATTCCTCACACATGCTATCCTCATTGCCCTCCTCGTCTTCATCCTTATAACATAGCTTTTTCTGGTGAGTAATAAGATCAAAAATCCGTGGGAACACAATGTTGCATTTTTTGCACTGGTACTGCATGTTGCTAGTTCTGATATATCGTTCATTCGTCAACTCTTTTTTCTCACTGTCTTTAGAATCTGCTTGGTTCTCATAGCTTTTACGAGCCTTCTGGCGAGCGTTCTGGAACCACACCACTATGACTCGTGTTGGTAAGTTGAGTACAGTGGAGAGCTGCTCAATCTCATCATCCTTTGGATAGGCATTAGTGTCAAAGAAGTCCTGAAGTACCCTCAATTGGTAGTCAGTGAATCTAGTTCTGGATGACCTCTTGTTGATGGCTGAGTCAGTTCGGTAACAGTCCTGTGCACTGAGCTGGGGTTCCAGGCGAATATCTTCCAATGTAGTAATAGGAGGAATGTTAAAATTATAGGGAGAGTCTTTACTACGCTGCCTTTCTTTGAACAGGGTGTTACGGAACCAGTGCTTTATTACTTTTTGGGGCAGCCCAGACTTCTCAGACATCTCTTGAATTTGCTCTTCATTAGGGGAGTTATTGATATCAAAGTTTGCACGGAGAATCTTAAGTTGATCATCAGTGATACGGGTGCGTGGTCGCTTAAACTGAGACTGCCGGAGGAAGTTTGGATCAAGACCCAACTGCTGTTGGCAGAGCTGAGTAAGGTCTGTTGAAAGAGAGTCCATAGTGGGCAACTGTAGGGCCAGTTGAGGGGGTAAGCCAGGGTGCTGAACAGACTGCATCATTAAAGGTGGGAAAAGGGGCAGATCTAAGGGAACAGGAAGCTGCACTTGGGGTGGCTGTGGTGGAGCAGCAGGTGGGGGTGGAGGGGGTGGTGGTTGTGGTGGCTGTGTCTGGTGAGAGGGTTGGTGAGCGGTCTGATGGGTAACAGGAACTGGTGAAGGGGCTGGCGTTTGTGGCTTGGTCATTGATGTAGATGGTGGCTGAGGAGCCGTCACTGGGGCTGGAGCTGTTGGTGGTGGAGGAGGAGGTGGTGGCGGTGGTGGAGGGGGAGGAGTCTCGGGGGAAGAAGGATTGATTGGATAGAGTTTGTCATAGGCTTCTCTGTACTGCTGAGCAAACTTTTCAAGCTCTACATATGGGAAAAAGTGACTGTGCACATGTTCCTGGTGACTTTTTAGAATAAGCATATTGGAAAATAGCTTGCCACACATCCCGCACTCAAGCTTATCAGTATTCACATCAACTTGTTCAACTCCATCTTTGTTTTTCTTCTGATTTTTTTGTCTATTTTCATTGTACTGGATGACAAGCTCAAATCCAAAGTTTTCTAACAAAGCTTTGGCTGCATTACCCCTAGCTCCTGACACGATACGTGGAGGGGGAATCAGTGGCTCTGGAAATGTTGACTTCTTTGAGTCTTTGTTATCTTTTCCACCATCATTTATTGCATCCCCTGCATTTTCTATCTTTGCTCTGTGTTCTTGTTTTTCTAGATGGTCCTCTGCCTCTCTTGACATCTGTATATCTGACACAGTGTTAGACTCTATTTTGGGCTTGTGGTTCTGGAGTTGCTGGCTTTTCTGTTGCTGGATTTGTGACTGTGTCTGAGAGGCTTGCTGCTGCTGCTGTTGTTGAGCCTGTTGCTGGGCCTGAACCTGCTGTAACTGGTGCTGCTGTTGCATCTGTTGTTTCAGGTCTTCTAGGAATGATCCTGTGAGGCCGGGCATTCCAAAAGCTGCAGCTGAGTGCAGTGCAAGTTCTGGGCTTAAGTTGAACTCTGCTCCTGGAATGTAGAAAGGGAAGAGGAACTGTGGCTGTTGAAACTGCAACAGTGCCTCTGGGGTCATTGGAAAATGGGGGAAGAAAGCTGGATTGAGGAACTGAGGCTGGAAGAAGGCAGCCTGTTGCTGGAGCTCATGCTGAAGCTGCAGTTGCAGCTGGGCCGAGGACTGTGCTGACTGATGGCTGCTTGCCTGTGCTGAAACATTTTCAGAAGTTGTTTTATTTGTGTTGCTGTTGTTGTTGGGTTCTTTGGGTTCCACGTTGTTTTCTTTATTAGAAGAGGGCGTGCCACTTCTAGCAGTGTCAGAGTTACTAGAATTCCCTTGTTGTGCACTTGGGGATGGACTTTTAGCAGGCACTGGACCACTGTTTCCAGTAGTACTACTACTGCTGCTGCTGCTCATGTCAGTTTTGGCTGTTCTTGCTTTGGTCTGATGGAGTACTGACCTCATATGAATTTCAAGTGTTGAGCTTTGGCTGTAGGCAACATTGCATATGTTGCATTTGAATGGTTTGTTGTCAATGCTATTGGTTGTCTCTTGTGGAACTGGGCTTGATGCCTCTTGAAGAACCTTCTTTAACTTATGCAAATGTGAAACTGAATTATAGTGGACCAGTAGGATGTTCTTCTGGGTGAAAGATTCCTTGCACACTGTGCACTTGTAAGGTCGAGAGGGGTCCAAGAATTTCTCCATTGTGAAGTTGGGCCCTTTTCTAAATGGTAGAGTCCGTTTTGGTTCTGCTCCCATGTCATCTAGCAGAGAGCTGCTGTCACTTCCTGTAGGACTAGGCTTCTCTTCCTGGTCCATTTCATCATCTTTATCCAAGTCGTGTTCAAAAACCTGAGCTTCCTCCAAGGCCCTGGCTTCACTCTCAGTAATATCTCCATTCAGTGGGAGATTTCCTATGAGCTGCTGCACCTCAGCCTCACTGAGTTCAGGATGTCCATTTTCCAAATGCTTCCTGAGGGCCAGGAATGTCCTGAAGCTACGCTGGCAAAGGCTGCACATAGTGGCTGCTCTGATGGCATGATATTGTGAATGTATCTGAAGCTTCTGCATTGTCTTGAAAGCCAGACTGCAGTGATTGCAGCGATATTTGTAGACATGTCGATCAGACACTGACAGCTGCTGTTGTTGCTGTTGTAGTCTTTGGAGCTCACTCAGGTGGTCTTGTAGATTATCAGGGGACTTGCTATCATGTCCTAACCCAGTGGTTCTCTTCCAGTCTGGAGCCTCTGAGGCCTCCTTTGGGGGCTTGAGTTCCTCCCCCTGCAGGTCCAATTCATTCTTATCATGACTAATCAGCTCCTCCTTTAAGATGTTTCCTACAAGAAGAAAATAAGTGTTTGGGGTCATAGAGTTTTTCTTATTTTGTCATCTATAAATGAAGCATTTAGTTGTGTAGGTTCTCAGTTTAATATACAAATAATAAATAAGGCAAAATAACTAGAGTACTATATCTTTCTCACCTTGAGGCTTTCCTGACCCATCATTAAGAGAAGTAGAGGAATCCAATAAAGACAGACTTTTCTCTTGTCCACTTTGAGGATGCATGACATTATTTGGTGTGGCTGTATCAGGTCCAACAACCTATGAAAACCAAACAAATATTTTCTTGATGTATATTTCTTATATATATATATAAGATATAAAATTATATAGTTTTTGGCAATTTCTCAGTGGGAAAACAAATGCATTGAGATTTATTGGTTTATTTTCATAAAACTTTATAGAAGTCAATAAGAAGGATCAAGAAATTCTTCAAAAATAAGATTATTCTAACTTTTTTTAAAACATAAACATATTGCAAAAACTTAATTGCATAACACAGTTTTGCTGAGATACATATACAAAAATTGCATCACTTTTACGTACAGTTAGAATCAGCTTTTCGACACAGTCAGGAGCCACACTGTGAAGATGCGTCAGATGTAGTTGCAAGTGAATCTTGTTGCTTAGAACATCCTGGCATAGAGGGCAACGGATCACAGGCTGCATGGAATGCTGGGACATCACATGGAGCTGCATGCGGTTGGCATCCTTACTGCTGTAGTTGCAGTATGGACACTGCTGAACCTGAAAATCAAGAAAACATACAAGGTGTCTCGATGAAGGTGGACTAACATTTCACATCACCTTGTTAATATCAAGTTTTATCAAGGCATTCGTGCACCCAACAGCCTAACCCTGTATCTTATAAGTCATTTTTTATTTCTTACGCTCTTTACTGAACATTTCCTTCATTTTGACACAGTCCCCTCTCCTCACCAAATCAGAAGCCCACCTTAACCAACAGAAAATAGATTAAGCATGTTTCAGATAATTCACTTAAGTCTCTCACGTCATGCAATTTTATAAGTAGAAAACACGATTGGCTGGAATTTCTAATCAGCAGATTACAGATGACAAAGGTGTGTACTCTCCCAAGCTATGTCTTGCCCTCATTACACGAAGTACTTGAGGCATAGCTACCTCCCTACCACCTGTTTTAATAGAATCCATTTCTGAAATGACTAAGTCCTCCCTCCGCACAGGACCCAGAACCGGACGAGCTAATACTTCATAATCTAATTTAAAAACACATATAATTTAAAGAGATGCAAAAAGGGGAAGTAGCAGGCAAGGGAGGCCTAAGGCTAATGCTGGTATTCCACTTAAGAATACAAAGGCTAGCCTATTGTGTTTGATGCTAAAAAGCTCTGTCAGAGAGGGAATGGTAGGATGCATTTAACTCTTTGAATGAAGCTGGCGCCTGCAATTGCTAACTGCTTGACTTAGCATTTCTGTTTGGTACAGTTAAGGATTTTCTAATCAGCTCATCCCACGATGACAGTGAAGATTAGATTTCATTAGTGTATATGAACCTGCCTCATTAGTTATTAACTCTTTGTACACCCAAAGACATCAAGATTCCAGCAAACATTTGGAGCAAAGTCAAATCTCCACCCAAAACAGAAAAACACCACAGACTTGGTCAAACTACTATCCCAGACTACTGGTCAAAGAAAGTGCAAATTAAGTACCACTTTTTAAGGTGCTTTCATATACTTTAATACCTCATTTTCAATTTAGTTATGTGCAAACCTTTACCTGGTCATTTGCTGAGGTCTTCCCCTCAGCGGACTTTGGTCTTTTGGGTGGACTTTCAATTTGCCGATCTGGTAGAAGGGAATGTTTAACCATAGCATTCAGACCAGGAACCTCTTTGGATATGGCATTCACACCTAGGAGACAGAAAATATAAAACATTCAAATTACAAATATGAATCCGTGTAATTTTAAATTGCATTAAACAATTTTCTCCCTAATCTTTTATTTTATACAGAGGCTTTCTCATTTCTAATTAAAAATATGAGCTTCAAAATGAAAAAAAAGTCAACGTCTAATTCACTTCACTTTAAGAATACTACAATATTACACATACAATCCTATTAAAATTTGACCAATTTGGAGAAACTAAATTGAAACTGTGACACTTTAAGGCTGTATTAGATTAGAATTTGATAAACATACACAAGTTCACTAAATTAACATTCAATGGGGCATAGGTGATGATTGGACACCAGACAACGTTAGAATGGATACTAGCATGAACTGTATAATTCAGATTCATATACACTGATGTGGTTTTGCCCTAAGGACATGTAAAATGGGAAAAACTCAGGCAGGCTCATTATCACAGCACGACATACATTAAATGTTATGGTAATATTATACACTTCATTAGTTCATATACATTTCCCCGGCTGCCTCAACAACTCCTGCATCTGAAAAAGATGCTAAATTTTTGGGGCTTGGTCACGGCTGGTGGTACAGTAGTATTCTTCTTTGTGTGTGTATTTGTATGTGCAGGCGTGTGTGTGGGACGTTAACAGCGGGGCTCAGTGTGGAGAGATCAGCTTCTGGTTGTATTTAGTAAATGCTGCAGCCACTGATAAATCTTTCATTAGCCACATCCTAAGATACAAGCCGTGCAGGCCCTGCTATATTCTGCCACTGCAATTTACCCACTCTGCACAACACAAAGACACAGCAGCAGCAACTTTCCCTCCCTCCTTCCCTCCCTCTTCCTACTCTCCTTAAGCCACCCCCTTCCCCTCTCTCTCTCGCGTCCCCTCCCTCGCCTGGTCACTCAAGGCAATATGTGAGCCTCACTCTTGCGAATCAACGCTTCACGCTAGATGCACAAATGGAAAAAAAGGGAAATCAAAGCACTGATACATGGAGGGAGGGGGCTGGTTGAAAAAAAAAAACATTTTGTATTTCATATTATTCCGAGGCTTGTGTTTGTATTGGGCGCATATCAATTCCTCCGGCCCGTTCATGCATTTTAATTCTGTTGCATTAAGTAGGCGTTCCACTTATTTTATTTGTAATCCCCTATATCTGGAGCCTGAAATATTGGCCTGTCAAGGAAAGTGACAAGAGAGAGAGGGAGGGAGGGAAGAAAGGAAGAAAGAGAGGAGGAAAAAAACACAAGGGCACAATGTGAATTTCCAAGAACATCCGAGAATTGCTCTGCAGCTCGGAAGAGCGAGGTAATCTCTTCTTCCACTGCTTGTGATGGGCCCTGCAGGGCTTGTGTGTGTGTGTATGTGCATATACATATGTGTGTGTGTGTGTGCATACGTGTCTCATGCCGGGCCTCTGACACTCCATTGGTCAGATTGGCCCGGGCTGGAAGCACCCGTCACATCACCTGACCTTTCCAAAGCCGGCATCCCGCCTCCCATATTTATTATAACCATTTCTAATTTCAACTTTCAATTTTTGCCTCCGTCTTCCAGTCAATTTGCAACTAAATTACATCCCTGAGAAAGGAGATGAGGCGATTGTCGGACAAGAGCCTGCAAACACATTTACAATGTGGCAGGGGAAAGGGCCCACACATCACCATTGATTACTGTCATGTTGAATGTAAATGTATGTTTGTGTAATGTGTGTGTACGTGCATGTGTGTGTGTGCAACATGAAGATCTGTCCTTCTGGCTTAGATTTGTCTTTGACCTAGTGCTTTCTTCAACACTTGTATAACTCAAATGCAGAAAAACAGTTGGTTAACCCTGAATGTTGAGCGAGCGGCTCTCTGTACAGCCCTTTAGGAGCATTGAATGGCATACTCTGACAGTTAACAAAAATGTTTTCAGGCATGGAAATGCATTTGTACTGTAGAATGTCTTCCAAAAATATAATAGCATGTAAAAAAAGAACAAAAGAATAATATATTGCAAGACAACTTCAAAATTTCTTGTCACTAATGAAAGAAAAGTACAAGAAAACCCTGCTTCAGAATTTTACCCTCTATAGGGTACGGATGGCTAAAACCATTCAAGAAAAATTGAAGAGAGTGTGATTGAGAACAGTGCAGGAACAGTAGACTCTCATTTTCTTTTGTCTCCAATGGAAACCCACACTTAATGACTAACTCCCCCCACCCCAACACACACACACTCTTGCCTGTCCTCTTCCTTCCTCTTCCACATCCCGTCCAGCTTCTTCCACTGAAGTTGACGGGCAGAATAAACCTGACCCCCCCTCCACACACACACACATACTACCAATGACAAATGTCTGCACGGAACAGGACCTTGCTTGATTAGATAAATCAAAAGGTGATTTATGACACTCAAGTCCCTTTCCACTGCAAGGGGGGGAGAGAGGTGCACACGCCACCCATCTTTATTTGCAACTGTCAATGGTGTTTATAGAGCCGCATATGCACACACTTGCATACACACAAGGAGGCACTCAAAGCACAAAACAATAGAGGAAAGAACAGGATCTCTGAGAAGAAAACAAAGTGAAGAACAAAGAAAAATGATGAAGATGGACCACGAAACCTGTAACTCAGCCTCAGTGTGTCTCTCCATCAATCGTAGAAAAGCACCGTCAAACCCATAATGCTATTTTACAATCTGCCCTTTTTGCGTCAAAAAGGGAAAACTGCAAACTAAACCAATCAAATTAGATTTTCACATAAGCAAGCATATCATTGAATCCTCATATCTCTATAAATGCTCCTGGGATGAAATTTTAAAACAAGATTTCACAACAATTAAAATGTATCTATAATAATTTTTTCTTCTGTTTTTCTAAGCAAAACAAAATCCGAGTTGATTCCATGTATGTCTTTTCGTGTCATGAAAATACAAAAAGCCCGCAAACATAAAGTGGAGGGGGCTGGGTGCTTTGGATTTAGTATTCAATTTATCTGTCCTGAGCCCTGGCAGACTGGCTAGCGTTACAGAGCAGTAAATCTAGTAGGGAGAGCTGGCCAAAGCGGGCCAGGGAGGGCCGACCAGCATGATTTACTGGCCTACTGCTCTGGGGTTACGCATTAGGGTGACCTCCGGTCACCTGATAACATTACAGCAACACACTCTGAACCTCAAACTCCCTCTGAAGCACTCAGCAGGCCCAGATATAGCCGGAGGGAAGAATACAAAGAGATAGACCAGAAAAGAGTGAAATGGAGAGAGGCAGAGACATGGTCAGATGGAAGGGAAGGAAAAGGGGAAATAAAGGCTGTCGAACAGCAGCTGTCTTGTATAGTTTGCGTTTTCAGTGACTAGCCTTCCCTTTTCTACCATCTCCACCTTGTGTTCTAATAAAAGATAAATACGAGCAGGGCCTTGTCACATTTGACAAATTGTCTGAGACATTCAACAAGCTGTCATTACATAGAAAACTCATGTACAAAGGAAGCGCTGCAGGCTTGTAATTAAACATGCAAATATCTTTAATATATTTTAATCTCATCATAGAGAGACAGAAAAGTTTGCCAAATTTGCAAGATGAATGCACACAGAAAAGCAGAAAATATTCTGAATATGAACAAGTTAATGTGGAATATTTAGTGCAGGACTTTGCTTCCATATAATTACATTTTGTTTGTCCCTTCACAATTCAAACTTGTGCTAAAACGTAACATTCAACTCCAGGAATGATGAGTAATTTCTTTGCTAATTTGAAGCAGGTAGAGATCGCTAATTTCCTCAGGCAGCCTGACAGGCTCATTTCTATGCCCGGGCCTTTGTTTAGTTGCTTATTTATAAGAAGTAGGCCCCTGAGCTATGGTGGGGACATGTGCCATCTACACACACAGCACAAAGCTATCTGGAAGTAATCCACATCAGGGGCATTTGCATGAAAAATGTAACATGGATTATAATTAATCTAAAGTGACATGGGATTAAAAAAAGACAATGTAAATGAAGGAAAAACAGCTCTCTCTGTCTCTCCTAGACCCTCCCCCTTTCATCTCTTTCTCATTCTCTCAATCTCTATCTCCCCTCTTTGTTTAAAGGATCTTGGTCTTGGAGATGAAGTGCACAAACACACTGCTCACTTGGTCACACTGTAATCCCTTCCCTAGAGATCTCCATACGGACACAAACACACACACACACACACAAGCACACACATATACCAACATTTCAAGCTTGTCTGAGATTTGGGGCTGATGGGGAATATGCTTATTTTAAACAGAAAGGAAAATAAACAAGACTCCATCAACATGCTGATACACACAGATCCCCTTTTGCATTTTCTGGGATTTGAATATCTGAACCCAGCTTTAATCCAGATGCTAAATAAGCACAGAAAAACCCAGACAAATGTCACACCTGACCTCAAAGAATTACTTTGGGCGGGTCAAAGAATTTACAAAAATAATTAAGAGATACATTCCTGCTTATTTGATAGAATTCACCAATTTTAGGATCAAGTGTTTACAGTAAGAAAGCGTGCTGTAAAATGGGAGGGACCTGAAATGTCTGTCGCTTTGTCCTTTTGCATGTGTTCACTGGTGTTAAATGACGCTAGCGGTAATATGCAGCGGTAAATGCATGGATGGTGGTTCCCCGCCAGTCCGTCAGACGGGCCTGTCAGACAGATAGAGCTGAAAGATAGATGACTAGCTAAACTAATAGGCCCCAGCCTCACTCAGCTCTCCTTCTGCCTCATTGAGCCTCACATTATGGTGCTAGGTATGGCATGCTAGGAAGTGGAGGTGGAGAGGGAGCTTCAGATGATAGAGCATGTAGAGGAAGCGAGATAGGAGGTGTGTATGTCTAAGTCGGGGTGGGGGGAAGCTGGGAAAAAGCAGGGGAGACATTAGTAGAGGGACAACGAATGAAAACCCCATGCAATGAAAGTAAAAGAAAAAAAACGGTGTGGAGACGCCCTATGCAATATTCATTCCCAGCAATGGATTTCCATCTCATACATAAGAAAACCATATGAATTCTTATTTAGGCAAAGCAAATCTAACAAAGCCAGGGCTATCCCGACCACAGCCTCACATCAGAGGCATTATGTGCTCCATACCTCGCCCAAAATAACAAAATCACCAAGTCCCCGTTTATAGATCACTACCCCTCCCTGCTCACAACATTGCCATTTGTACAAATGAATAAAACGTTTCTTCTTTGCCCTTCCCATCTCGTGCCATTTTTCTATCCGAGGTAATGCCTGCGATAGGGTCACAGATTGGACAACAATTAAGGGATGGATTGAGCCAGGAGAAAATGGGAGAGAAAGAAAAATGCAGGGAGGATTCTGGAGGAAAAAAACTAATTTAAGGGTTGCAGGGATGCAGTGCAATATTAGAAAAACATATACACAGCCCCCCATCTAATCCTGCGCTTATGAAAAATTAATATGTCATCGGAGAGGGCACAAGAACGAGAAAAGATTAATGCAAGGCGCTTATAAATTACAAGCACGCAAACTGATTTGATTAAAAAATATTCTGGAGCCTGGACATTGCCTGGTAATATCCACAACACTCAACTTATCCCTCTCTCTTTCTCTCCATTTTTCTCTCTCCTTATTTCTCTCTCTCCTTGTCTCTCTTTCTGTCAGATGGAAACGATTAAAGCAGGTCACATGGAGGCTAGTAAGCAGCATTCACATGTTACACACACGTTAGAATCTTATCTATAGTTTAGACGCTGATGAAGGATAACTTAGAAAAGAAGAGAGTATTATGGTTTATATGCGTGTTGTAGGGGCATGTTTACAGCATGCGTGCACATGCACTTACGGTCATTTCTCCTGCTGTCAGCCAGGTCTCGGTCAGTCAGGTTGAGCCCAGGCCTGGAGGAGGAGCGAGGAGGTCTTTCACTGTCCTCAACAGACTCTTCTGAAAGCACACAGGGATAGAAAAACTTCATTACCCATGATGCACTTCTAAAAAAAAAACAGCATTTGATCTTTACAGAACAGGAACTAATAAGAAATCTTTCTTGGTGATAGATTTTAGATCAGGGGCAGAAATGTAAGCAATATAAATCCATATAATTATAATATATTCATTAATCACTTTAAATTAATTCCTAAAATTTCTGCTGAACAAATGATACAGAATGCCAGAAGTACTTGTTTAATTAATTTTTTTAAACTATGTCTTTTGTTACATCCTCTGTGAAATTACAAGACAGCCGCAGTCTATCAAAACCTCATGCTACTCAGACACAAAAACAATCATTTGAAAAAAAATCACATTTTGGTGAATTTTAGGTCACACTAACTGTACATAGATAATGTGTCAATGTATTTCTGTTTACCTCAGTAATAAATATGTGTGCACGCGCACACACACACAAAGCAACACACACGTGCAGTCCCGTACTATTAGCAGATTAGCCTGCCCATCTCTGAGAGTTCAGCCCCTTGTTTGATAATTCTGTGTATCTGCAGTGTTCTGCCAGTGGATTAAAGTGTGCGTCCATGTGTGTGTGTGTATATGTGTGTGTATATATGTGTCGCCAGCACAAGCTAACACTAATCCTAGCCGAGCCCCAGCGCTCCCTTTCATCCAGCCATCATTTGTCTCCGGCTGGGCTGATGTCACTTTGTAATGAATTTTGAGCAGTCTGAGAGAGGCCAGATAACCAGGCATACACACACACACACACACACACACACACACACACACATATGTATGCACATATACTGCCTCCATCTCAGGACTAAAACACCAATGGAAAATCAAAGTGAAACACTTGCAAACAGGCATCAAATCATACACGCACAGTACAATTTTCAATGAGATACACACAAACACACACAGAAACCGTTAAAAATTTCATGTCTTTTAAATGGAATGAAGTGTGGCGGTGGGGGTGTGTGAGGGGGGTCTTCCTCACCACAAACCCTTCACTCTGTCGGAGAATGAAACTGGTTTGTCTCTGTGTTCATGTGTGTGTCTGTTTAAAAGAGCTGTGCTCATCAATCCTGCACTGGCTTAATAACCATATTTTACAACGTACACACACCCACACACAGCACTCACACAGACTCCTATTAACAGAAATCCAGGATAGGCTACACTGAGGTCAGCTTGCATTTGCATACAATCACTTTGGCCATTGTATGATGTGGAAAAGGGGTCTGCAAACCCCCCTTTAGAAACATGATATGATTAACCCTTCACATACCACTTGGTGTGAACGCACATGCAAAAAGATGCACAGGCCAAGCGCTGGTGCCGCTGCTTCATGCAGCAGCACATTAGTGGACATCATAAAAAAAAGGAAGAAACTTGCAAGGCAGATGCAAAGATGGAATCATGGTGGAAAATTGCTGTTGAGTTTCTATGTGTGCTTTCAGGAAGATTGTGATATTTTTTTTTTTTGCATTAACAGACAGGTATATTGTGCACAGTTACCACATGTAGTCTGTGTGTCTGCATGTGCATGTGGGTCTGTGTTTAGGTGTGAAAGAGAGACTGGGACTGCACTCTGCTCCTGATGTTTTATTAATACATCGGTGACAACGGAGATGAAATATCTCCTGTCAGCCGAGAGAGCCCGGGCTGCAGAAATTGCAATTTTCACTGCTGGTGCTGCAGCGTCCATCTTCGTATTTTAATTCCCCTTACCTTCATAGAGAGAAATAGAGAGTAGGGATAGCACTTGTATGTGCGCATGTGATTGTGTGAGTGGGTGTAATTGTAATGTGTGTTGTAGGTTTGAAAGTCCTCCATCACCGGTTTATCTTTTCTCCATGACTTGACTTTTGTTCGAAGCCAAGAAAAGACAAATGACACAAATCAAACGGCATGTTTCACGGAAGTGTAAGAGAAGGGGAGTGAGCAGGGCGAGAACAAAAATACAGAGAAGAAAAATGGAACCTTCGTAGATCCAGCTTACTGCAAGGTAGGCACAATACTACAAATGTAATGTATATAATGTGTGTACATACACACATATAGGTACTTATACTTGCACTTTTATGTAAAATAATAAAAGAAAAGAAAGTTTTACTTCATATTTTTAAACAACAAACTAGATTTTCTCAGATTTATCTTTAAATATAAAGTTAAATGAACATACTGCAGCTTACATTCAAATTTATAGATTTCTTTTAAATAAAATATGGATGCATGAAAAGTCACCTTGCCAAATTGTTTTTACTTTTAAACTTGTAGAATTTGAATCTCACAAGAAAATATCTGCATATGTTCATCATTCTGTTAAAGAAAGCTTATTTTTGCTGAGTAGAATGATGGAAAGGAATACTATAGAGCAGTGAAAAAAAACTGCACTGTCTGTGTTCCAATTCATTTTTAGTAACCTCTAGGGGGCAGTCTACCTGTAGCAAGAAAGGGCGAGAGAAATGATAAGACAACTAACGGAGAGAAAGGACACAAGGGAATGGGGATAAAGAGTGGGTCAAGAAATAGGGGAAAAAAGGAAAAGGAGGGGTAATCATCTGGGCTTCATCAGCATTTTTTTTATTTTTTATTTTTCTAGTCAGTTAAAAGTGTGTGTGTGTGTGTGTGTATGCATACAGTGAATGTGCTTCCACACTGAGGACATTCCCAGACGAGCCCTCTCCATACATCACCTCAGCGTCTGCCCTCTGACTGACCCTGACCGTAACCCACTGCATCAGTGTGTACGCCAGTGTGTGTGTACGTGTTCTGCTTTGTTTGTGCGGATGCGTAACATTGATCAAGTGAGAGACAGTGACTGCATGTGTTTGCATGTGAGATGTCATGTGCGACTGCGTGCATATATGTGTGTGCAAAAGAGATGTTCTGCAGGAGGGACTCTTAACCATCGACTTAATCGCTACCAGAGGACACGCAGAGGAAAACTTTTGCAGTCACCTTCCTCTGCCTCTGAACGTTAGCGCGCCCGCACACACACACACACACACACACACACACACACACACACACACACACACACTTATACAAAGAGAAGGATCCAGGCTGAGGGTGTGCGATTTTGGCAGCCTGGTGGGACTCTCTTTGATGTGGGTCAGTCGGAACATTAAAGCTGGCCAGTGGGCTTCAGCAAACCACAGACCCTGGGTTCGATTACCCTGCAACTGATACAAGTCTATATTTAACCATTAAAGATTTAGACTAATTAAGTGATTCTTGATCAGAGTTACAAGCAACTCAGCTTAGTTTTAATTTAACTATTAATTGGAAGTCAATGAGACCAATTAGGATCCTTTGCTTGTCCAGGATTGAACTCCAGAAATCCTGAGTGGTGCTAAAAGAATTATCAGATGTTCTGAACAGTTCCTTATATAACGTTCACATTTTGCTTAAATTACTTGAAACAAAAGAGAGAAAATATCTACCAAACAAGTTTCAAATCAATACATAAAGCACAATACAGCTAAAGATACATAGAAAAGAGACGTTTAAAGGGAGAAGAATGGAGTAATAGACATATGGGAGATGGAGGCAATGAAGAATGTATTGAAAGTGTCAGCAGAGTGTGTTTGTGTGTATATGTGTGTGTGTGCCCTCTAGCTGTATAATGACCTGCTCTGAGACCACTCACTCCCCCTCCCGTCTCCCCCTAAGGACCCATAACCGCCATGCCGGGTCATTATGTGCCCGGTGGAGGACTCAGTCATACAGCACACAACTGTAGAGCAACATCACGCCAGGAAACTGGATGCAGAGGCTCCAAAATGGCTGAATTCATTAGCTGGGCTGAGCAGCCTCTAATTTGCTTCCTTAGGGCTAAGATGGTGCTCATTAAAGGGGTAAAGGAGTAAAAAAAAAGAAGAAAATCTCAACATTTTGTTTATCTTAAATCACAGACACCATGAAAATGGAGCATCAACTGAAACTGTAATTGCTGCCAAAGAAAATATAATAAGAAATAGAAGATAAATGCAACAACAAATAGAAACACTATACAGCTCTGACTACAATATTGGAAGTGTGTTATCTGTCTGAAAATAATACTGACTAGAAGCTCTGTGTGCAGCGTGTCTGTGGTAGTAATGCACCCTTAATGTTTTACGCAACACCCCTCACCGTCATGTCTCCTCAAGTTAGACATGATGTTGATGCTGATCAATTCTTACAACACTGGTCACGTCCCTTGTGAGATGGTGTGTACGTGTGTAGGAGTGTATGTATATGCGAGCAGCAGTGTGTGATGTCACATTCCTGCGCCGCGCGCGTGGCTCCAGTTTGGCCTCTAGGTTTTTAAGGGGGGAAAGCTTTGAAACATTACACCATCACACACAGCTACAGCCATGCACATGCACACACACAGTCAAGGGCCAGTGGTAATACTGCCAGAGTAATAACCTTACAGACTTACTGATCTCCCTCCCTCTCGTTCTCTCACCCTCAAATCTTTATTTACCCTACTCTCCCTCTTCATCCCTCCTCTTTCCCCTCGTTCTCCCCGTACCTTTCCCCCTGAATTTCAGCGCGTTTAACAAGCATTTAGATCTTAACCAGATGTTGTTAATGTAGCATGTCTAAAATACTAAACATCAACCCAGTGGAGAGGGTCTACAGCTCCTGCACAGGGCCTGGGAATAACTCACTCACACACACACTCATCTACCGATGAAAGCCTCTGCACATAACACACATTTACTCCCACACAGCTTTCACTGTATTTCATGCACTAAAGTCCACAGCCCACATGCTAACATGTAAACACACCAGCGCAAGCAAACACACGTGTTTCCATCCACACGCTCACATCCACCCACACTCAGCCATTTATTGTTAAAAACACATGAGAAGATATTACAAAGCAAAAAAAAAAAAAAAAAAAATCTATTGTTTCAGATCGACTCTGAAAGAGAGACAATAGGATTGTCAAATGTGCTCCTGGTGTGAATGTCAATAAGTTGAACTGACAGAATAAGCTAAAAAAATTACTTTTGTGTAAAAAGAAAAAAAAGAGCTTGTATCAGCAGCTCCAAATTTGCTTTGTTGTTGTCAATTATGACTTCCTGAGACATTTCATTGTATTTTCTTATGCTCAAATTGCCCGCTCTACTGTCTTTCTGGCGACTAACAAAACACCTATTACTCTTTTGAAAGCAAAAAAAAAAAAAAAAAAAAAAAAAAAAGGGGGGGGGGTGTGTGTTGGGAGGAGGGGGGGGGGAGAAAACCCCCCCACCCAACCCCACCAAAATCAAAGGCTTGCCTTTCTTTCTTTTTTGGCAAAAAAAA
>JBAMHX010000020.1:15472506-15501483 GCA_037177515.1 Pseudomugil tenellus
CACACACACACACACACACACACACACACACACACACACACACACACACACACACACACACACACACACACAACTGATCCAGATGTTCATTGGCTCTGCCAAGAGGAGCATCTCTTTTTTCGACATAATTATCTGTGTCATCACTTATGAGGCAATTAAACAAACATCAGTTCCTATTTCCTCCCCCTCTGTCTCTCCTCTCTTCTTGCTTTGCATCTCGCCTCTCTCATGCCATCTGTCTCCCCTCTCCTCCTCTTCTTCATCTCTCCACTCATCTTCCTTCTCTCCTGCGTGACTCTAGACATGGTTTCAATTTCAGCATGCTGATTGTCTCATTGCCGACTCTATGCATGTCTAACACTTACTGCCACTCTGGGGACCAGCAATACACACCGCAGAATGCCTATTTCACTCCACATGAATCTGCTGAGTGTGTGTCCGGGTTTGTGTGCATGTAGAAAGGGGTGATGAGGGTGTAAAATGCCTATTACGCCGAGAGTCTGGTCTCTCTTACACTGAAGAGAATTCTCTGGTGCCTAAAGAGCAGAAAATTGCAATGCTCCTCTTCCTCACTCTCCATTAACCTGCTTTTGAAACAAAAGCCTGGCCAAGGTGTGTGTTTGTGTGTGCATCCCTTCCCATTAGCCCTGTGCACCATTCTGGCAAAGCACCTGGGTAAAGTGAGCTTAATCAAGCAGATGGTCCATCATCGTTTCTCTATATATCTTGTGTTCTTTTATTTTCGTTCCATCTTCCACCTTGTACAGGCTATTTCTTTCATTCTTCACCGCTATCTCCTTCAGAATATCTTTGTCTCTGTTCAGTTACCTAAATTTGGCAAAATGTATATTTTTATGCCCTTACACGAACTTGTCACTCAGTTTTTTCCTTTTTTTTCTTCCATCTTTAAAAAAAGGTAAAGGGAGACAGCACCTTATGAAGAGCTTCAAGATGACTAAAGCAGCCGGCATATTTGTCTAATTTGCACAAAGACATCCACATCAAAGCACAAATCAAGATCCATGCACATTCAATGGATTTTTATCAGTCCATCCATTTCTTGTTCTTTTTTTCCCCAGCATCCCTTTTCTCTCTCTGTCACATTCCTCTTTCTCTCCCTCTATTTTCAGAGCGTTATTAGGACATGATAAAAGCAAAAGGGATGTCATGACACAGGACCCCCTGTTAGCATTAGGAGGTGGAAGAAAAAACGAACGAGAGAACGTGGGGGGAGAAAAAAGATGAAAGAGATTTGTCTGGAAATGATTGCTCACAAGGCATTGATTCTCTGCTTTAATCTCACACAGTGTGCTCAAATTTCCTATTAGGGAGATGAAGAAAAGAAGCGAGAGGGAGATGGGTCTTGCTCGCATAGGTGGGGAGGTGAAACTTGGCTTGTCTCTCAGTGTTTCTTTGGGCAGACAAAACATACATTTTCCTCATTCTGGAAAGAGAAGTGCTGTCCTGAATGTTTCTTTTTTTAACATGTGCTGCCTCGCTGTTAGGCCATTAGTCTGCTGTAAGTAAACAATGGAGAGGAACAGCTATTGCTACTGAAACCCCGAAGGGTCTCTCTCTCTTTCTCTCTCTCTCTCTGACACACACAGAAACGCGTGCACACACATACACAAAGTCATGACAAGCCTCTGACAGCTGCTCTTACTGCAAAGCTTCCTTCGGTTAGCAATGATTAGCTTTAGCCTATAGATAATCAATAGCTGCTATCAATTCCATACCATATTGATGGATGAGGTTAAAGAATTAGAGAAGAGTGAGGAAAAAAGAACTGGTGGGATACTATTTTTCAGCCCTTCCGATGACTAGACCTACCTAATAATACTGCAGCTTGCTTTCTTTGCATGTGGCTGTGAGTGTGTGCATATAGCCTGCTTTCAATGTCCATCTGTGAATTGTATCATTGCTGTCTGAGATTAGTGGCTGCTTGGGCCCAGTGAGCGTATTGCCTGGTTACCGTGGCTCCGGCTTCACACAACCCTCCTCCCATCACCGGATTGTTTGTCTTAATGCTGTGTGACATGGTCTATTGTTTTGTCCATCTGTGGTTAAGAGTCAATGGACAGGGGGTGTATGAAGGGATCGAGGAGGGAAAAGAATGGAGGTGAGGGAGAAGAAAATAAGAGGGGTGGTAAAGGGTTATAAAAGAAAAGGGAATAACAAGATGGGGACAAGAGAAAGGGTGAAAAATATGGAGAGGGTGAAAGGGGAAACTAACTTTCTAGTAAGGGAAAACATTCAATGTTTCAGTGGTTCCTCAGACTTACATTCACTGCTTCCTTTTCCAGGAGCTTTCTCGTGGCTTTCAGGTCCATATGGAGCAGGGCCTTGAGCTCTTTGTGATATCACCAGTGTGAGAGACATTCTCTGGCCCTGTGACGCCAGTCCACTCTTCAAAGGGTTAAGTCACATTTAGTATGCGTCCTCAGAGCTCTACGGCTTTGTATTGTAAATAAGACTAATGTGGCATTGGTCAGGTATGCTAATTCAGATAATCAGAGCAATTTCTGCAAATTATAACTGTCAATGTGGTGGGCACAGAACCTTGGCGGAAAACATGAGGGAACAATTTAGCTCGGGTAATACCCCTCCACCAAAGAGCTGCTCAACTCTAAAAGAAAAACAATCGGCTTGAGCCCATACCGCCCCGACACACCATTTCAAAAATAGTTTATGGTGAACGAAGCTCTTTTTTTTCTGAGGCACAAGTCAAGCTGCTGCCCTTTTTTTTTCTTATGTGCACACACAGACCGCAAAGTAATTATAATTTGCTTGGATGGAATTATTCAAAAAATGACCACATCTTTTCTTCCCTCTGCCATAGAGAGTAAGGTTTTAGGAAATTTAAGGATAGATTGCTACTTGCCAAAAATATAATAATATACATATATCAATCTGTCTTATTTTGTTTGATAAATGATTTAAAGTGCAGTGCATTGTCTCCAACTAATTACAGAACAATTAAAAAAATCTAAATGCTGTACAGAAATCCTCTTGGGGAAAATCACACCACTCATCAGAATCGTTCTCAGCAGGATCACATTTTTAGTCATGTTGTGCACATAAAAATAGCATTCCACGTTTTTATTATGCGAGGAATAGATTCCATCTGACTGAAGTCTGGAGATTTTACAGTATGTAAAAAACTTTCTGATGCACAGTAAATGAAACTAAAAGATCACAAAGAAATATCTGTTTTTGAAACTATGACTAGAATATAAACTAATAATGCATGAGAAACACTGTTCATCCTCTGTAACTTGAAAGACAAAATGGCCACCTCTATGCGCTTCAACTCCAGCGGTTAGCTAGCGCTGGGTGTGTGTTGTATCCTTTCTCTCACTCCTCTGGGCATCTTTGAATGTTTATGTAATGGCCACAAATTACTGAGACAAACCCTGGAAATAGACTTCTGTCTGAAGAGAGACCTTGCCCAAAAAAAGGGAAAAAAAAGACAAGGAGAACCACTGGAATGGCGAAACCACCTCCACCACCCAGACAAAAAAAAATTAAAATAAAATAAAAAGTAGGATAAGACGAGGGAGTGAAATTGAGGGGAAAACCTAATATCTCATAGGTTGCTTTGGTGTCATCATTTCAAAATACTCTTTGGTGAAACAGCTTTGCCATTCCCAACACTGAAAACTGGATCATTGTTTTCCGTGTTTTCCGTGCTTTAACTTTGTTCAGACACAGTCTGGGTTGGGTGCAGTTGGAAGCAAGGATTTCTGCTGTACTTGGAAAACAAGCGTGGCACACTTTCTGTGCACCAATATTCCATCACTTCCTTCAGTATGCACACAAACACGTCTATATCCTCACGCTTGTGTGGGGATAATAAGAGTGCATTAGGTTCAGTTTTTAGCCTACAGCTGCTATGTAAATGCTTAGCACAGCTACACTAATTTGACAAAAACCAAAAATGTCCCAGAGCCTTATCACTCAGAGAAAACAAAAGGTTCTGGACACACTTACACACGCACACGCTCACGCACACGATAAAAGTGTTGTTGGTCTCTCTAAGTCAGAAGAGGTCTTTTGTTTAAAAAGGAGATGCAGACAAAGAGGGTCCTCTCCCTCCCTCTTTAATGCATGTCGGGTGGTGGGTGCAGCAAGGGGAGGGTGAGGGTGGGTAGGGAGATGTGTGGGTGGTGGAGGGATGGATGACAGGCTGGGCTCATAGAAATAATTACCTCCATAAGATCCCATCTTGCTTTCTTTTTGGTGAGGGACAGAGGAAACGCAGAAGGGGAAAAATGACAAAGTAAAGTATGCGAAAAAGGCCCCATGTTTCTGCTTGGTCTGGCTTATGAGGAGCTTTACACATGATGGAGCACAAGGCTAATGGGCAAGGATACACATAAAAAACACACTCATACACACACGCATGCACCTCATCACAATTTGCTTTGTGACAAACCAAATGACCGAATGGCTGAGGCCGAGCCGTCGACACAAAGATCACTCTAACAACTAAACTTCTGAAGTCCTTAATGTATCCCAAAATCCAGCAAAACAAATTGTTCAAATAATGAAACTGATGATGGAATACCCATGACTAGCAATCTGTCATAATTTTTTTTTTTTTTTTGGCTTGAACTTTACTAAAACAGCTCCATTCAGAGAGTAACTTCATTACAAAGCAGAGAAGATAAAAAAAAGAAAGAAAAAAATCTAATTTTTCTAATAACTTTTGGACGACCCTCAAAGCAAAATGGCCTCCAAGTCCTCCATGTGCAGAGGCAATTCATTTATGCTTCCTCTTCTGATGCAAACTGGCATTTTTTATAAACTCAATTTTCTTTATCACTTATAATTGTACACAGAGAGGGACAGTTTATCTCAGACATGTGGACACAGACCGCTTTTTGTTTATGGGGACACTAATGAAAGATCATAGTGAAATGCGCTGCTGTATGCACAGTGATAATGTGCGCTTTTAAGTAGACAACAGACAGTCAAATCACAATAGCAGTACAATGGCATGGAAAACTTAAAAAATAAAGGTTCCAGATATGCATCTGCAAATACACAAGTCACAATGGAGTCCAAGAGTTGTTTCACTTCTGTCTATGTTGAGAACACCTATACCCTTGTAGTATGTCTTTGCAATACTGTACCTTAATTGGGCCATAAAATCAGCATCAAAATTGTTTAATGAAAGCCATTCACATGTACATAAAGTCCAGAGCATTAGAACTCTTATTCCCAAATGAGCCTATAATTATCTGGCTGGGCTCCAAGTCTCCAGCTTTAAGAGAAAGGTACTGGTCAGCACTTAAATTAATCTTTTTCATACCAGTCTCTAATGAACAGAAAGTGCTCAAGTCAGGAGTTGTAACCCCAAAAAACTAACAGCCCACATACACATACAAACATAAGGCCCTTAAACTGAAGACTTGCTGAAAATGTTGCCTACTATGGAGCCTTTTATACTCATTAAAACATTCACATCATCTATCTCTGCAGGAGCTTAGAGCAGTTATACCAAATCTTTTCTGTTTATTAAACCACATCATCAACAATTGTTGAGATATGTCACTGTGTAATATATGTACAAATTCAGAAAGAAAACTACAGAAAAAAATTAAAAAAAAACTTTTCTCCTAAACTCCAAAACTATGAAATAAGAACAAGATGAATATACTGAATTGTTTGATCTCTTTGTGACTCATTTGTGCTTCTTTCTTAACCTACACCTGCAAAACACAGGCAACAAGGAAATGCCTGTGAAACATTAAACGTGTATTGTGTGAAGGATTTCTTTTATTCACTTAAAACATATAAAGAGTGGGCAAAAGGAGGGCATCCAAAAAAGTGGCATCCGTTTCAGCTTTGCATGAACTTCCTAATGGAAATTCACTGTGTGGCATCAAAGCCAACGTATAAAACGAAGGCCCGCACAACAAATATGGTGTGTTTTAAGAGTGGAACATTTGAAATAGGTTCAGTGGGCAAATATTGGTTTTGACAGGTTTAAAACCTGGATGTGCTCGCTAGCTTGAGATGGTAAAAATGAAGTGGGGGAGAAAAAAAAAGCTGGAAGCTTGTGTTCTGGTTGAAAAAAAATGGACAGGAGCAGAAGTGAGAGAGATGGAATGAGAGAGACAAAAAAGGAGAGAGTGAGGGAGAGCTACAAAAAGAGAGCAGGAAAAAAGGGGGGTGATGGAGAGGGAGGGAGTGAAGGGTGATGTTAAAAAGTAAGGTAATGATTTATCTGCATGCTGTTCTTCTGCATCCCGAATCTCACAGAAACTTTGATCCATGTGTAATTAAAACCAAACGTTCACCAGTAACAGTCTCCCTTTCAGGACTGGGAGCTTCTCCCCTGTTCGTGTGTGTGTGTGTGTGTGCACTTATGTGTGTGTAGGGATCCACATATGTTACTAAGCTCCGTGTCTGCATCTGTTTTGGGAGTACATGTATAGTATAAACAGGGCACTTTGGGGAGCACAGATTCACAGTCTCTGACCTCCACACACACATAAGTAGATGAACAGAGTAATGCTTTGCTGGAGTACTGTTCAAAACGTGTTATCCCTCTTGCACCACCACTACACCCCCACTCCACCCGCTCCTTCAGGTCAAGCAAAGCAAAAACAAGTTAAGCACTCATTTTCTCCCAGCAGCATTAACATAGGGATGACTAAATAATGGACCCTGACTCTACATCTTCTGGTTTAAATTACAGCACAGCCCCCTCCCCTTACACCCTGCAACCCCTCACCAACCATCCAACCCCCACTCAAAGAAAAACGATTAATCTTTTTCCCTTTTTTTTTTTTTTCTCTGAATGTTTTACAGTTCTGTTACACTTATTAGCTGCTGGCAGGACGGAGACTCTTAAATGAAAGCCAAATTGCTTTGGTCATGAGAAAGGAAATGAAAGCTCACTCCAGGGAGAGACTGTGTAGCCATAGCATACAAGCGAGTGTGTGCGCGCACGAGTAACCCATGTGTGTGACTAATGTATGTGTGTACAGGCATTTCACTATGAGATCCTCCCAAGGTGAAATTTCATAAGCTGACTGCTTGCCTGCCTGGGATGTCCCTGCGCACGGGACGGTGTGTGAGTGTGTGTTACAGATATAAGCGCGGCAGCCTAATAGGAACAGTATGCTCATTTTGGGGAGATTAGGAGGAATGGAGGGGTCTGTATCGAGAGACGTGATCTGGATATGAAGGCCAAAAGAAGGAGAGAGAGAGGTAGGGAGTGAGAGAGAACTGACAGAAAAGAGAGGGAGTAGAGAAAGAAAGAGAAAGATGGGAGGAGCAAAGGATGAAAAAAGGAAGCCAAAAATGTGAAAAAGAAAAAAGAATCCAAACACCTAGACAATAAAAAGAAACTATAAAACAAAGAAAAAACTGCAACAGGAACTCAGATAACCTTAAAATAAATTATGATCTTCAGCCACAACTACTAAAGCAAACAGAGTCAGAAGAAGAAACACAGACCTTGGCTGTTGGGGCACTCCTTGACCTGGAACAGCTCTTGGATGCTCAGTCCATCCTCGTCGCCTCCCAGGCCTTGCTGATGCAGCTGAAGCTTCCTCAGTCCTTCGTTCTGCTGGTGGCGAGCTGAGCGGGCGTGCTGCACCAGGTTGAGGCGGGCTTTGGTGGAGTAGTCGCACAGAGTGCAGTAGTAGATGCACGACTCCGGACTGTACGCGCTGTCCTGTTTCTGCAAGTGCTGTAAAACAGAAAAGAGATCAGATTAATTCATATTTAAGAACCACGTCAACATTTTACACAAGAAAACAGTAATGCTCTATTCACAAAAGCATCCCAAGCCTTACTTCCAGTCACTCTGATGTTCACAAATACCCGGAAATGCCTTGACTATAGATGCATCTAAATCTAAAAGTAAGAAGTAAAAAGTATTTTACTGTTATTCCCTCATTTTAAAATAATCAATCATTTCCAAACTTTTTCAAATGAAATAGATATGTTGTAGGTGTTAAAATTAAAAAAAAACACCCAAGAAGTCAGACAGGAGGTTGAGTTCTGAACACTGGCTTCGTCTTTAAAATGCACATTGTCCAGATTTCCTTATTGTTGGCAGCTGCGGGGGTTTCTTATTCAACGTGTGCTGTCAGTTGCAAGCCTTTAATTTCCAGTTGCCTGTTTAATGGCATTGCAGCCATGCAAAGCTACCCCCTGCCTCTTGTCCTGCCCCCTCGGTGTGTGTAGGTGCACAAACCCACATGCACAGCCCCCATCCCACCTTGCTGTGCTCCCATACACCCAGTCAAGCCAAGCATATCAAGTGTGCTTCTGTTGTTGCTGCCGGGCTAATGAACAATGCACAAAAACAAAAGACCAGGCCAAGCTTTTATTATCTGATCCTGTGCAGAGGGAGAGGAGACTCTGAGAGGAGAGCGAAGCATGGAGACAGATACACAGAGGTGGTTCACGAATGTTGGCTCCTGCTTTTAGATTTATTCACAGTGCCATGTGAGAAATAGGTGTAGAGTTCCATCCATTAATTAATACACATAATGCGCCGTGTGAGAGAGTGTGTACTAACTCTATTCTGTCTCTAGCATCCTCCTATAGGATGATGTTTCTTTCATGAAGCAATTAAAAGTTGGACAGGTAATATTTTCTCATTCTTGCGTCAGGTTATATGGAGTTAGAGGAGAGCCTGGAAAAATGTATGTGTGGGAGGATAATGTGTGTGTGTGTGTGGTGGGAGGAGTGGGGCGCAGGTGTGTGAGTTCCAACCCCCTCCCCACCCCCACCCCTTTCCTCTTCCTCCTTTGACAAACAGGGATTAGCAACATAGCTACAGCCGCTAACACATCTTTTCTCTCTGTGTCTCCGTCTTTCTTTCTATTGTAGGAAATCTTGCAAGGTTTTTCTCACGAGACGGTGGGACGTCCCCTCGCAGTCAGAGGCCCTTTCAGAAGTCTTAAGTTTTAATTAAGTCGGAGTTGTCAGAAGAAAGCTCCCCTAGTCCGGAGCTCAGGGCCATTAATTACAGCTATCTTTGTTTCTCTGTGAAAGGAGGCCTCCCTCGCTCTCTTTCTTTTTCGCTTCTTTTCTTTCGCCCCTTCCCAACGTCACAGGAGAACCGGACTGCTGAGCCTTTTTGTGGAAACCCCACAAGTGCAAACATATATTTATTACTTTTGTAAATATTACTTTCTTTTTTATTGAAATTCAAACTTTTATGTTTCCAAAAAGTTCTTAAGATTGTTTCCAATCATCTTGTCCCACAAAAAAAACCTTAAAGTCTCACATGCAGCAGAGCACATGCAAAAAAAAACCTAAAATATTCTCATCTTCTCAGTCATTCATTCTTCCATTCATACATTCAATCTTCTCAGAAATGGATGGAAAACTAGTAATCAAACAAGGAATTTATTTTTCCAGTGATAACCTTCAGTATTTAACAGGCACCAAAGACGCAAAGTGCACTGACTGTTTTTGTGAGTACATCCATTTTCTAAGCAGAGAACATTTTCATGATACTGAAGAGTCTCAACAACACAAGATTTTTATTGAAATACCCATTTATAGTTAATAATGGTCCCAAAGACAGAATAACACTGCTTTAAAGTGCACATTTGCACATAAATCAATTGCGGCCTAAAATACCAAAGATCCCTCGATGTCCTAACTTACATTGTAATGTTTTTAGGATATGAGGCTTTAGCTGGGAGCAGTTGAATGATATACTTTGGGGTTGAACTGGGCTGCCAGATTGGTTTAGGCCTAATATTAATTCTCTCCCCATCAGCACATTCCAGCGGGTTTGTTTAAGACCAAAACTAGAGGCTGTCTGTCGCTCTCTGGCACTCTGCAAGCCTGAAATGCAGGCGGTCTGGTGATCACAGGCCAGAACATCCATGATTTATGAACTTTTAAAGGAGCACTTTGACTCCTGCCAGGCGTGGGCTGTGTAATGCATATTCAAACACACAAACACACTGTTCTTGCTCCTGGGTTTGCACCCTTGTGTATCTGCTTGTAATGTGTATGTAATTTATGCCACAGCTGAGTTGTCTGTTCATACATTTGTATTACATGAGTATCTTTGGATGTGTGTGTGTGGCAGGCTGGCAAAAAGAGCCATCCTTGTCAATATGGCACCTCTCCAGAGTGCCTGGTGGTTAATTGTTGGGGATTAGTGTTTGGCAAACAACCAAATAAGCTAACAGTCCCGGTGGGCCAATGAAAATAAGCTAAACAGCATTCCCTGGGTGGAACTAAACATGGCATTGAAGGTTTTTAATGGCTGAGGAGGTAGATCCACACCCCCTTATAAAGAATATGCTAATTGCAACTCTCAAAACTTCCTGTTTACCTTTCAAAAGCACAATATTGCCAGCCCTGTAACAGACATACACAGACACGTGCAAATGCACCCTGGGAATCGTATGAGGAAAGGGACGTCAGTATGACAGGTAAAAGAAGCTCCCCTGTGTAGGTGATTGCTGTTGCGGTGTGCATGTGTGTGCATGTGTGTGGATGACAGAGAACTGCATTCATTATGCAGAAGGAGATGTTTACAAAACACCTTTCTCATATGCAAAAAGACGTGCATGCACCTCCCTTCTGCCTGCTCCCTGAGTTTGTGGGGAGGGTTGCCACACTGCTGTCTCATATCCATTTGTTCTATCTAGGGTGACAAAGCTGCTTCATTAACTGAATTCTTAATAAGCCAAGCCAAAAGACATCTTTCCACTATTTCTTTTATCTCACTGTGCTAGTACGTGTATGGAAAGATGTGTGCAGATTTATTTATTTCCATTTCCTGCTTCTGATTGTGTGTTTGGCTTTTATTCACTTGTAATTTCATTTTTTTTTTACCTTGTAGGTATATTTCTGCATCCGTCTATAATTTCAATCATGTTTTCCTTTTTTGTCTTTGCCTGTGATTGTGATTTGTTCGCTGCCATCATAAAAATATTTTGAAAGCAGCACAGAACAGTGGGGTTGCATTTTCCTCCATAAACCAAATGACAAATTAGGGTATTCAGTACAAACATGACTCTTTCCTGTCATTAAGCATAGAACCAGGCAGCTAATGAATACATACTGAAAGTAAGAATCCTCTCCAAAAGCAGATAAGTCTTAATAACCAGTGTGACATTGTGTGTCAGAGCATGTGTGTGCACGTACAGAACTAACGCATATACATTCAGTTTTGCTGTCTGAGTCTGCTGTGAGTGCACACACATGCAAATGCGAAAGCCACACATTGTGAAAATAAAAACCTCTTTATCTCCTTTCATCAGTGTTTTTAGGAGAAGCAGGAAGCTTGTTGTTGAGTATTCCTTCTCTTAAGAACGTCACCAGCTTCCGGTGCTATCCCCTAGGCCCCCAGGGGCCATCAGAGACAAAAAAACAGCCCCACTTGGCCCAGCGAAATACAAAAGCATGTATTGTTCCTTACAAGTATTTTAAACACATACCAGTACTGCCTGGAAGGCTGCCAAGAGAAGAATTCCATCAGTGCTACCACCTCCCTAACACATGTTACTGCTAACCGCCACTCAGCCCCTGAGACATAGATGCAACACAAGATCGCTGCCAATGGATTCGCTGGCAGATGACACAGCTGAAAAAGACATGCTGAGGGCCCAGGTATGTGCCACCTTGCTTCCGCAGATAAAGAGACCAGCAGCTATCATGGAAAGAGAGTTTCATTTCTATGCAGGCACAAAAACAAATAATCGTATCAGAGACAAAAACAAAAATTCTGTTCAGTGCACATGCACAAATATGCAATCACTTCTTTTCTTCTTGTCTCATCCACAAGGCTACAGTGCAATCTAAAGATGCAGGATGTAGGGGACACAAAACATAACACACAGACAGCAAGCAGACCGTTTGGTTGTTTTTTGTGATTGTTGTCTTTCCTTACTCTGCTACTGAGATTCTCATTTTCATAAACGTAGGGAAAAAACATTTACAGCTAAATTGGCTCTCACGTTTCTCTCCGCTCTGCTGCTGGCAATCACCATATGATCACAGTTCTGAATCCAGTCCATGAGGTGCAGAGCTTATGGGTGCGCTTAAGTTAGGTCACCCAATAATAATAAGCATCCATCGGATAATCGCTACCAAACCAACACAATGAATTATCACAAAGAGTCTTTCATGCTAGATTTTGCTGGCCATCTTCACTTTTGTGCCATCTCTTTTCCTCCAAGCTTCCTTTTTCTCTCTCTCTTATTTATTCCTCTTTTCTATTTGTCAGCAGAATTTTAAAAAAAAGAAATGAAAAAACATGTAAATCTAGTCCACAAAATGGTTTTGCCTTTCAATTCTCTGTCTCACACAGAGATTCATGTACAGTTGCACACTTGTGGACATGACGTAAGTGTGTCTGACACACAGAGTAAAGGTCAGTCTGAACTCCACAATCTTTCTGACCTCTTGTCTTCTTTTTCTTCACTTCTTTAATGTCTCTTAAGCACACGCTTTTGCACGTGCAATGCATAAAACAGCAAAGAAACAAGTGAAAAACAACACAGTTGTTGCAGCAAAAGATAATCTATTTACTTTTGGTCCAAATCAGCGGGCGCCACATCATTTATATTGCTCTGACAGAGTAGTTGGAAAGAATAGATTATCAGAGACACCAGAGCAGATCTTTCTTTCTCATAAGTGCATGTGTGTATGCATGTTAGGAGTTTCAAAAGCCACCACAACTCCTCCCCCCATGAAAATGGATCAGTATTTACATTAGCATTAGATTTAGACAGCATGGCTCGACCACTTACTCCCTATTAGCCAGCCTGACCTTGGCCCATTAGGGTCTAAAAGCCCCCCCGCTAGTATCCATTGCTGCCAGGTGAGACTGACCAGACCTCCCCATTTCCCTTCGCCCTCTTGTTGCTGAGATCTCATCCACTTGCAATGGGACAGAGATCATAAAATACTGATATCAAAATCAGCAAAATATTAATATGCTTGTGGGATTATATTTTTTACCAACACTTATCAGGTGGAAGGACATTACTGAATTGCAAACTTGCTCTTGGCTAGGGTTCATAGCCCTCCCTCCAACATGCTCAGATGCTTTGGTAAAATCAAGGCAAAATCTAACTGACGTGGTCCATGAACGTCAAGGAGAAAAACAAAAGCAAGGAGGTTGAAAATGTGGGGATTCAAATTATGGGCTTGTATCATCAAAGAGCCTTGCACTGCACTGATGTTGTTATATTTAACTAGAACTGAAAGGAAAGAGAAGGAAAAATAATTTTGGTGCCGAGGGGAGCAGTGATTTTTGCCAAGTTTGTTTTTCTTTGCTCTGTTCGTAAAAGAGACTTGCTGAAAAATGTTTATTAGAGCGAGTTAGACAAAAGCAATGACAGAAACATACAGTGAAAGAAACTAACTGATAGATGTGAAGATATGAGAGGCAAGGAAAATCTATGACACAGACAACAAAAGAACAAGAGATGGAAAGAGAGAGGGAATGATAGGGAAGAATCTAGACGAGCGTAGTCGGGTTCAAATCACTAATTACACATTCCTGAGCCTGTGAAGGGGAGTATTGTTTTCCAGTTAGCCCCTACCCTGTCGCATGGTTTTACTTAACACAAAACAAAAGGTACAGGGAACAAAACACAAGCCTAATACCAGACCCTGCTAATGACAGAGAAATGGGAGAAATTATCCCTGGGGTGGATCCTCGTGAGAAAATGGCTGGTGATGACTGGACAAAGGGAGTTCATTTTGAAAGTGTCACAAAATGGCAGCCTGTGTATTTCTATCTTTATGGAGTTTTATTCAAACAATCTTAGAATTGAATACTGTTTTGATAGATGCATCATTGAACAAAGTATTACAGAATACACCATTGAACACACACACAAAAAAAGAAATTTCAACAATGAACAGACACACTTGGGCAAATTTAATGTAACAAAATGAGAACAGCGCGACAATTCAGCTGGTTTCTTGGATGTGCAACATGTTAATGAATGTACATGTGAGTGAATGTTAAAGAACACTGTAAAGGCACCTCCTCAGCAGAGCTATTCTGAACATTGTCATAGAATTACCAATACCATGTGATTGACTCTTTCCTTAGGAAAAGGAGTCATTTCGTACTTTTGAAATTAGACAGTTGTGAGTTCAAGTTACAAAGCAAAGTGCACAAGCTAAGATGATTGGTTTGACCTCATAAAAACAAGACTGATGTATAGTCCCAACAATACGGAACCTAACATTGCAACAGCCACAGTAGGGGGCAAGCTGATAGCAGTGGCAACACTGGGCAGAGTGGCCTGGTTGGTAGTGTTTGCCAAGGCCCCAGCCGTCTAAAGGAAGGATATTGTTTTCCCCTGAAAAAGCCTCAGCCGCAGTCCGCATACCAGCGTCCACTCAACATACCAATGGGCTCTTTGAAGATTACTCAAATGTTTGCCTTTGTCCCCCCTCCCCCATCTGCCCCTATCCCTAGTCCTAACCTAAAGTCCTGCCAGAACGAGGAAAAGAGGAGAAAGGAGGGAGCAAAACAAAAAATATATATATCTTATAAAAACAGTTGGAAAGCAATGCCGAACTTTGCCTTCGCTCGATTCAGAAGTGCCGCTGCAAAAGGTCACTAAAGGACTTAATAGTGTGAATCTAAACATAAGCAGTAGCAAATTATATGCACCCATGATAACGTAAGTTTCTACACTTTGTTTGCTGGTTTAGTCTAAACTCAGGTTAAAGAGTTCCCTCTTTGTTGCAAAGTGTAACTCCACAATTAGAGTTGAGCATTATAATTCCAATGAGTTAATTTAACTAAATGTGGAGAAAACTCAGGACCTGCTCACCCCCACACAAACTGCATTAATCCTGAGCAAGTAAGTGGGCTTTCTATCAGGTCTATTTCAAAGCATTAGGGATTACCTCGCTGAAACTAAGCTGCTTGAACTCACAGGAGGTCAGCGGTATTGTGCTGCTGCAAGGATGGAAGGCCAGTGGTAGAGACGGACAGAAAGCAGGACAGGTCAGTTCCCTTTTCTACAGCTCTCTGGCAACATCCCTAAATCATTCACCCTCCTTCTTTCTCAATCTTCTCATCCCCGTCTCTCTCTTTCACCGTATAATCGAATATCTCCCTCTACTTATCTATTCACTGAGCACCTAATGGTTAAAATCAATTACAGCTGGAATGCTGAAATGCCGAATACTACGCCACATGCTGATAATGACAGACAGTGTGAGACACAGAGAAAAAGAGAGTGACTTGGGACCGTTCCAAGGGAGTCGCACAATTTCCTCCAATCGATTGATTATTGATTTGGAAGGGTGTTGAGGAGTATTTCAGTTCAACTTTGTCCATATCAATATCCTGATAGCTTCATGAGGGGAAAGTGTGGTAGAGGTATCTAAATACAATTCTGCAGCTGATGTTACATTTCAGATTGCTGAAAGACTTTATGACAAGTTTCACATGAATTAAAAACATGTTGTAAAGTCAGGCGATTTAAAAAATAAATCTAATGAACCCACACAAAATAATTTATCTGATCTTCCCTCCATGTGATCCGTCTGAAGATGTTCTGATCAAATCAATGCATCAAAAGTGGAGACAACATGCCCCAGGAGAGTATACTGGAGTTTAAAGTGCCTCTTTGATTTCTTCCATCTTTTTTTAATAACAATGTTGTTTTCTTTGTCCCAACAACATGATCAACATCCAAGAGAAAAGATCAGCTTGTAAGTTCGAAATATGGGAAAAAAAATGTTGTGAGAAGGCAAGTTTGACAGTGTGCGTGTGTGTGTGTGAGGGGGTAGAGGTAGATAGGAAGAAGAAAGGAAGTGTGAATTTGAATGGGTGCTAGGGATATACAGAGGGTGAACATGAGGGGGAAAAGACAAAAAAACAGACAAATTTTTGGCACCTTCTTTGTTCTTGCATCCCTGCTATGTTCTCTTCCTTCTGGTGGTCTTGAAGACACTGACCCCCCTCTTCTATAGGCTTCCCTCCACCCTCTACCCCCTTCTGCTATCGTTCCCATACCTGTCAGCCCAGATCTGCTTCACAGTCCCCTGCACATGGACACGGCCCAAATGACCCACAGTCAGGGGTGGGAATGGTTATGAAGAGGATCACATCTGGCTATTAATATGAGTAAACCAGCAGTAACTGTTTCTCTGTCTAACATACTCAGAAACACACTTTACCAAAAGGAAAAGAAAAAAAAACGTACACATCACAGTTGTCAGCTTTTAACTAATTCATTGGAGTCAAAAAGTAGGGAGGATGGGGTGGTGGAAGCTGGTCAGGGTAATTAAACATCACATAAGAGTCTCAGCCAAGAGTTGAACCAAAGCTGAATATCACATACACACAGTCACACAAATGCTCTGCAGACCATCTGGTAAAGGCGTTGGAGGGAGAATGGGTGAAACTCTTATTAATATCTATGAGGATTATTAGGTGGAAGGGGGAGGGTGGGGACGTCCGTCCATTCAAACTCTCAAACACAAAGCTAAAGCCACAGCATACACCCACAAACACACACACATATGCAGCACACACCTGCTTTTATGCTTTAATTAGCCACCACCCCCAGTCCCCCGCCCCTAGACCTCTGAAAGATTTCCATTGTAATCTCCAAGCAGGTGAAAGAGGAGACGATTTGAATAATCTACTAACTGGCGTCGCTTTGCCTTGCAGAGACGGAGAGAAAGAGAGAGAGAAAGAAGGACAGACAGACAGAAGACATTTCTGCCAAAAACTCTGCAGTGAATTCATTTGTCTGCTCAGGTTAACAGCGCTGAACTCTTGGCGGCATCATCCATCTCCATGACAGAACACGAAAATCTATATCTTGCAGTCAAGTAGCATCTAGTGTGAAGTGTCTGGGAAGAATCCTTTTTGAAGAGAATAGCAACTCTTTAAGTCTGTCTGTGAGTGCGAGACAAGGACGCTGTGATCAACAGCCTGTGTCTGGAACTGGCGTACATGGGCTCAAGTGGAAAATGGTAGCTTGATAACCACAATTGTGCCTGAGAGCACCTTTATGAATGTAGGTAGTGGCACATCTCTATATGCATTTTGATATGTGTGTGTGCAATAAATGGAGCCATGCATGTGAAACAGAGCCAGACTCTCTTCTATTCTGGAGACCAGCACAATCACTTTTTATGCAAATCTGTGGGAGTCAATCTCCTGTCCATTTCCCCATCACACAAGTCCAAATGACAGTCCAATAATTCAGGCTGCATATATATTGGGCCATTTGATTGTCAAATGAGACAGAGCATGGTTGACCCTTACTAATAGCGAAGGCACAGTGATAGACTTGATATCACAGATCCACACGCACAGCTACCTTCCTCTGAGAACGTTGGAGAAAAATTAAATTCAAGGGAGGGGGTCAGAGATTGAAGACAGATTAAAAAACATCATCCTTTGATTGATAGAAAAGTCAGAAGACGCAGAGATAAATACAAAGAGAAAGATGAAAAAGCTAAAAGACACAAACGTAGCCTCCTTTCGCTTCTTATTAAACCCCCCCTGTGATCGCATCCCCCTACCATAGCTCGTCTTGCCTAATTCCCCCACTACATAATTCCTAGCCATGGTGTTTCCAAGAGGATCATGGGTAATGGGATGTACTATTTGCTGCTCTGCTGGGGTGAAGTGAAAAGAAGGAAGGAGAACGAAGGAACTGGAAAAGACAAGAGAACAGGATTAGCAATGGCAGAGAGACACTTTCTATGTCTGTTTTTTTGTTCTCCAAATGTTCCCTTTTTCCTCAAGTTCTGTCATAAAAGGCAAAAAGCATTTTATTAGCCCAAGGTTCTCACTTCAAAGGAGTTTGTCCAGAAAGACAAGAGGGAAAAGTGAAGAAAAAGATTACTACGGAAAATGCAGTGGACCCCGGATGTCCATTTCTGCTTGAATTATGACGGAAAGTTGGACAGACTGGCAGCAGTTGAGAACAGTTGAAGATTTATTAGGACAACCATCTGAGCAACAGGTGCCACGTCCTCTCAGACACATTGTGTGTGTGTGTGTGTGTATGTGGTGTGTGTGGTCCTTGACTATGCCACATTGACCATGAACATTCTCAACTCCTAATGACCCAGGGGCAAGCACAACCCAGATCTCAACCTCAAAGCTCTGTGGGGGCACATACATACAAACACACATGTTCAACTACAAACTAAACCCTCTACTTAGTCAGGCGGCACTTTTGAATGGCAATGACAGATTTACTCCCAATTCCATGTGCATTAAGGCCAGTGTTTGTTATTAAAAATCATAATGAAGCCATACATCATCATATTCAACGCTAAGCTAAACACAAGTCAAGCCAGCTATGGACACGCTACGCTACAGCACCATTTAAAGCAGAGCTTACCTCACAGGCTGTTAACTCACAACCTCTGTGTTTAAACATCCCAATTTCTCAGTAAAAGTTTTCAAGAAGGGTAAAAAATTGCACTGACAGCTGTGTTAATTATGCAGAAAGGCTATACACACTTGTTTCCAACTAAAATCTGAATGATATAGGACGATATCTAAAACTGTCCCTACTTTTAATTTTGTTCATGATAAACAAACTGGGACTAATCGGATTTCTTAGATTTCCTCTCCAATCGGCAGCGAGGTGTAGGCCTCCGCTTTTTCCATGTAAGGCCTGTGACTTCCTGCGCCACCTGCTGTGCCCTGTACACCAGATGACTTGATGTCCATGTGCTGCTAATGTCATTTCCCTTTTTCTGTTTCAAAGTCTGGAAAGAAAAAAAAAAAACGCTTTCATACTCTCAATTCCCCTCAGAAGTACTCCATTGCTGCTACAAAGCAGCCATAAAATCTCCTGAATATGCTTTTTGTTTGTATCTTCAAATGATTTCCCATGCCATAAAGATATTCTGTGTTTCCAAAAAGCCAGATGGTTAAGTCGTCCACACTCGGATCTTTTATGCGCCCGGCCGAGCTACCTCTATCCCCATGTGCTTTTCACCTCTGCCAATACATAAAAGGAGAGGTGTTTTTTCTGGTCAAATAAAGAAATTATTTTTTTTCCCTTCTGCAACTCTCTCTGCTCCATCTATGCTTTCTCTACCCCTCTCGTTCTGTTTTACCACCACATGTCCAAGGGTAAAATAGTGGAATTTCTGCCAGAGGCATTAAAAGCGTCATCTGTGGAACAGATTTGTCGAAGCCTGTGGAGTAGGTGGGTGGGTACGAGGTATAGGGGTGTTCAGGGCCACTCAGGGGGCAATGGGATGACCTCCTCTTGCCTTGGCTAAACTCCTTTACAAGGCTTAACTTTCTTGGAAAACAATACAAGCAAAATCTCATAAATTTGTTCAGATAAGCTTCTTAATTACATTCCTGTGAGTTTGACAGTTTTTCTTCAGTTTGCACATTTCATCATAATATTAATAGCTTTGTAATCATTAAATGCCTGCCAACTTTTGGTGTAACCTTGGTAACCTATCTGGCAATCAGCACACACTAAATCAACTTGGAAAGGGAACCAAAAGTGGATCAACGCTCTAATGTGTGCAGACGTGTGCACACAAAGACACACAGACCTAACCTCAAGTCTTCCTCTGACAATAAAGAGATCCTGATTTGAGTCAACTAATCATACTGATCCAATATGCTAGGACCTCAGGTAATGTAGACCAATATGCAGGCAGCACGTTTGCTGAGAATTTATAAATTTCCCTGGAGCAGTGACATCTCCATTTCATCTCATGCCAAGTTCAGTCGTTACCAGACCGTAGGACAATCCTGTGTTAATATGAACATCCTGTTGAAGTCAGCTAAGGCTGTTTTAGATAACTCTAAGGACACCAATTAGCCTAATCTGGTTAAGACATGAAACTGTAAGCAAGAATCAGTCGGATCAGAAGATTTAAAATAAATGTAAATCTCTAAAGACGACAGATATACATGGCAACAACAACAAAAGAAAAACCAATATCTTGATGGGTTAGTCAACAAAAAAAATCCATTTGAAAATAAGACTAAATGTTTAGGACTTTTTTCTTTTAGTGTTCAAGAGTAAACACTTAAAAATGGTGATTTTAGACTATTTTCATGAAATTCAAAAAATAACTTTTACTACATTATCTTCCCGATTTCCTCCCAACCATAAAGGCTCAAACTACAGAAGCACAGGTGCACACAAACACTGCCAAATATTGTATATAGCTGTACAGAAATCCTCATTAACGTAATGTTCTGTATGTCAAGCCCTTGGAAATGTAACCACATCCTATTAAGCTGAAGGAGATGTGTGACAAACTAAATCATCCTAAATATATAAGAGGAGAGAAAGATGCCAAATATGGGCATAGTGGGAATTTCTTTGCAGGAACTATTTATTGTAAAGATTTTAATTAGTTAAGTAACCCTGTGCGAGCATACCTTTCTGATGGGAAACTAAGGTGGTGCCGAGGAAAGTCAAGCTCATGTAAACATACAACACTGTGCTGTATGATGCAGAGAAAAAAAACTTTCTTTATAAAAGCTCTTTATGTTTATATGTTTACATATTGTGGGGCCAAATATTAGTATTGTATTTGCTCACTACCAAAAAAGAAAAAAACTTTTTTTAAAAATCATTGTTCCACAATTACCAAAGAGCTCTGAAATGTTTAGCACTCACTGATGGTTTGCAACAATAATGCCAGCTGGACACAAGCAGGAAACAACCATATTTATCCTCTGTACTCTCACAGTGACCTTTTCTATCTTTGTCACTACATTCTCATGGGAACTTTATATCTGTGAGATGCTGCCCTTCAGAAGATGCATGGAGGAAATAGTTTTAAACCTCAATGTGTTTACCTTTCCTAGGATTCTTGGTCTATCTATAAAAGTTGGAAGGTTGTATATTACTGTATGTCGTCTGCTTAGAAAAAAACTATACCTTTTCTTTAATTAAAAGACATTTTGATTGCCATTTTCTATCTCATGTAATGTTTTCTAATGGGGTGCATGCTTTTTTTTGGTTTTGGTTTAGTTTATGTGTGAAGGCAACAGCAATTGGAGCACAAATTTTTGCATAACACAGCATGGGTAGAGCATATTTTTACCTTGTAGAGGCGGATGGCAGATTCATGCCTCTGATTGGTGGCATGTAGCCTCAGTTTGTCCACACTGTTGCTGTAGTAGTCACACGCATTGCACTTGAGATGCACAGGGTTGCCAATGGCCACACACTTTAATCTCCACTGGTTGGCCTTGCCTCCCTCCTTGATGTGGGCCACCAGCTGGTGTTTCTGCATGTGTTTGTCTGTTTTGCAGTGTAGCTGAAAGTTGGCCTTGAGCTGAGTGTTGTAGCTGCAGAGCTTGCACTGGTAGACATCACCCACCACACAGCGCCACTCCTCTTCAGGCAGGGAGCGCTCAGCATTGACGTGGGCATTGAGGGCCTCGAGGCTGTCTGTGGAGTAGCAGTTACACACAGCACACTGGTAAAGGCGTAGAGCGGGATCATTGATAGGCGGCGACAAGGAGGAGAGGGAGGGATCTGCTGAAGACATGCCCCCCATTCCACCTGAAGACACCAAGGAGAGGTCGTCTGCCATTAGCTGACCACTGGCAAGACGCAACTCTGCTGACAGATCACTGTTCACTGAGGGGAAAAAAAGTGAAAACTGTGGTTAGAGAGCAGAATATGAGGGATAAAAACATGAAAATATAAAAAATACAACATCTAATCTTGTTTTATAAAAAGTGATAAAGAGGTTTGCATAAATTACTGTACGAATATAAATGAAAAGGGTCAAGTAATGACAGCAGGACAAATAGTAAATAGAAACAAAGAATTACAACAGAAATACAAAGCTATGGTGCAACTTGAAGGATAGAGAGGAAGCGAAAACACTTTATTAAATGAAATTAAGTGTGGAAAAAGAAGTATCTTCCATGCAGGCCTCTGACACAAAAGGATTTGATAAAATAAAGCCTCACAGAGGACTAGGGCTCCTTACAAAGTCTTGTCTATAAAAAACCTTAATAGGATTGAATCAGGATCAATTACAATCATCCTTTTCAACTTGCTAACTCGCTCATCAGGTAGCTTTAATTACTGCTTCCAGCGAAGGTGGGACAATGGTTTGAGAGTTTCAAGCTTTTCTCACATCCCCACACAGATTTAAAAAGCTGATCAATGCATTACACACGCTTTCTTTTCCCTTTGCCCACCCATTCTATGACAAAAACAGATCTGCCATTCATGCAAATGTAATTAACTCTTTCGTTTGATCCGTCATTGTCCCTCAATGCGTGTTACCAAAGCTCATCATGTCTTTCTCAGATAATATCACAACATAATGTGCACTGAGGCTTATACATCATCTGATTCATTATTTTACATGATTACTTTCCCAATAAGGGGTTGACTGAATATGTTTGTACAGAGCTGTTTTTGGTTACTGCTGGTTTAATAAGCAGAGTAAGCAACATAATTTTATACAATGTTGTGGCAAAGTGTGAGAAGATCTGAACAAAATTTGAAACTCTACTATGTCCATGCATGCATGAATGCATGTGCGTTTGTCTAAAATAAATTAGTATCCTCTTCACACCATTTAAGGCTACGTACAACTGCTCTCACTATAGGGAGCTGTGTGTTATCAGTGTAATTCATTGAGAGTACATCTGCTAGCTGGGCTGTGACCTCCACACTAGAGGAGGGAGTGGGTGTGCAACACTGCAGGGTCATTGTTAAATCTCTCTCACTCCTACGGGAATCCGCTTCCTGCTGTTTGTTAGAGTGTGTATGTGTGTGTGTAGATGTGTATTCCTCTCCAGGGTGAGTAAAGGTTTGGACTGTGTGTGTATTCGGGGATGGATTAAGCTGACTTAAGAAAATTACAAATGAAAGATTAAGAATAATTCTCATGTGGCATCTCATAATCATTTTTTAATCAGTGAGAGGGGTCAAAGAAAGGAGACAATGACAGAAGGACCATATGAGAGCAGAGATAAGAGAGAAAAAAAAGAGAGAAAGACAAGGTAAGGGGGCCAGGGCAACAAGGATGGGAGCAGTAAAAAAGGAAGGTGAGAGGGCATAGAGAAAGATGAATAGCAACAAAGGAAACACCAAGATTAAAAAGAATACCTAGATAGCAACAGATAGATGAAATAAACAGATAAAACTGAACAAGTGTAAAATGAGCAGCAGAAAATGGAATAATAAGCATGTGGCAACGATAACATAAAGACATATCTTGCCTTCTCTTTATTCTTTATGTTTTAATTGACCAGTATGTAAAACTTATCAGACATGCTCATCTTTGAGTTGTGCAGGAAGTCTATTATTACTCACCCAGACCAGATCCAAGAGCAGCAGCAGTTGCAGGATCTAACTGGAATGGGTTTATCATCATCTGAGCATCTGGGCCACCACTGCCAGCCGGGTTCTCCAGCTTCACTCCTGCGAGACCCATGTTTTGAGCCAGGTAGTACTGGTAAAGCTCTGCTTCAGCCGGGGCCAGACCAAGATGGAGGCTGTGTTGGATCTGCTTCATGTTCTGTTGCAGCAGCATCATGTTGTGCATGTGCTTCTCGCTGGTCATATGGATTCGCAGGTTCCGTGCCACATTGGTTTCGTAATCACACACCTGAAGGAAGGATGAGAATATAGTAATGCTGAACAATATCATACTTTGCCCTTGTATCATCCAATCATCATTTTGGATTTTAAAAATATCACCGCATCACATTTTTACCACATGTATCATTTCTAGAGTGGGTTTTGATAATGCCAGGATCATCAACAGCAGAATAATGACATAACTAGGATAACATGCATTCCAGATGCAAAAATTCTAATAAATATGTTCTAATAAATTTTATTTCGAGGTATTGCTTGTGCGTATAATGCACTTTGTTTTATACCAGAGGTCAGATGATTTGGGACAGAAAAATAATAGACACAGTGACGCACAGGGAAATAACTGGCTCATTGTGTAGACAGTGCAACAGACTAATTGGTATGTTTCCACAAACTGTGCTACAATGATGCTCTGTTTCTTTCATTACCTCACAACGCCAAGTAGGCTTCTGTTTTGGCTTGGATGGCGAGGGTGCACCACAGCCTCCACCAAGGCTGGCACTGGGCACAGGGTTGGCATGGTTGTGGTTGTACTGTGCCTCACTGCCACCGTTCTGGAGTGTTTGCACGTTGTTAAGATGCTTATCCGACTGCATGTGGATGCTAAGGTTTCCTTTGGTGGTGGTTGAGTAATTGCATACCTAAAAAAAAGGGAAAATAATAGTAATATGTCATACATATTAAAGATGAATACAACAGATTGGCTGATATTTAAAGTTTGACTGAGCACAGAAAGTCAGGTTTTCTTTAGTCTAGCTGGAGTAGGTTTTGTTAAGACAAGCACATCTATACTGTCTATTCCTTCCTTTCTGTTGCTTTTTGCTGAATTTCAAGAGTGAAGTTATTTTGTTAAAAAGGTTGCATAACTGGACTGAAACCTCAAAACAGGTTGAGGACATTTTGTAACATTTTTTATCCGCGTACAAAATGAAAGAGCAAAAAAAATCAATGGCAAAAATGAAAAACAAAACAAAGTACTTATGCAGTATCCTAACTTATGAATTTCAGAGATGAAAAGATAAGGACAACTGAAATCCAGAAGGAAGAAAAAAGGATGAACAGACCTCACAGCGGAAAGGCTTGTATCCACAGGTATAACTTTCGCCTCTGGCTAAACGAGGGTGAGGTTGTCCCGTGCGGCAGTACACACATGATCCACCAGACTCTGGATGTTTTTCCTTCATGTGAGCGTCCAGTGTCTGCTGGTACTTGTAGTGCCAGTTACACTTGGGACACTTAAGCGTTTTGCAGGAGTTGCGTGAATGCATCATCGTCATATGCCCTCCGAGAGATCGTGAAGATCCCAAGACTGTGTCGCATTTTGGGCACTCCACCCCGCTACCTGGGGAACCTTCACCTGGACCAGGGGTGCCCGGAGTCCCTGGAGTTCCCGGTGTACTAGGATTCCCTGTGTGTTGATGTAAAGGTCCAGGACTCTCATCATCTCTGCGCATCATCATGTCAATGGGATTTGAGGATGGCGATGATCGATCTCGTCCTGCAAGGACCTCACCGGTAGAGTCGTTGCTGCTCTCCCGTTCTCTGGCAGCTGCCAGCGCGGTAGACAGACGGTTCTTTTCCATCTCCAGCTTTTCACAAACAGGCAGGGAGGAAGAGGAGGTGGATGCAGGGCCTTTACTCTCACTGTTCAATTTAAGCACACTGTTGGAAAGGGGGGGAATACTTTGGTTTAAGAGAGGGAAATCTTTGCTACTGGTGCTGTTGGCCCTCTGGCCTGTCATTGCCATGGATATGGCCTGTTCCTCCTCCTCATCTGGCTCCATCTCTACTCCACCACCAATTGAGTAAGTGTCGTCATCCTGCTCTGGACTTTCTTCTCCCACTGTACCGGGCTCCCGCTTAATGGGCGGGTACTGGCTCAGGTCCGGCCCATTGGGTTGCAAAGTGCATGTGTCCCTAACGTGGCCTTTGCAGTCACTATCAGAGTTCCGATTTTCCAAGCTGCCACCAGTGGCAGCACCAGCAGAACTCCCACTGGGGGTTCTGTGGGCACCAGCCCCTCCCCCGAGGTTTGGGTTGGTCTCAGCCTTTGGCATTGTTTGGGTTCTGGGGTTTTGGTCAGTAGAGGAGCTGCTGGCACTGCCCTTCAAAAAGGCAAAACCTGCCTGAAGAGAATCTGTATTCTCCCCACTATTGTGAAAAGCATTCCACAAGCCACGGAGCCCCGTGTCTGGCCCTAGGAAGTTGGCAGGTGAGGGAAAGTGGGGTAGCACAGAGTTTTGGGGTTTTTTTGGTTCCAGAAAGCTTATAAGAGGTTCTTTGTCCTTCCCGATGCCCTGGATGATAGCAGAGACATGCTTGTTGCTCAGCAGCTTCTGCTCCTGCTCATTCAGGGTCATTCGGTGGTCATGGACAGCATGTGTCACGAAGGAACGGCTATAGCCAAAAGACAGCTTGCACAGGAAACACATCAGCACAGGCTTCCGCCGCCCATCAGCCACACAGCCCTCAAACTTGGACAAGTCCACATTGTTTGGGACATCTTTGGACACACAGGAGTTTTTGGCTGCACCATCCGCCGTCAGATAGTCTTTGTCGTTCTTGTGGCGGAGGTCATAGACACGGAAACTGTGCAACACAGGACCAGCACCCGCCAGCCCTCCAGCTGAGGTATTTGGGAAGGAGGGGTGGTCGACTGCTAGGGATTTACTCCCAAGGGATGAGGCGATGTGGAAGGTGTTGATGATCTGGGGGTAGAAGGACATGGGTGCAGCGGGCTGCTCCCCCACTGGGCTCAGGCCACTCTGACCACTGTTGGCCTGAGCATTGGGGAAGGTCTGGGAGGACAGCATGCCCCTGAACTGAAGAGCTGTAGGAAGCCCTCCCTGGTTGCCACGCTGCTCTTTGGAGTCCTCTAGGATAAAGGCAGAGCCATCGGGCTGGTAGATGATCTCGCCGCACAGGTTCTCCACATCACTATCCTCTTCCATCTCCATCTCACTGTTTAAATCCATATCCCCTGCATCTGCAGCACCCACCTCATGGTCTACTTCATCATCACTATCCTCCCCTATCATCCCTTCAACCTCTTCTTCCTCCTCGTGACCTCCAGCAGTAGGCAGACGGGCACTGGGGCAGTGGTGCTCCATGTATTTTTGTAAACTGGAGAAGGAATTAGAACATTCGTTGCAGGGAATTTCTTTTGCCGGCGCCACAGGGGACGTGGCAGGGGCAGAACAGTCCGAACCCAAAGCTGCTCCTCCTCCTACTCCTGGTAAAGTTCCGGTAACACTCCCTTTGTTACCGGTAGTAAAGCTTTCTCTCCGACTCTGCTCACTTACAGGGTCAATGGTTGCACTGACAGTGGTGGGGGTAGTAGTGGACCGAAGTGGGCTCACAACAGACCCTCCAAGGCCATTCTCCGGCTCTCCAATGGCGGCAGGTGATGTCTGGCTGTTGCTGGCGGTGTTGCTGACACTGGTCTCCATGCAGACGACTGAGTTGTCCTCAGCAGCAGCATCCAACCTCTGGCCACCATGTTCCTGCTGCCGTGACGACACCATAGGGGGAGAGTCACAAGTTTCCATGACGACCACTACATATGGATCTCATCTCATCCAGCCCAACAGGGACCTTTATTACAAAGAGAGACAAGAAAAGAAAACACACACAGAAGAGATTAGTAATGAATGTGTTATAATTATATATGTAGGGTCATTATTAAACATATTTCAGTTTGTACAATTAATTCCAAGGTACTTGTAACTTTCAGCAACATGGCCTCTTTTCAGTTTCTGGTAAACAAAGTTGTGGGCATGTGTATGTCATTATCCCACTCAAGTAGGAATGTTTTCATGTATATATATGTATATCATAAATCAACAACAGTCAAGTTAGCTTGATTGCTTTTTTGCACAACAAGCTATGAATGGGGCAAATATTTGGGTATTTAACACCTCATAACTATTCTAATTCAAATGGAATTTTGGATTAAAAAAGTAGCAACTTTTTTTTCAAAAGGGAGAGGAAATTTATAACCAGTCATGTTAACATTTTTGAGCAAAATGTTTGTCTCTTACTGTTCCAGATAAAAAAAGAGGTTAAAAAAAGAGTATGCACAATATTAAACAGCAGTCAGATTTACAAGATTTAAAGCCCAAATGATCAAACATAAAACAATAATAATAACACTATATTGAAGGCCTGTAATTTCATATTGACTAGAATTAGTTTAGTGCATTTTTTAAATCAAATTTGAAGTGAATAACTAATAAAAGGTTAATAATTAGTCAAGTTGATCAAACAACGTCAGAGTTGTCTTCTGGAAAAAGTAATTTAGAGTCGTTGTCTGTCATTAGTTATGTCCGTCTTGGCATGTTTGTACCAGTCAGCAGTTCGTAATTATGCAACTGCTGTGAACCATGAAGGTATGACTTTAACACTGCAGAGAGAGAACATCTATGTAACTCTTTTTACTTGTGTCAGACTCAGACACAGGATGAATAAGTGGTAACACTGCCAGTGATCTTTCACAGGAATATCTGAAAGGTGAAAAATACAATAAAACTAATATGTAATGTTCATTTCTTGTCTTTTGTAACACAGGAAGAGATAGTAACACTACTACATTTAGATCCAAACAGAAAGAACAAGCTTCCATGAGGAATGATGTTTGGAATACCAGTGAGATGTTATCAATCCTGGTAGCTGCTCGTCTTTCAGTCCCTTGCTGCTTCAGTTTCTTCGCTTTTCAAGAGGCAAAAACAGCTAACGTATCGACAAACACGATACAGACAAATCCTCAAACAAACACGATCATTTCATCTTGGAATCACAGCCCCAACTTCTTCATAACAGATTAGGAAACTAAGCTCTATTGGCACTTTAGGGAGAAAAAAACATTCTTGCTCAGCTAAATGCAACAAATGAGAACTACTTGTGCATGGCAGTGTCCTTTCACTTGATACTGTACCAGCTCCTTTCAGATGCTTGCGTGTAAATGAGCTAGCATTAAAAGAAAGCTTTAAAGAGCCATGTTAACCTTTAACCCAATCCACCTGCTGCTTAATTCTCTCCCCTTTTCTACACTGCCTCTCCTTAACAACAAAGCTACAAAGCAATTAGAGGATTAATCCGCAACAATCCAGAGCTAAACAAAGCTGGTGGGAGGGACAGTAAAAGCGTGAGGAATGAAATCAAACATGAGTGTGAGTGTGTTTTGATTATGCATGTATGTGCACGTGCCAGAATACGGTTTAATCTGACATCCCAGAGATTATTTCATGGGACAAGTATAGATTAAAAGAGATAAATTAAGTTTCCTGTTTCTGTATCTTACTTTGTGTCCTTCTATTCATCAGATTAAAGAAGAAAAAAAACAAGAAGGCATTAACAGTAAACAGGAAGCTAATATATAAATAAATATATATATATATATATATATTTATTT
>JBAMHX010000020.1:15518283-15552961 GCA_037177515.1 Pseudomugil tenellus
CCTGGTTTTTTTTTTTTTTTTTTTTTTTGGGGGGGGTGAGTTTTTTTTCCCCTCTTTGGTGGGTTGGCCCCCCCCCCCCCCCCCCCCCCAGTCACTACTGTCACGTTATCTTCCGAGTCAAGTTTTATCTGCCTACACCTAAAAATATATTTACAAAAAAATACAAAAGGGAAAAAAGAAATGTCACCAATAAAAGACTAAAGGATTCTCTACTGTCTACCTTTCCCAATAAAATGAAAAGAATGCAAAACAATATTAAAAGAAAAGTATTGCACCAGTATCTCCTGAAAATAAATGAAAATGTAAAATGCATGGAAGGTAACGGTGCCATGGCTCTCGGACGCGACTGTGGACGCAGCGTGGAAATGGATCTACATGCAATAGCGGGTTTATTATATGTTAATAATCATAAACGGTAAAATAAGACTCTGAATTGGGGATAAAGTCTGATCTTTAAGACGATGATGCGGAAAACAGGAGTACCAGGAGTTGGCTGCCTCTAAAGGGACTCTCCGTGCTATGAGCAGCCCAGTCTCGGTCTCCCTTCTGGGCGATGAGTCCACCCACACCTCGGTAAAGTCAGGCTTCTTTTTATGCGCTGCAGGTAAAGGTGGATGAACTTGATCTAGCAAATGTGTTACCATTATGCAATAATTCCTCAATAAATGTCGTTGTGCGGTCATTTTCAGAAGATATCCTCTCATTAAGATGAGAGCGGGTCGCGTTCGGAGACTGATCAGTTCCCACGCAAATGCCTGAAAGGTGCATGAAACCGGACTTGTTAAAAACTGGGTTTGAGCGATGCGATGCATCCCAATTAGAAGAAGATGCGATAACTCAGGTTACGGACTAAAACTGGGAGTCTGTACGTGTGTTTTTGTAAAAAGAAAAAAGAAAACACACATCAAGCCGGGCAAGCTCGAGCGGACATGTCCGAGGGATCGGACTCCTGGAAAGGCAACACCATATCCGTGCAGCAAAGCCACAAACAGAAGGGGGTGGGGGGGATGCACTCGTGTTGTCTCATTGTGTCTAATATCTATCGTTGTACCTGTCCAGCACAAAAGATCAACAACAATCGCGTAAACTTTGCAAAAAAAAAGGCAGGTCGGGACGTGATATCGCACTGTAAAGCCACGGAGCCACGCGTAAGGACGCCTCCAATTCTGACAGGCGCTAGTTTCACTGAAGCCAAAGCGCCGGAGTTGCACTAACATCACGATATCCGCCTTTATTCAGGACTAAAATCACCCAGCACCTGTTATCCAGGCAGCCCCGATGTCAAAGATCCACCAGCGAGATAGATAATCGATACCCGACCCCTAAATTTAACACACACACCCCAAACTACTCAATAAAAGTTAAAGGGAGAGGTGGAAAGGGAAAGAAAAAAAAACTTACTTTCTTCCCCCTCCAAAACCGTCACCTCCGCTTCTCTTTGCTCTTGAGTTTATAAAACAGTCACATCCAGCGGCTTGCGTATTTACACAACAAAAAACGTGAAAAAACAGGGAAAATTAAAATAATCCTCCAACTTTATAATGGCAAAAGGGGGTAAAATCACAAATGTCAAGCGCTTAGAAAGCTATCCCTTATTTTGGTTCCGGTGGCGGTGAAACGACGTGTCGACGGGCTGCCTCGCAGTTTCTCTTGTGGACGGGGGTCGGGAAACGGAGGAAAGGAAATGAAAATCCGATATGTCTTTATTCTGCTAATTATTATCGTTTTAGCCCTGTTTAAAAAAATGGCTGATTAAGTTGAGTGCGCATGTCTTTGTGTGTCTATTTCCCGATATGCACTCTGGGAATGGGTAGAGAGACAGAGAGAGAGAGAGAGAGAGAGAGAGAGAGAGAGAGAGAGAGAGAGAGAGAGAGAAAGAGCACGAATGAGAGAGAGAGAGAGGGAGGGAGCAAAAGGGAGACGGAGAGGGAGGGAGAGAGGAGAGAAGTGTAATTAGTGAGTTGATCAACAGTCTCCACATTGCAAATGACGCGCACACGGAGCCCTGGCGGCCGCAAAGGTCTATGCGCTCAGAAAATCCTTTTGTATGCTTTCTCTCCAAGGGCCAAATCACATGTAGAACACGGACAACTGCTTCCTCCACATCAAGCAAGCAGGACTTATATTACTTCCATGTAGTCACAAGTCCAATTTTCCCATAAATTCGCTGTTTCTAAATGAATATTTCTGTTCTGCAGGGCAGAATTCTCCCATACGGTTTTCTTTGGGCTACATATTTTATTTCTACAAGATTATCTTTATGGTTTGTTCATGCTGCTTTATGCGTCTTATATCAGTTTGATTTTATTGATTATGACACAACAGTTGAATTGTGTTTTCTCTCAGAAACACAGGTTTGGCCTTTGCATGTTTAGTGAATCCTACAATACTTAATGTGTGTATTTTCTTTTATTGCAAAAAAAAACCCAGTTTAATTTAATAATTCTGAACCACAAATGTGCACAAGACAAAGAGAAAGAGACAGAAGAGTGTTAGCCCAAATAGCACAACCGCCCTTATGGGCGTCAAAACGGCCACATTGGATTTTATAGGTAACATTTATGCAGCTATACAAAGCGAAGTCACACAATATAGAAATACACATCCAGATGAATAGCTATGTATTATTTGATTAAATAATGCGTTTTTTGTTGTCAGAAAACGACTATATTATGCATTTTATATGTTGCGTTTATGAGAGAATAAAAACTGATGCTTTAAAATCAAATCAAAGCTACAAAGCTTCACAGTAATCCACCACATGTTGGAAAGTCATCTCTGCCCTTTCGGGACTCGCTGAGGCCCCGTGTGGGTTCAATAGAGCCAAACTGCAAAATCCAATACAGGGTCACCCAAAAATCCCCCTCGCCATTCAAAGCTCAATTCACTGGTGTTGGCATTTAGTGTTCTTACAAAGTGCCCTAGTCTTTTGGTCGTTTCTATAATTTTTTTTCCTTCCAATGCAAACCGTTCACTGTGTTTCCCCTCTCGGTTTCTTAACAGAAGCTTTTGGGCAAGAGGGAGACTTTACACAGTCTCAATCGGGGAGAAAATCAAGAGATCTTGTTCGCCTTCATGGAAAAAATCGAAGCTGGGGGTGAATTGAACTGCATGAGCCGGGGCTTGGGATGTGATGATAAGGCTGCTGCTGGCAAGTGAAGTACTTTGCAGCCACACTGACTGGACTGCACCCATACCAGCTGGATCTTTAAGAAGCCAAGAGATCCGAGCCCGACCCGACCCGAGGCTGTTTATTCTGGGTTTAGAGAGGTCTCTGACAAAGAGGGTGGGTGGGTCGAGGTGATGAACAGAGGCGTCACTTTTCCACCCGGATTCAAGGCTCTTCTATTACGGCTACTGCTGCAGCTGCCTCCCTGTCCTCCAGGGGGATTTTCTTGCCTGTCAGCCCTGGGAGGCGTCGTTCTCAGACAGCTTGGAAAGTCGACTCTGTCCGCTGTGCTGCAGCTGACGCGCAAAAATACCCGCGCGTTGATCTTCCCAAAAGCTGCGTGGAGTGGAGCTACTCATCATTGGCAACTTTATACACTCAAACCGAGGACATACAGAGAAAAAAACATTTTGCTTCTTATTTTCTTTTTTTTTTTGCGTGCGCCTCCGTTTCTGTGAGAGGATTTACTTATTTTACACTTTGTAGTGGTTTAATTGGTGCGGATTTCCGACATTTTCAGCAGTTAGGTTTATGATTTTACTTACTTTATCCTAGAAATGAGAAAATGCAAAGCGGATTTTAAGAAGTGATATAGGCTACCGCTAATCTTAACCTCCTGTGTTTTGTAACCCCCCTCACTCCCACCTCCCGGTCTCCACCCTCCCTCTCTCCAAGCAGACGATGCTCTTTCTCCGGAGGTGAGCTTGACAATAGACCGCGTTAACTAATATTTCGCCCAATTTCCATATCAGCAGCATCCTCAATTAATTATAGATTTTTATCTGTGAACTCCGGTCTGCTATCTCTCTCTTTCTCTCTCTCCCCCTCTCTCTCTCTATGCGTGCGTGTGTGTGTGCGAGAGAGCGAGTGCTTAAGTCTGTGCGTATGCACGCGAGCGTGGTATTATTTGTGTGTAAAGAAAATAAACTAAGAAATTTCTTTGTCGCATCACGAGAAACTTCGATCCTGATGATTGGAATTAAACTGTTTTAATTATAGTGTGATTATCAGACATTAAAGGAACTGAGGTGGTTTTGTTTCTTATGCATCCGTTGATGTGATTAAAGCAGCATTAAACACTAACTTCTGTCACTTCAACAAATCAATAACTTTGAATCGTCCGTAGATATTAACATATTGGCTTGACACACTGCGAGATGCCAAGGGATGAAACTATTGTTGATCCATCAATAATCTCTGTAGTCTCTGTAGAAAACTCAATAGATGCACCAGTTGATTTTTAATTCCTTTAAAACAATTATGTTATCGTCTTTTTTGTTATTTGTCTCTTTTGTGTACTTCAAACATCTTGTCAGTTTATTTCCTGGATGTGCAACCAGACTTCCACCTTGCTTGTCCTATGCGTCGGCGCCCTCATGGGGTTGCAGAGCTGACCCCTCTGCCTCACCAGGACACAGATAAAAACAAGCAAAAGCCCACAGCTCTGACCTGCAACCTGCCACAGTGACCCACTGGCCAACTTTCATCCAGCAAACACAAGCAAAAAGCAAGCTTTATAAAGACCCATAAAACACACAATAAGAAGTTAAGTGCAACTCTTTGGGCGCATATCAACGTGAGACTTCGCCTCTTTATCCGAGATATCATCCAAACTGAACCAAAAACACTGAAAAATCATCAAATCTGATGTTAGTACACAAAACTAGAAAAAACCCTTTGAAACTGTAATATTATAAATATGAATAATTGTAGTATTCCATAGTTCTAAAATTAAAATGTTTGCAAACATTTAAAATAAATATAAAAATATTTTATAAAAGCTTAATCGAAGTTGTATCAAGAAAGGTTTCTCCTGCTTGATTGCTGAAGAGAGATTCCGGAGAAGAAAGCACATATAAATTAATCTTAAGCGAACAAAAAAAGAGCAAAACGTAAAATAAAGAGTGAAACAAAGCAGGTTTTTGCTCACAAACGTTCAACATAAACTCCCAAGACTTTCTAACTCAGCCCTAAAGTCATCCAACAACGCTCCATAAATATGCAATCGTTGTGAAAAACTTTAAAATTACCTCATCTTACCTCTTTTAAATTCCCCCAAAAGTACAAAGTGTATTAAGCCAGTGAAGAAAAAATAGAGATAAACATGTAGACTCTTGGTACCTTTGGTATAAAGCATTCCGTTTTCCTTCTTTTCTGTCTTTCTCTTGCTCAGTAGCGATCCGATAATAGCATATGGAAAGTGTTTTCAAAATGCCCAGATTTGGCACATTGTCATTGAAAAGAGAGGAGCGCAGTGATGCGGTGCTACAACAGGGGAAATGAGTTGCGGATTGGACGCAGCCCGCCTCGGTGCGGACTTATCCCACTTTAATTTAATATTCCGCAATCACACACACTAGTGATGGCATATAATTCAAGGAGAAATTCAGAGGGAAGGAAATGCTTTTGTGTGTGTGTGTGTGTGTTTTTTACACCACTTTATTTGATTAAGGAGAGAGGCAGCACAATATTGTCTTTTTTCTCTCTATGCCCTCCTTTCAACTGCCCCCCTTTCTTTAATTTTTGTTATCCCTTCCGATTCATTTTTATATTATTTATATAAAACAAAAGATATTTATTTGTATGTATAGGTCATTTATTTAAAAATCAACAACCCGACTTCTTAGCGCACCGGTGTCACACTGGAATCATTCCTAACATAAAATCGAGACCCATAAACGCTTGTTTGTAAAACACTGAACCCAAAATCAATGTATTGGGTCATTTCAATCGATTATATAAACGAAAATCCATACGCAACATGAGACCGGTATCAACCTACTCTTCCGCTCCTTTTTAAAGAGAGAGAGTGAGAGAGAGAGGGGAGAGAGAGCGATAGAGACAGACAGAGGAGAAAAAACACACAGAAGAGGGGAAAGGGAAAGCTTGTAGCGCCTGGGCTAAAAACAAAGACTGTCAAAGCACTCCGTTGCCTCAGACCAAGATCAGGACTTCTCCCACATTTTAATGTCAAGGATCCCAAAATGGACCCATCTTTTGCCAAAGGGGTCTAATTTAATTGGATTTCTTCTCTGGGATTCCCAATAAAGGCTTTTTTGCTGTTATTGATTTAAAAGTGCTTTTGTGAACCTGCTGTGATAGTGGCGCTTCTGGTGATACAAGTAAGCTTTGTTCAGACATATGTTCACTAATTGAAATAATCACGAGTTAATAAAATCCGAGTGAAATTAAACAATTCCTCATTTTGCCTCCTGGCGTGGCCTTTGCGGATTCTTGAACTTCAGTTTTGAGACTTAGATGTCAAAGCGTTTCCAGATGCAGAGTGATGGTGCAAGTCCTGATGAGAACAATTAGAAAAATGCCCTAATCAAACAGGGCCACGCGGGATTACGCCACATTTCAAGGGTCATGGGGAAGTGTTTCAGGATTCTCCCATACCCCTTCCTCCACCTGCGAACCTAATATCCCATTTCAACATCACACAACCTAAAAAAAGGACAATTAAGCTCTTCTGGAACCGTAATCATAATCATGTATGCAAATTCCCACCCAAAGCCATGGACTTGACGGTGCGCAGTCACATGAGCTGTTGCATAAACTGCGCATTAATATGCAACATGATATGAGGGGCAACGGGGGTGGTGAGGGAACGTGGAGGTATGAAGCAGCAGAATCAGGACAGGCGGAGGGGGAAAAGAATGAGGTGCCAATCATGTAAAATTTACATGGGACCACAGCTGCTGGGACTCTGGAGCAAGAGAAGAGGTGGGGTGCAGTCTAGGAGGTGCGTGGGGAGGAGGATTGAGATTAGGAGACAGAAAAGGGGTGAAGGTGCGGGGTGGTGGGTCCGCCGGTGCCACTGTTTATTTGATAAGAGCAATCGATGGCCCCTGACTGTAAACTCTTTACCGACATGCATGCAGGGCGGGGCCTCCGTCATGTTGCTCCCCAAGAACAAGTGTTGCTGCAACAAGGAGGAAGGAGAGAGGAGGAGAAGGGTGACTTGGCAGACTTCATCATCCTCCTTTCGGGTCACTCACTAGAGGAAATCAACACTATAAGTGAACTCACACAAACGGAAAACCCACTTACACACTCACACACACACACACACACACACACACACACACACACACACACACACACACACACACACACACACACACACACATGCGCGCTCCTCTTACACAGCAAACACTTTCAACAGCACTGCTGCTTCCATTCAGTCTCACCTCGCCCTACTGCCCTCCTCCCACTTGCCCCCTTGGTCCTCCGGTCTTTTTCATTGTTGAACACTACTTAATAGACACGCGCCCAGTGAGTGTCCTCCATATACGGACAAGGGAATAAAAGAGACCCCATAACGGCCTCGTCATGGAGCTCCACCACACAAGCACCAAACGCCTGAAATCCCGTTTAACGCCAAATTCTATTGATTACCACTCAGATCCATATACTCTACTAGACTGTAAAGCTGCAGCGGATGGGAACAATAGCACCTGTTTGCCCCGTTTAAATAAACTGCACTCATGAATTGGCAGAGGATATAGATGAAAATTGTTGTTTAAATTTATAAAGAAATGCAACAATAATTTTCCAACACAAAAAATAAATTACATAAATAAAATGTATTAAATAATTAATTCTAAATGATTTAAATATGGTAAATTATAGAAAAATAGCAATAATAATAATAATAAAATATATATAACAATATAATACAAATAATAATAGTAATAATAATGTTTTTATTATTGTTAAATGGAAGGCTTGTCTGTTATGACCTAATAAATATAAGACGTCTATATACTGTATGTCTTTTTGCTTATTAAAGTGCTTTTATCATGACAACCCAGCAGCATGAACATGTCAATTTAGTGGTCCGAGAGGTCCTATTAGATCTCCAGGAGTCCCCCACTCTTCCTCTCGTGGGGACCGTCACCCCTCCTTTTCCCCAGTCCACCATCCATCCATGCACTCCCTTGCCTTTCCTCTGACACTCAGCGGGCCATCCCAACTCGGCAAATAACCCGGTCAGCACAGAGAAGTCAGTCCCATAGATTGACATCTCGACATCCAGGAATAAAAAAAAAGTCAAGTGCGGGTCATGCTGGGAATCTTGATCAGAATGTAGTAGGAGCTACTAAGGAAAACGTGGTTTAATATAACCAATTAATTATGGTTTGTGATGAAGCTGCAGCTACATTAAAATGTTTTCTCCTTTAAATCATTTTACATTTCTAACAATCAGTATTTAAATAATACCCTGACGAACCTTTGAACATTATTTAGCCTATTGGAAAAACTGTGTTTTAATTAGTAATTAATTTAAAATATATGCTTTTAAATATATAAAAGAAGTTTGACCACTTTTTATTCTTTTTTTTTTTGCTGCAGCATGTGTAAAAGCGAAGTTTTCCCACCAAACACTGTTGTCAGCTGTGAGCTTGTACAGTCAGTCTCCTGCCTGGACGCCATCATCTAACACGCCAACCAAGTCAACCGGAGGCGCAATGACCAATGCGTAAATGCGCACGGATTAGGGGACGCGGCCCAAACAAATTGGTAACGCTTGAAAGGAAATGCAGAGTGAAGAAAGAACAGGAAAGAGAGGGGAGAGGCGTCATTTTTTTAGGTGTGCAGTGACCCTGAAAGATGCTCACTGGCTTCATCACAGCATTAAAGATACCTTATGAGGGCCCTTCAGACTCCTCTCCAAGTAACCATCATTAAATCCAATGACCTGAGTTCAAGAAGCCAATTCGGAAACACCTACTGATCCAAACACAGCTTCAGTTTCTGTTCTCTGGATGGTTCTGACCTCTGATCTTTGTGTGTTAGGCAGCAAAAGAATAAAAAATCGTATTTTTCATTATTATAATTAATATTATGATTATTATTATTACATTAACAGATACAATTATTTTAAGTTGAATAATATAAAACTATTTGATGAGCAAAATCATGTATTTAGTTATGTTTTTGAATATAAAATATTAAATACTTTCTGTGTAATTAACTATTTTAATTAAAACAAAATTAACTGATTAATAATTATACCATTCAAACTTGATGGATATTTGCATTGATATAAATTAATCTGTTTTTGTCAGAATAATTCCCTCCAAATGTGAAGATCCTCCACAATGAAACATAAAAGCAAACTGCACTGAAATGATGCAAGCAAATACTCAACACAGGTTCATACACAAAGAGACACACAAACGCAAACTCTGTTATGTTTTCAATTTGGGTTGAAATGTAGACATTTTCCCTTGGTTGCATAACTGCCATCCGTATCGCTCCTCCCTTCAATTAAATGCTATTTCTCCCAAACAAAATGTCAGAATCATTGCACACAGGGTAGTTCAACAGTGATTTGTTCTGAAAGCTATGTGTCTTGCTCTGAGATGGTGTGCGCACTTGTATTTGTGTGCGTGTCTGTGTGTGTCCTGACCTCAATTGTAACTAGGTTTACAAAGGGACGAAAAAAAGGTGCCTAAAAATACATTTAATTCCCAATCAGGCCAGCTGAGCCGAGAATGACAAATCCTTTTCAAATGCCCTACAGAAAGATGTGAGATTATGAAACGTAAGCATAGACCACATACAAACACACACAACACACTTCATGCTGTGTAAACTGCACACCTTAATGGAGATGTGAGGAGGCTAAATAAAATTTATTTAAAAATTAATTATACAAATAAAATGCATTAATAAAATAAAGTTTTTTGATGACCTATGTGGCCTAAAACAGAAAAATCAAAATATATATTGGAGAAACAAAATTGAAAAAATATTCTGCCATGTTTTTCTTGATGCTACGATGTCTAAGCATCTTTTTACATTACCTGTAGCTGCTAATAAAAAAATGAAATTCATTAAAAAAAATCTTATATTCTTAGGAATGAAAAAGATAAAACAGTAATAAAAAAGCTCCTCAATCCATTTATTAAAAGCTTTCAAACTGAAGGACTGCAGTTTTTCATGTCTCCCATTTGTACACCAGCACAAAGCCTCACCGCTCAGGTCCAACGGCTCAAAGGCGTTCCAAGATGGCTGCACACCTGCCATGGAGGTGGATTGTCCTGATTATGTATGGAGATCACCTCAAGGCCTCTGCCAGCTACAAAGAGCAAACACACCTTGAGTTGCTGGTTCAACACCGGTCAAAAGCCTGTCATTTGAAAACCCGCTGACTGCCCCCTCACTAAGAAAGGATAAACCCTAGCTGTATATCCTCTATCCCCCCCACACACCCACACACACACTCTGACTCTCACACATACACAAACACACACACACACTTCCTTTTTCTTTCCCTCCATTGCCTTCTCTCTCTCTGTGTCTCTCACATAAGAAGCGCTGAAATGCACCCCAGGGCCAAATCGCACAGAACAACCCCTCTGAGCCAGAGAAAAAAGCTGGAATCCGTTTGCCCTGATATTTCACCAGCACCAGCCAGGAGCGAGGGGAGAGGGAAAGACAGAGGCAGAGGAGAGAAAGGGAGAGTGAGAGAGGGGAAAAGGGACTGGGGCAGAGAAAAGGGGATAGATGGGAAAAACGGCGGACCAGGGTTGTATTTATTGGGGGTGTGAGTGCCGCGCTGCAGGCTGTGGGACGGCCGGGAGAGTGCAAGGTGTTGCTGCTAGGTGTGGTTGGGTCTTACAGAGAGGAAGGAGTATGCATAGATAGAATGGAGAAGGAAAAAAAAGAGGGAGAGATGGAAGGATTGGTCATGCGCAAGGTAAGAGTGAGGCTTTGTTTGATTGTATATGGTGGTGATGGAGGGAGGGAGGTGGGGATATGGGGGATTGGAAGGAGGGGGCTGGAGCTGTCGTCTGTGGGGTTATTATTATTGCAGGCAATCTTTGTGTGTGTGTGTGTGTTTGTGTCTAAGAGAGAGGAGGAGAGATGAGGAGATATGAGATTCAGCTGCGGGGCCATTATTTTTTTTCCTGACGCATGTCATGTGGCAAAAATAAGGTTTGAGGTCAAACACTTTGTGACATCAGCGTGCGCAGGCTTCATTTGCATATCTAACAAGAAGCTGGCCATGCAGGTGCCGTCTTGGTACTGGTGGGTTTAGGCTTGTTATTGATCTATTAGTTCCTGTGGGAGGACTTAACTCAAATACAGTCAGTGACTTCCGGTGCAAACACAAGTAGGCCTTGCTGATTAACATCTCTCCCGCGGTTCCAGTAATAACTGAGAAAATGAGTATATCAACAATGAGAAAAGAACAGATAAGGAAAAAAGGGCAGAAAGCATAAAAGGATAGAATGGTATGAATGAGAGCAGAAAGAGTGGAAGAGAAAAGCATTTTTTTGCCATTTCACCCAGTTTAATAGGAGGACAGTTAATGGACATTTTTTTTTTAATCGGACAGTGGCATCAATCAAGAGGTGTCAGGCAGCTGCTGAATCTGGGTTGTGGTCCTCTTCACAGATGACTGATTAGCAAGCCAAAATCACCAGATCCATCTTCCAACGGTCACTTTTATTACAGTCATTTTTAAAGTGACAGCAACCTGCCTTGTCTCACAACACTGGCCACCGCATATATATTCTCATCTTCTCTCCACCTCGCACTTTCCCTCTCTGCATCCGTCTTCCTCTCACTTTCTGTCACTGAGTATTTGGTCAGTCACTGCCCTGTTGTTTCTCCCTTTTTTACCTACTTTTATCAGAGTTTCTGTCTCTCTCCAGTCCCCCTCTCACCCTGTGTTGGCACTATACTCTTTCCAGCCTCTGTGCTGGGCAGATTGAGGAGATGTGGGGTCAGGGAGGTGTGGAGAAGAGACAGAGTGACAAAAAAGTGAGACCCCATTGTCTAAAGGGTGTGTTTTAAATCCCGTACTCCCCAGAAAAGGTGAGACTTTTTTTTTCTTTTTTGCACAGATTCCCTGCTGCATTGCATCGGAACAGGGATCCTCCATTCCCATGCACAGAATGAATGTAAATGAAACAGAGTTAGCCTGGAGTGTGTTGGTCACAGCTGCATTTACATGAAGAAACAGACAAGGTGACATTAAAGTTGGAGGCCAGGGAGTGTTAAAAATTTGTTTTTGTGGCCAGCATGTAATAATGTGTTGCTGGAAAAGGTTTGTCAGGAGGCTGTCTGGGGGTAGAATTGTGTGTTGGAGCTTGTCAGTCAGATTTCTCATCTTTTCTTGCTTCAGTTTACTTACAGGCTGCATTCAAAATAAATCACTGCATCAAATAATCATTGTGCAATCATTCAAAATGGCAGCTGAGCTATGTTTACCCAATGGTTTGCATACATGTGTGCGCGTAAATGTGTGCGAGTGTGTATGAGGCCAAACTCGAAAGAGCACTCCTGTGTCTTGGCAGCAGATATGCTAATCGCAACTGACATCAATCTGAAAAACATCAGCCGGAGTAACATGTGTCTAAGATTACATTTACAACCTTCTGAGCAAAGAGGGACAGAGCAACAGACACGCACGTGTGTGCGCACACACAGTAAAGATAAAGTGGGTCAGGTAAAAACAAGCAAACGTATTTCAGAGACAGGCTGCCATTTGCAATGTCCTCAAAAAACAACTGACTGAACAGCTTGTCGAAACATTAAGGCTCAAATTTGAAAGCTTTGGAGTCTTCTTAAACACAGGAAGGATTATTCTATTAAACAAATGTGCCCTTTGTTTTTCACTGCCAGATTAAATACCTCAAGCTTTAAACAGAGACAAAGAAAAGCTATTACTCTCTCTTTTGTTCAAACCTTTAAAGCTAAGTTATGGGTTCCTTTGTTTTCTAGAAACAGAGGGTGGAATATGTCATTTTTTCCTCTTCTTTTTAGGCTGCGATATGCATTAGCATGTGGCCTGGGTCACATTTTACAATGAAGCACCTGAACATCAGAGTGGATTGGGCGGGTATAAAATATGTGTCCTGCTAAACCCCATTTGGATGGAAGTCTTAGATGTGAGTTTGTGTTAAGGGTGGGGTGGAAGGGGGGAAATAGAGTGACATAACACACACAGGAAATCATAGTAATGGTGCTAGCAGCTGTGGCTTACTAAGTGAACACATACGACTGTAGATATATGGTTCTTCCCTAAGATGGGTTCAGATGTGTGTCCGCGAGAGGGAGGGAAACATGGACGGAGTGTTTTAAAAAGCAGACTCCATATCTTCATATTTTTAGATCACAATGTTTGGATTTAAACGTAAAACTATTCCACAGACTGAGAGCAAACGATTTAGGGTCTGATTATTTGTCAAAGCCAAAAAGAATCCAAACAGAAACAAACTTTGTTTCTTCACCTTTCTTCCTCTCACTTTCACACAGACACATTGAGTCGGTGGGTCTAAAGGGCAGTGATGAAGCTCTGAATTTGTCCTGAACATCTGCCAATAAAAAAAAATTACTGCAGCGTTTTGCGCTAGAAATGTCTGATGACAAGCAGTAACTAGCGTAAAATTCCCCTTAGATTAAATGTCCCAGGAGTTCTATTCCCATCCGGAAAATGCACACATCCGCAAGACTGCACAGACATGCGCACAAACACACAACCTGTAAACCTCGGTCGGCATATAGCTCTCAGCAGGGAAAAAGCACAGGAAGAAAATACATATTCTATAATGCAGACATACATCGCTTTCAGGCACTGGCAGAGGCGCGCATGCAAACACTGTCACATAAGCAGGCTTTAGAATATGTTGTATAGACTGGACATAAATACGTGCATGTATGTATAGAAAAACACTGACTTACTCTTAGACGTTCAGACTGGAGACACACTGGGGGGCAAATCATAGCAGGAGACTTGTAGCGTGTTTGGCTGATTACCAGTCCAGCAAATAGCAGATAGAGCATGCTCGCACTGCCACCTCCATCCTCCTACATAGATATGCACGCACACCTGCTTTCTTTTTCTTTTGTTTTTTCTGTGTGTATTACTCAATGTGCTGATTGTTGCAATCATTTGTTGCTTTGTTTTATTCAGCTTTTTTTTTTTATCTTGGCTAGTTTAAGAGTTACAGCTGACTTCAGCAGACAGGTAGCAAATTTAAGATACAATGGCATACTTAAAAACTCCAAACGTTTGCATATGAGGTGCATAATTGGATAGAGTGAGGAGTATTGTGGTTGTAGCATGAGAGAAATATGGATATCATGTAGGAGAGAGAAAAATGTGGTTACCATAGTTTTTCTGGTAGTATCTTTTTTTCTCTCACACTTCTTGCTACTGTTGCTTTTCTACATGTGCTGACACTATAAACCTATAGTGTGAGTCTTGTGACACATGACAGATAGCCATAGCTGTCAGTAAGGTTTGAGAAATCCTCACATGTTATTCTACTTCAATTGGAGAGGAAAGTAATCAGGAAGAACAGAGTAACACAACTGCTCTTTAAAAACAAATAGACTTTATAGCTGTGACAGTATTTTACGAACCTCATTGTGGAAATATGATTTTGCTTGTCTTCCAAGAGTAAACTCATTCTGTTTTATATTTTTTAAAGGAAAAAAACACAGACACAAAGTAAATTATCATTGTTTGTGTAAGCTATAAAATGTTGTGTAACTCTCATACAGCAGAAGCTAACCCTTTAGCATGTCTCACAGGAAACTAATGAATATTATTCACCTCACTCATTTTAAACACCAAATTTTACATTTTTTATTTAAACAAAAACAGAACAATATACATGCTATATTGTAACAGAAAGAAACTGGAGCAATGCTAGCTTGGTTACAAACACAGGTCACATGACTTTGACTACTTCTTTTAGCGCATCTGTCAGTTCAGTCTCTAGCAGAGAAGCAGAGAAAAGTTAAGCTGCGAGAATGCATCAGGAATAAAAATAGAATTATTTAATATTTTATCCATCTGATCAATTTTTTATTTTTGCTATAATTTAAATTTTATTTTTTTATCCATTTGTATTTCCTCCTTACTTTTTGCCTGTTCATCTATTCATTTTAAACTAATTGCTCATAGAGCAGAACACAACCGTCTCTCTGCTACCTAGAGTTTGATGCCAGCATGATGTAACTCTTATATGACTTCAATTGAATTCTTTTTCCTACTACCCTTTGCAAACAGTTTGGATGTTTAAAAGAAATATAAAGTTGGAAAAGAACATTAATTTCAGCTTGGTTTGAAGCTCTATCATATCCAGACACAGCCCATACATCACAATAAATTTAATGAATGTCTATTTTAGAAGCAGACACACTAGGGAAATTTTATATACACAGTACGCAGAGCCACCTGGTTCTCATGCACGACTTCCAGCTGTTCTAATGCAGGGAAAGTTGAGGGAGAGCATATGAAGGTCATACAGAGGTAAACCTAAATAAAGTCTCTAACTGGACTGCTTTACAAGCCTTAGTTAAAGACATTGATTCAGTAGTAAAAAAATATTCAGCTTAGTAGAGTGAAAGTTGCAGTTTATAGCTTGTATGTTCATATCATCTCTTGGCATGTGTTTCCTTTGCCACAGTTATGTGCAATAATTACATTAGACTTATGACCTTTCAGAAGCACGGGAGGGGACCGAGGAAATCCTTGAACATCTTAATTCAATCTGTTTCAGACTAGAAAGGCCGATTTTGGGAGAAGGCCGCACACACAACATGCTCAGAAAGGATGCCAGCTAAAGCGGCACACTGCTTTTTATTTTCACTTCATGTTCTTCAATGAAAGGTACTTTTGTTGACCGTACGCTGATTTACTTTAATGAGAAACATTCCATTGTGCCAAACGCTTGTTAAACAAACTGAACTTTATACCCCTCTTTCTTGTTTGCAAATTCAAATAAAAAAAGGGGGACACAGCGGTAGATGCGTGGCTTGGCTGTTAAGGATTGCAAAATGCACACACACACAAGCTCACAAGCATGCCTAAATCATTCAAACACTCACACAACATGCTTTAATCCCTTATTCTTTACACCCCAGACTGTGTTATCAGCTGTAAAGAAAATTCAAAAAGCATGACTTTGACAGAATAGGATGAAAAGCAATATTAGAGGAGGAGGGGACATACGAGGAAGGACAGGACAGGACAAAGAACTAACTATGCAACAGTACTGAACTTGATACTCACAGCTTTAAACATAGTTGAGTTAAAAGGCTGCGAGAGTGTTTTTCAGCCTGCATGTGTGCATGTGCATAGTATTGACAAGCTCAGGCCTTGATCTGTGAAGAGGAGGTGATGGTGTCTTAAGAGTTGGCTGTGTACAAATTGTGTAGATTTAGCCACTGGAAACAATCATGTAGCGTGTGTGTGGATGGAGCAACTGAAAGCAATTCCTCAGAATAACTGGTGAGTTGGACTACCTGCTGGCATGAGCTAAGCTGTAGATCGATAACAAGTGTGCGTGCGTGTCTGTATATGTGAGAGTGGTTGTCGTATGTTTATTTGTGTGTGAGAGTAGGTAGGTGTGGGTGTGGATGCGTGTGTGTGTGTTGTGGTATCATACAGTTACTGGAACACTTGCTATATTTGGCTCCCTCAATGCAACATCGGGTTTTATGAAAGCAATCCATCTGAATCGCCACAATAAATTCCCATCAGCCGACAATTTCGTAAGTGAAGCTAACAAGTGTTTCTAAATTCTTTATAAAATTACATCTGAGCTAGAACAGATTAGATGTTAGAAACAACATTTAGGTCAATAATACAGTTTAGACAACATGTCAGATCAATACAGGCACAAAACACACAGCTGTGCACGCATGCACACACATACACAGATTCAGTTGCCATGGCGTCCGTATGCTTTTTGCATGTTCTTGTCACACCGGCGATGTGTGTGTGTCATGTGCTGAAGGGCATGGTGACCTAAGCAGCCAGCAGCTTTTCCTCAGGGCTGACACTTCCATTACGCTCTAACAACACAGACAGGCACCGTCCGGGCCCACTGCAGCCGAGACAGGTTCTGACAGCCTCCCTGTCACTTATCTGCATACTAACACCATTGCTGTATCACCGAGAATCATTTCAAAAACGATTTTGACACATGTTTGTATATCCAAAGGATCATTTCAATAGGTGTTGCAGGTGTAATGGTCATGAAATGTGCAGAAGGCCCTGAACCCTTCAGCCTATCGGTTTCTACTGTTTGCCAAGCAGTGTTCCAGGAAAACAACATGCAGACTTATGATGTAACATATATATATGAGGGGGTGGGGGAGGTGGCAGAATGTGCATCAGGATTACTTGATCAGGTATTGTGGATGCAGTGGAATAACTGGTTGAATCAAATTACATTATACACAAATTAATTTTATTAAAACCAGACTGGACTTAATTAAATTTTCCCTTTTATACAGAATAAATTTGATCATTAACAGTCAAAGGAAAAAGTGCTTTGTAAATAAATAAATACAGTATATATGAATATTTCAATTAGGTAAATAGGACACTTAGATACATTTCCAGTCCAGTGATTTTACAGAATTAAAAATGAAATGGCAAAACAGACTCCATAGAAAAAAAAAATGTGGTCTGCAGACTTCACACCATTGTGATGGATTTTATTGCAAATAGAAATGCCAAAGCTGTAAAGGATGGGCTGTTACAACATGGACCACATGTATACGAAGGCTCCACAAACAGAGAACCCCAGTTGCAACACAGTGTCATTGCTATTCCGACTCAGCTTTACAATAACACCCTGCCAAGTAAAACGGAATTTTACAAAAATGGAGAGAAGGACAAAGCTACAGCTTACAGTACAAGACTGATACCTGCTAATGTTACATCAGAACTGCATTCCAAGATCTGAAAACAAGCAATGAAAAGGGGGAAAAGAAGGGTTGTGAATGTTGAATTATGATTTTTATTCCACTGATCAAAACATGCCATCCAATGCTAGGACATATTGTAAATACTTTAATGTATTTACAATCTTGCATTTTACATTGTGAAACAATTACGTTAAGTTTTACATTAGCTAATTTTTACTCAATGAAAATAGAAAAAAGGAGATTCTAACTTTACAGAGTCGATGCTACAACACTATTAGTGCTACCACTGATTAAAATATCTCCAACTTGGTGCTCCCTACCCAATTGGTTGTTAGTATCCTGTTGAGCATGTCTCCTTGTAAAAAGAGGGAGAAAAGTTGATATGTCTGGCCTGACACCAAACATAATCAGTGCCTGAAAACAAGAGGGAAGAGTTTTGAAGCCCTTTTTGATGTCAGCAGCAGCTTGGAGTCAGTAATGAGGATGTTGATTTTGTTCTGATTATGGGATTGCTGGTTTGTTTGTTTATGTGGCTCAGCTGTGTCCATCCCTCCTGCTGTGCTGCATGGACACTAACTGCCAACATGTGAATTAAAATTACTCACCATCCAATTAGTCACACTACTCACACACGGAGCAGAAAATGTTCATCGCAACAAGAGATCAAATTTAGACCGCCTATACGAAGACCTAAGTTTCACATGAGATGTATCTGACTGAGGATACACTGATAAACAACAGAGCTATATAATCATGTTGCTGCAACTATGAAAATGACAGCAGCTTAAATTTCTTTTTTAATACAAATTTCAGAATGATGGTTTAGCCGAGATGAAAAGTTTAACATATAAACAAAATCCACCTATAGAGAATTCTCCTCTGACCTGCAGACAGATTTGCATGATTGTACATATAAACACTCAACTTACAATGGACAAACTCAAAGGAAACATCTCTAGTCTCTCACACACTGGGAAGTCCACGATGCAGTTAAAAAGCGACAAAACAACTCATCCTCGCTCAAACCCTCTTAGCAAAAATGCTAAAATCTGAACACTCCCATTATACATAATTTAGGGGAATCTATATTCATAGAAGTGTGGGGCGTGTTGTGCTCAATGGGGTAAAACGCCCCTGTGTGGCTAATGGAATGGCCTGAGTTGCATGATTGAGTGAAATGTGCTGGAAAGATTGGGAGGAATTTTAGTGCAGATAAATAAAGGGGAGATTCTGCCTTTTACTAGGCGTCAGCATTAATGCAGCATCTCCCCAGGTGATCAACACATTCAAATGGAGGGATGGGGAGATGGAGAGAGAAAGTGATGGGGAGACAAAGCATGGAGGAAAGGGAGAGTTAGATTGGAATATACATGGGAATGAGACAGAGAGAGAGATAGGACACTTGAAGAAATAGCCTGCCTCAAACTACTCCGCATGCACAAGGGCCAAAGTATAGCATCCCATATATCATTGTAATGTTACCATTGGAGGGTTCAAAGGAAGCTAAAAAAAAGGGAGTGAAAAAAATGGGTCTTTGGAAATTCAAAGTCAAAATAACCGAGGGACATTATGAAGCTTCTGCAGTAGTTGACTTGAGAAGGCCAAGGCTGTCACGTGCATTTCTGTCCTTTTTTCCTCTTCTTACCCTCCATAATTTTATGTCAAATGTGAGCGAGGAACTCTTTCTTTCCCACTCCCACTTTCCACATCCATTACGTTTGGAGAGATGCAAAGTGAACATTTCAATTGGATTGCAATGGCCAGTTAGCGCTGCTTTGATCCCCACTCTGCTCTTTGAGGGCTCCATTGTTCCTGATTTGCTGGCTTGATTTCCCTGCCTGTGGATAATGGCCAAGGAGCCAAAGACGAGCCTGCTCCCATCAACCCATTTATCCTTATCACAGGTTTGATGCTCGAAACCTATATAGAATTAAAAGATATACCCTTAAGATGTGAAGTGCCTCAGCTATGTGGATACAGTGACACATAAACTGGACCTCATTGGACAACACTTATTCACACAAAACACGTCCCCACACAAAACGCAGAAGCATTAATAACAAAGACACATTTCTCTGGCACCTGAAAGGGGGCTAATGTTACAAAAAAGTGGCAGTTACAGTATTGTTAGCGTTCATGGTCCTTTATCTCATCAATCAAGCACTGACATAATAAACTGCTGCAGAAGTGATTTAAAGCATAGAGACATTTCTTCTTCATCATTTCAATTGTCCGACATCGCATTTTAGAGTCAAGCCGAATGATATGCATGTTATCTGAATGCTTTTGCGATTCTTTAATACAAGGCATCTGTTTAACTCAGCGTGGTCCCTTTTAGCAGAGTCGAGCATGCCCTTTGACATCAAAAAGATTCTTATTTAGTCAGTGAAAGAGCATAATTTCATTTTTCATGATCAAAGCTACAGGCCTCTCTATATAATATTCGGAATGAAAAGGAGCTCTCACAAGTGTTTGTGCAGACATTGTTGTTTTCCACTGGTCTGCATGCGTCTTAAGAAAAAAGGCTTTCTACTCAGCCATAAAGAATCACTGCTTTTATCTCTTTTCAAATGTAATATTAAAGGCCAATCATTTCTTTCCAAATACACCTTTAGTGGAGCAAACATTTTTACATGTTACACGTGTCACTGTAATGACCACATGTGAAAATGTGGGGTTTTTTTCAGTTGGATGCCTAAAGCAGTAAAACGTTCGTACAAAATTTCTTTTACAGAGCCATGTTAAAAATTCCTTTTCAGCTGTATGCATTTATTATCTCTAAATTTGCCCCGGAGGTGACCATTGATCAGCTTTACGCATTTGATTGTCTGGCTTTGACTTTAAACCAGCAAATAACCAGAGCCTTGTATCGTTCTGGCTCTCCCACACCCAACCTTAAGATAACTTTACTACAGCGCATGTAAAGAGCGACTGCAGAGAACATTTGCTCAAGTGTCTGGTCTCCTCCCTGATACAAATGAACAATTTGTTTTCCATTTCTTTCCAAACCTTCATCTCAGCCTTTCTGCTTTGAAGTAGTGGGTGGAAAGGGAGGAGAAGGGTAAGAAAGGGGGGCTTACAGATTGAACGATAGTGTGTTTGTCTTCAAAGAGTCCCAGCTTGCTTACAAATGCACTGGCAAGTACAACACCTTCAAGGTGAAATTGATAAATCTTGTGGTGAGCTCTTTCATGGCAATAATAAGCAGAATTTGTAGGAAGGCTGGATGGATTTTTTTAGATGCAAATGTTGTCAAACATCACCAGGGCGAAGACTAAATTGAACTGTGCCAAGTAGATAAGAATATATTGAAAAAGCACAGAGGTACATAATTACATTCATGAACAATATCCACCTGAGTCTGGTACAGCTTAATCAGGACTGATACAGTGTTTTATACTTTCTGTGCTCAAAACATTCCCTGTTTGCCCTTTGATCATCACCAAAGTTGGCTATCTTCAATAAATTTCACATTTCTGAAATAACCACATCAGTTCTCCTTTACATATCAAACACATGATCTTATTGTAGTCATTCAGACAGAAACTTTCTCCAGGCACAGAGCGAGTGCAAACAAACAAGCCATGAGGGGAAAAACAGAAAGACAAAGAGAAAAGGGAGGAAACTCATCAGTTGTCCATCTGGCAGATGACATCCTTTGTACCCTCTCCGTCATTTCTTTCTCATCTGCTAGGATGGACAGAATCTCCCCTCTCTCCCTCTCTGGGATGACTGTTTCACTGAAGTCCCTGGAGACACCTTTTTCCTCTGTCTCTTGCTTCTCTTGCTTTCAGTGGCTGCTATTTTCCTGAAACTTTATGAATTAGTTACAACCCTTTTTTCCCCCCTTCTTCACTTCTCTTACATTCTCATCCTTCAGCCTGGACACAGATTCAACACCTGCCTCGAAACAAACTGTCCGTCTCTCCGTCCAGCTGTCTGCTCTCCCTCCCTTTATAAAACGTCCCTTTTTCTCAATTCCTGTCCAGTCCAAAACCTCTCTGGGAAAAATACTGGACGAAATTGGAAAAAAAATGCATATAGATATATAGATAGATATATATTTTCAAGAAAAAAAGTTAATGCTCTCACATTGTTAAATGAAATGCAGCTGCAGATCGAATGGCCTCCCAACTCCCTGCTGTTCCCCCCTTTTCTCCCACTCCTTCCAAGATTGGGCAGACACAGGGGGTGGCGCGCATGTGTGTCCATGTCTGTGTGTGTATTTGTGTGTCCAACTCCTTTGTGACCGCTTTCCTGAACCCGAACCCTCCCTGCACGGAGGGAAATGGTGGACTGTGGCAACGACAGGGCAGTTTTACAGTGCACTGGGCTGAATGTTAAACTTATATTTAATGTATGACATTTCACACAAATCATCCGGCCACAGACATGACCCTGGGGTATTCCGCAGATTGCTTTTTCAGTGCCTCAGCAACTGTGGAATTATTCGTCCCAGAGAGAGCGAGACAGAGAGAGAAAGAGAGAGAGAGGAAGAGGAAAAACCTTTGAGTTTGGCGAAATGATTGCCCTCTCACTGCTCTGGCCATCCCACTCTGGAAGCTCTCCCTCTCTTTTCTCTGTGATATCATGATCGCAGGGCCGTGCCAAATTGAAAACATCTTGGCAGTCTGGAGGCTGTATGAAATAACCATATATTATGTGTAGTATAACACCCGATTGGATAGCAAAACAATTATGCTGTTTTTCAGTCTCAAAAGATTCCTTGTGTTGCTCTCAACCCTCCGCTCCCTTCATTTCTATGTAAAAAAATCTTCAGAGGGAAGTATGAAAATTATCTGAGATTTGTAAATTGGAGTTGGAGTTTAACCCCATACCCCCTCCTAGAATCTCGTCTGACATGAATAAGTGTACAACAGCTTAGAGAAATATGTACAAACCCAACCATGGCCATCTGTACGGATTAGGAAAAAGCGCTGTAAATATCTCAAATACTGTATCGTTTTTGTGTTGACACGGTATGGAAACAGTGGGAACAACAATAACAGTTCATGAATACACAGTGAGAAGTGCCCTAGCACCCCCAAAACATTGCATCCCTGAAAATAAACACAGTGTTGTCCTTTTTTTTCTCTCACAATGTCAAGCTTTTAAAATAGCAGAGCCCCACAAAGGGAAAATTCAACATTTTCTTGCTTACTTGTTGAGTTAGTCTTGCAAAACAATGTATATGATACAGTATAACAGATTCTAAAGCTGGCCCATCCATTTTATCTGAGGGGACATTTTTCAGCATTTAGGTTTAGATATGAGAGGCATGCTGCCCACTACATCAGCGTCACTCTCTTTTCTCAAGGTTAGATAGCTGTGGAATTTTATGAGCATCAGGGTATAGATACCTGCCACACTGAAAAGAGTCAAGACACACAGAAAACATTAGCAAAGCAATCCTGGTGTCTAATAATGTTTCGTCTACATTTGTCCTCTTTTTTTGTATTATGCAACCACTCAGGTTCCTTCATGGCTTTGTTATAAAATTAAAGTCTTCTTTAAACAACTGGGATAAGACTGGAATTTTTGGATCATGGCTAATAATGAAAAAAAAATGATCACGACTGTAAACTTTACTGAAAAAACAACTAAAGGCTCTTTAGTTTCCCGTTTATGGCAAACATTTGAAATGCTTAAAAGTCCAAATCAAAAAATGTTCAAAACAATTATATTTATTGCTTTGCCTCTAAGCTTGGATTTAGGGTAAAATGGAAAAATATATTTGCATGTGTGTGTGTGTGTTTTAGGCTCACTTATGATAAACAACAAAGATAAGAGGATCTGAATCTCTGCATTGTGTCTAATTATGAAGGATCATTTGATACAGCGAACAACGTCAACATTGTAAACATTACAGAAAGATAAAAAAGAATATCATACACTGTTAAGTCCCCCTGCACCACACACACACACACACATAAACACATACAAAGACTAAGTCACAACCACAGTCAACAGCATAATTATCAGTTTCCCCACAGGGCGTTAGGAAACCTGTTCCTAATTGGAACCCAGTTGGGACTTTACATGGATTAAAATACATGAGGCTTCAGCAACAGGAAAACACACATGCACACACACAAATATAAAACCTCACCAGTCCCTTGAGTTGCCAGTGTTTTCCCCAAATTTTTATTTACGCTAAGTCTTGCATGATCCCCATTGTCTCGCTACACACGGGTCGAGCACAACAATACGGGTCTCCAAAGCACAATTACGCCACTATTTTCCCCTTGTTTTGTATTCTGTTTTTCTTTATTTTTGTTCCATTTCCCTGACTTAAGCTGTTGTCTAATGGACAGCACCGTGACAGAGAGGAGTTTGGTATCAGATTGAAGCCAGTTGCCCTTTTTGCCAATTTGCGAGCAGCCTCCTCTGTACTTGTAAGATGGCCAATTAGCTGACCGTCTGACAGAGGCTCTCTGACTGTGGCTATTAAAACACACACTCGTAGGCACACACATGCACACACACGCAGAGCAAGTGGGGAAGCACACATACATTCACATCTGTGCACATTAGCACACACACAAAGGGCAGCGCTGCCGCTGACTGTCCATCTCTATCTGCCTTTTTTTCTTTTGCAAGATGGGTGCCTAGGCCTCACCCCTCACCTTCTACTCACAATTAGGAAGACACACTCTTGCTAACATACAGATGCTCACACACACACACACACACACACACACACACACACAAGGTTTTCCTTGCCAAAAGATGCCATGCTCATTGACCTCTTTCTAATTCTTCCACCTCCACCTGTGCTCCTGCCACCATCCTTTTCTTTACCTCCTAAAAAATTTCTTCTCCCTCTCCATTTAATCTTCCTCTTCTCTCAACCTCGCTTCCATTTCCTCTCCTTTCCAACTTCTGTATCCTCTCACACTTTTCCCTTATCCTCATCTCCTACCATCTTCAGCTATAAACAACCATCCTCTCCATCTGACTCTATGCCATTAGTCTGACTCCTTTCATCTTCTCTTGCAGCTTTTAACTTAAACTCATCTTTACCACATCTATTTGGAATATTAGTGTCTCTCTCACACACTTTCCCCCTTTTCAGCAGTTCTGGTGGTAATTTTTCACACTGTGCGAGTGCTTACTGTCATATACATTATTGGGAATTATCCATCCATCCAGCTAAATCAAGGAGTATGCTTCTTGCTTTATTTTCTGAATTAAATTGACAAAGTATAACAGAAATATGTGGTCTAAGACTATTTAACATGAGCATTCCAACATAAAACATTTGGACAAATTTTTTTTGACAGACCACACAATATACATATTATTTATGATAGATTTATCATCAACGTAGATACACTGGTACTGGAGGTCTAAAAAGAACATACTTTTTTCTGGTAACTTTGCCTGGCATGGTAGGGATATTAAAAACTTAAACCATTTCTGTGGAGCACTGCAAACCTGAGAAACGACATTCAGACATCCCAACAAACATGTAAACTCATGCACCTGGGGGACATTTACCCTAGATCTTGACCCCCAACATCCCCTTACCCATCCCTTATCATTGTGGTCCATCAGAAAGGTTTGTTTCAAGTCTCTACTGCTGTCCCATCATCTCTCTCTCTTTCTCTCTCTCTCTCTCTCTCACACACACACACACATAAAACTAGTGTTCATGTTTAAGGAGTCTTCTGCAAACACACATGGTGGTAACAGAGTGCCAAGGATGAGGTCAACAGCTCCCAGAGACTACGACTGTATGAGGTACAAACACCTGCAGGCTTACATGTGTGTGCAGCAGCAGTACAACATTCAACATTCATAAAGGAGAACCATATAAAGAGACAGTTTGTGTGACAAAAACACACACATACATTCAGTCATATTTGCAGAGAGGAAATCCACACATTTTAACTTGGAAAATCAAATAAGTAAATACATTGCACGGACATTCACTTCATCACAGTGCACCTGCATTCTTGAGGACTGTCAGCGGCAGTCAAAATGGTGGACACAATAACAGCGGGCTCAGCTTTGATTTCTAATATGGAGGAAACAATTCCATTTTTCTTTCGTAGAGGTGCTCATACCGAGAAATAAAATTTAACCTACTTCTTTCTTTCTCTCTCTCTCCCTCTCACACACACACACACATACACCATACCTTCCTTCTTGTTCCCTTTTCTTTGACAGACGTAGGACATTACTGTGTGCTGACTTCAGCTGTAACATTGGCAGAGGGTGTTAAGACAGAACAGTATAAATACAGAACAAATACACCGAAATTCTACTTAAAAAATTAGTGTGGCATATATTATGATTTTGTGCCTTTAAAATAGTTGAGAAAAACAAATTTTCAAAATTGACAGACAGATTCCACAAAATCGCCTGCACAATGATGGAGGCAGATAACAGTAAATGAGACTTTTACGAGTGTTGTCACAGAACAAAACTAACAAAGAAACTTTACTTTTGCTGTGCTTAGAACTATTTGCATTGGAAATGCAATCTGTATGCATATCTGCAATTATTTCTAATTAATTTCATCTAATTCTTGGGAGACTATTTCAGTCCCAGAATTAACACAAAAGAACTTCTTGCCTCAGTTCTCACACCAAAGATAATTATAAAGTTAAGAGGGTTTGCTAATTTAAAAATGCTATCTGCATGACATCAAATATACATCTTTGATCTCACTCTGTCCCTGATGGTTAAATGTCTTTAATTATATTCCAAAAAAATTAACTTTTCTGAATAATTAACAGTTGGCTTTTTGTTTGTATGTAGAGTGTGTTGCATACTCTTTGCTTAATTAATGCCAAGGACAAACACTATACGATTCAAATGTGCAGAAAATCCATCAGTTGCATATCAAAACAGTGTACTGTTTCCCTTGGTTTTACGCAAAACATGCAAATAGTTTTGCCATTCCACACACATGATTTCCACAATTTCCTTGAATCTCAGAATACCGTGAAAAGTCAGCTGGAGATTTTCTGAAGATCGCAGAAAGGACACACACGACCCTGATGTGTTACTGACGACCGGGGTGGGACCTTCTCTATATCTCATTATATATATTCCTATAGCAGATCAGCATCTACCTGGGGGAACATGTATACATACAGGGAGCTTGAGAAAGAGTCAGATGATTCATATTATCTTTATCACCCTGCCACAGGAGTCGACTTGCTTCCCTGTTCCCCCTCCTTCACCATTATGTAAAACTATGGATTATGCTTGGTATGCACATGAGTCCTGCATTCAGAGGTGTGTGTTTCTATGCATGTGTGCATGTTAGTGACTTTATAGAATGTGCTTGAGAGGAAAGTGGGGACTGGGGTGTATATACATCTATGCATGCATGTATGCACCCATGCAGAGAGCCCCTCCATTTCACAATCTCTCCATCTATCATGCATCCATAGGTCTATCAGCTTCGGGAATGAGGTGTGGAGGAAGAGGAAGGGGCGCAGGGTGCACAGAAATAAATTTAGCCCCCCTACTTTAAAAATGCACATACATTTCCATACATTGGAAAGGCAGTGAGGTGCACACACCCTTGCTGCTGTATCCCCACTATAACCCCCTCGCCCCCCTCCCGCACCATCACCAGCACCCTGACACACACAAAGGCACACGCACACTTAACCAAAAACACAAAATACAGCAAAGATGAATGTGTGTGTCCCGTTCAGTGGGTGTGGGTGAAAATCTACGCCTTGCCATATTTATCTTCATAAGAGCAGAAGGTGCATGTGTGTATGTCTGTATACATAGAGGTTTTGCATTTGGACTAGTTTGTTTTTGTGTTTGTGTGTGTACATAAGTTAATTTACCTCAACTCAGGGGAAAAAAGGAGACTCATGCTGCTCCCCTACTTTTAAAAAAACCTTATGTAGATTCTTCTTGATTCCTCAATATAATGCACATCAAAGTATTGCAGCATACACTGCAGGCCAAAATAAGCAATTCAGTCAGTCGAACGTCACAGGAGTTTGCAAGTCTCTGTTCTTTATACGCTAAATCCACAATTCTCAAACTTTCCTTTTTTCATTACCATACTAAAATGTATTTGTTGATGCATAGATTCTAAATAGTTTAGAGTCTATTTGCCGTCTGTCATGTAGCACGGCTTTCAGATACCGAAACAACAACCACGACCTTTCCCTAAAACGCAGCCCAAACACTCAACCCTTGTAGATAATGACAACCTGTCGTGAGAGAGTAGAGAAACACGAGTGTGGTATTATTAAGCTCGACTAGTTTGTTCAGGAGTGTTTTTGGCTTTTAAAAAGTTCCATTTTGCACTCCCCAGGCGATGCATATGGGGTACCCCAGGGAGGCGTGTGTGTGTGTGTCTGAACAGGGGTGTAATATGTGTGTGTGTACACTAAAATATTCTGACTGAGCTGTCTAGCGGCTCACAGAGCAGAGAGATGTGTCCTGTCTCCTGCATTCAAATGTGAGTGGGTTTTACAGAGCAAAAGTAAACAGATATGCTTGCTTGAACACACACGTGAGAACGTGTGTATGTGCACACCTGCTGTCTTGTATGCATGCATGTGCACAAAAACACACACGAATGCGAGCACAGGACATGTGAACATGCGAGTTTGTGTGTGTATGTGCCTCCCCATCTGTTGTCCGTCTGTATTTCAACATATCTGCCCATCAATCTCATCACATGAGAGGCTGCGGGGCTTCACAATCCTGACAAACACAACAGCGTCATTCAGCCAATAAATATTTAAAAACGAATGTTTCACTCGGGACAGTCAACAAAAAGCTGGTCATGAACGTGCCCTTTCATAGCCTGTGAAGCTACAGTTTTATACGGCAATATAAACCTCTGCAGGTCTACGCTCTCAGTTCACTCCTTAAGCTCTTTAATTCTTTTCCATATCCCGCTTGCAGTATATGGGCTGTAATATAAGATAGCCCAAGACAATGAGCTGTCCAGTTGCTGTGGGGGTTAGCTGACAGTGTGTTATGAAAGTGGAGGCAGAAGGGATACAGAGAGGTCGAGTGAAGGGTAGGATGGGGCCCTTCAAAGAAAATATGACCCTTAAAAAGCCTCGATTGTGCGACTGGAATCCTCCTTGCTACTTTATTTCCTCCCACTCTTCCCTGTTTCTGCCCCTCCTGCTCTCACTGTTGTCCCTCCTTCACTTTTCTCTTGCTAACACAGTCCTTTCACACACAGATGTGTTGTCTGTCAGAACCATGATGATAAATTAGCGCGGGTGCTGCTGGTGAAATAGGAGCTGGTGTCTAAGGGCAGAGGGCGATGCAGTGGACAATGCCAGGGATGAACCACTGATAGTTCAACTGTGAAGTGTGGAGAAACACTCTGCTTGGGACAGTGCTGTGGTTGTGTTTGCTTCCTGTATCATCGAAAGAAAGTTCATACAAGAGTATTTACAAACTTTTCAGACAGAGGAAGTTATTGTTTTATCTGGAAAATATTGTTGCACCTTAAAGTCCTGGAATATAATAAAATATATAAAAAATATAAAAAATAAAGACATTTAAAAAAAGGATTTTAACAGATTGAAAAAAATTTTTATCAGGGTATTTACAATAAAATAATGAATATATACATACATATATAATGGATATATATATATATGTTTCACATGTTAACTTCTTAAGAAAATGTACAAAATGCTTTGTACAGCATCCTTTTTTTATTTTTAGCAGCACCCAGAGCTCAGAATCAAATTATTTCAGATATGGGTGTTTATATTTGTTTGTTGGTAGGGGCAAAAGGGACTTCATGCATCTGTTGCAGTTTTTTAACCTTTTTTTTTAGGAGAGTGATTTTTTTTCTCTTTTTTTTTTACCTGCAGGCTTTGGTTTCTCCTGCGCTTGTTTGTGTCTGCGCTTGGATTTGTGTGTGTGTATGGACATGTGTTTCTCATGAAGGCCCATGCCGGGCAAATTAATTCTCAGAAGTTGCATGGCGGGGGCTCTCCTTCCCTTTGAAATTGGGCATACTGCTCCCTGTAATCAATAAGTCAAGCCATCTCGGCCGCATGTTGCAAACCCCCCGGCACACAGATGAAGAAGCCCAATTTACTCATCATAAATTCTGATTCCCACAATAAATATGAGAGAAAGTCCCACGATATCTGGAATCTCAGGAGCGTTTGAAATGCTGACTGGCCTTCATGTTGGACTGAGTTTGCTTTGTTGGTTGGAGTTAAATAAAAAAAATGTGGAATAATAATGATTTAGTGGACTCAGGATTATTTATTTTGTTCAGAGACTAAAAATTCTGTTTTTTTCTTTTTTACATTTTTTAAATGTATTTATAAAATGCCCCATTTCATGCTAGCATGTACACAACATGCAACATCAAATCAAATACATGTTCCACCTTCAGTAAGAGCACATTACATGCATCACAGATATTTTTGTCTACCTTTTTGACAAATTTTGCCTCTTTCTTAAATCTGGGCATTTTCTAATGAACCCCGACAGGCACCTCCAGACAAGCGGTGACGTGTGCAGGCCAAGGCATGTGACGTTGGGGACATGCTAATCTAACAGACAAGTGCTGTCTCTCCTTTTTAAAGCCCCTTTGCTCAGTAGGCCCAAGCACATGACAATGACCTGGGGAGGGGAAAGTGTGGTGAAAACATAACACACCTACGGGATGGGCACCACTGAGTTGTATCCTTTAACAAAGGCTATTTCAAACGGGGAAGGCAAGAATACAAGGTAAAGGAGGAATGGTTTGCTCACAAGTCAGTAGGTTTTTTTTTTATCAGGATCAGTCCATGAAAAGCTACTTGTGCAAACATAAGTGTTGGCAAGTGTCACTGTATTTGTATGCATGGTGCTAAAATGATTTAATGCAAAATGGCATCCTCAACACCAGTGGCGCTCTATCTATCTTCTTTTTGGCAAGGACTTCCTGCTCTCCGGAGCGGTTCCGTCAATACATGACATTTATGAGACTCCCATGAGCCTCGGCACATGTTGCCCAGACAACTGAGACAGCTTCAGTGCCATGACAACAAAACGCCAAATGCTGTCATGGCCTGCAGCCAGCTTGGTGCTTAAAATTGCCCACAAGTGAACAAAGCAGAACTTAAACAAAAGCCTCTTTCAGTTGATAAGAAGAGAAAATACTTGACATGAGATGATAAGAAGAAAAGGCAGGAATAACTTCAAGAGTAAAGTAAATTAAAAAAAATAAAATAAAAAAACTGGAGAGAAAGCAGTTTTCTGGTCTAGTCAATACAGCTGTCTTTCTTCGCAAGGTAGTGTTAAGACCACTAATTCCTGACCTGTTAGTTACATCTGAGGGGAGAGAGCTTTGCTGGCTGCTAATCCATAAGTCTGCTGCTAAGTGGTTCATCAGCCACTGTCTGAGATCGAATGTCACCAATTAAGATGCTTAAATGCCTGGCTAATTGTGCTCAAAGTGTAGTGCTTTTTCTCTCACACGATCACACATGATTAGCAATAGCATGCACACGCACCTAGCTAATAATGGGCAGTTCAGTGGAGGGGCTTGACAACATGAAGGCAGCTGAAAGTACATAAGAAAATAGACAATGATTGGCAAAACAATTTATCTGAATAGTCACATTATTAGCAATTAAGATCAAACATGTTTCAACTTTATAGGCTAATAAGAGCAACGGAAGCTTTTAATGGCTGAAGATAACACCAACTTGAACAAGCTAATGCTAATACACAATTAAGCCCACAAGAGATTTAATTAACCACTACTAATGATATATAAATAAGGGGAGATTAAATTCAAATACTTCAATATCTTTTGAGAAAATTATTTTCTAGAATATTTTATATCAACTGTAATTGGACAAATTTATTCTTATTTTTTTAAAAAGTCACTTGTTAGCATACAGTCTTTTCTGCACCACATATAACACTTCCAGTGTGTATTTGGAGGAAAAGGAATCCTGTAAAGAATGAGAAGAGATAACATCTGCTCCAGGCCTCTCCTTGCCTTGGCCCACAGGTCTGAGGAGCCTAGCGAATTGTGTCTGAAAGGGGATGATACCCATCGGAATGTTAATGGTGCTAAATATTTCAGAGGTGGGATCATCACATGGCAGCAGAAGGACGGCTGGGTTTCCCGAAGGCATTTAGCGGTTGAAGTTCCCTAGTGATATTGTAAACCAGAAGTCAAAGATGATTTCAATACACAGTTAACAAGGTATAGTTCCTGTCAGAGTGGTTTGAGATGGCTTTCTGTCTCCCCCTTTCTTTCATGAATAAATCAGAAACCCTCCAAAAACATACAATAGATTTCCTTTTGTAACATGTTTGGTTAAAGTTCATTTTGTTGATTTTGATTTAACTTTCAAATCCAACAAATTAAAATTAGCAGAAGAAAAAGACTACTTTAGTCTGAAGTGAATGAATAGATTTCACAGGATGTGCAGCTTTATGTAGAAGCAGCTGCCTTCTGACTGAAATCCCCTCAAATACAATAAAAAAGTAACTTGTATTCCTTGTGGCTCTTTTACAGTGTTTGTCATGATGATATATCAGCTATATCATTACACATATGGCAAATTCAGTTACTATATCCATGACATAAGTGCTTTTTTTAAGGAAAGGAAAAAAATGAAAGAAAGAAAACAAGGGGATTGCCCCAACAGTCGTTATAAACATCTGGTAACCACTACGGTACCTTTATTTCAGCCAAAATAAGTGGTTGTGTTAGCTATGGGAAAGCAAAGAAAAGAGAAAAGGCTCTTTTTTTCAGTCAAAGTTAAATAGAAGTTCATTGAGGGAAGAAAAAAAAAGATAGGAAAATAATGAACAGAAGGAAGAGACTAGGTCTACAATTAAGAGAATTATTGCATGCTCCCAGATGTGTGCAGGGAGGATGACCTGGGAAAGTCAAAGTTGTCCCCCATCAATCATTGCCATATGCTTCAAGAGAAATGGATCCAGCAGGACACTTCATATTCCCCTTTCTGATTAGTTCATTTGAGAGATGGAGGAGGAGGGGAAAAATGAATGGTGGCGTGCTCTGAAAATGGACGGTCCTGGTGTAACCCAAGAACACAGCGAGTTCAATGTCAAAATTAAGGCCTGCTATTTAAGACTTGAGGGATCATTTTTTGTCCAACTCGTCCTCGCTCACTACCCTCCGCCTCCTGTGCTCCATCTTTTCTTTGCAGAGGTCGGTGTCAGAGAGCGATAGAGTGAAGGCACTATGTTCTTAACTCTGATCAAAGCAGGGAAGGAGGAAAGCTTTTCTAATGACTGGCATTCTCTCTCATTTCTTAATCCATCTCTCCTGTCTCCCCATCTCTCCCCTCTCTTTCACTTGCCTTTCTCTCTCAGGGCATTGGTAATTATCGGTGAGGTCTTAGTGACTGCAAATGAAATTACCATTTAAGAGAGAGGGAGAAAGAGACATCCCCTTTGCCATAGGAGAGGGCTTAAGTGAGGCAGCTAGGGTTTCAACTATTGATTTTTAAACTGCTACATCAGAGAGTGTAATGCTTTCATAATTTCAAATAAACTGTCTGGTTACGAAGTACTAATGAGAGAAAGAGTGAGAGCAGACCAAAAGTAGTAAGAGAATGAAGGGGCTTGAATTTTAAGTGTGGAAGTGCATGTAGGGAAATTAAGGGAATGTATTAGACAAAATGATGAATGTTTCAATAATCCCGAAGCAACTAGTAGATCTTTGAAGAAATTTGTGACGGCCCTTAAATATCTTACAAGTAATTATGAAATAATGCTGGATATGTAAATACAAATTGCTTTGCTGCTCTTTAATTTTTAATGTGATTTGTCATAAATGTGCAGACTTATGTAAGAAACAAGAAAAAAACTGAAAATTGCTGTAATTTCATTTCACACAAACACTTCTGCTAAAATATCAATTTTCCAATTGCTGTTAAAAAGAGAAAATGATGGGCAAGTGTAAGGCACACATTCATTAGAAATTTCATATATGATACATGAAGTAACTTTTTGTCCAAACGTAATGCCATGACAAGTTTTTTTCTTAAAATAAAGATAGATAATAAAGATGAGGGATAAAGAAAGGAAGATGGATTTTTTGGATGACACTGCATAAACCCAAATCTCTCTCCCTCTGTCTGTTTTCCTTCCCCTCTTTCTCTCACCACAGACCGCAGGCAGTTGAAGGCAGCTTAGAAATCTCTTACATCTGGAACAGCCATAATTCGTGGGATTTGGCCTGACAGCCATGACAGGCATTGGGGCGGCCAGCAACAACTGTCTCCTGTGTTAGTAGCAGTGTGCACGTTAGCTCCGTGTGTGAGACAATGAAGCGCAAGAAACAGAAAATGACAATATGCAGCGTATGTGTAAACATAAGATTTCTTGTTTAAGCAGGAAACTTTTTGGGCTTTTATCCACTTCAACAGGGTTTCTGCAAGTCTGTAAGTTTGTACACTACATAAGGCGTCTGCATTTATTTATCATATACATTTGCATGGGAAGAAAAAAATAAGAAAAAATTAAATGATGTTCTAAAATCCTCATACCAAATTTGGATTTGCTTGATGTAAATGTTAAACTTTGTGTTTGTGTTTTGCAGCTTTGCAGTTTTCACTAGCTGCGATCGTTTAGTTCTTTTATAAAGTTATATCTACAATAATTCACTCCACCTCACATAGGAACCCTGAATGCATATATTTGAAAAAATAGACTAATAATAAAAATATATTTCAAAGATAGCATTATTTTTTAACACTTAATAAATTTGTTGTAGAAAATTTGTAATTATATTAAAGTCAAGTCAAGTCAAGTCAATTTTATTTATATAGCCCAGTATCACAACAAGTTGTCTCAGAGGGCTTTACATGC
>JBAMHX010000020.1:15561745-15615915 GCA_037177515.1 Pseudomugil tenellus
TATACATATATATATATATATATATATATATATATATACAAGTCAGGAGTTTCTTTGGCTGTTTGGTAGGGTTGTCTGATTTGTTTAGCTTATAAACAAGGAATATCTCACCCACTGACCTCTTCAGGTTTCCTTCACAAGTTAAATCTACTCCAATCTAAGAAGATTTACACTCTATAAGCTAGTATCATGATGGACCATAAGCTTTTCAGGGACAAGTTATATGTAAAAGTTGAGAAAAGTCAAGTAAGACTCTTGAATCTTGAATCATGAATCTCAGTCTTTGTCTTCCATGTACAAACAATGAAATTGGGTAAATGAGCAAGACAATAGAGTGAGTTAATGTGGAGAAAACATGCAATAATTATGTGTATTCAATATGAAGCTGTGACCAAAATTGAGGAAGAAGTCATTTGAAAACAAGCTTGGTAGATTAAAAGAAACAGAATAAAAGAATACATACTCTTAAAGTGTGTCTTGAATCTTAGAAAGATATACAATAAATTTGGTTGCAGATATTTTTCTGAAAAATCTACATTTCATTTAAAAAAACAACAAAAATTAAAAACTCAAACAGTTTTCAACCTTTATTCAGTTGACATTTGGCATTTCTATTCTCCGCTGAATTCCACCAAACGTCAAGTATTTTGATAGCAGACACTCCAAGGCTAACCACTCATTTTAATTCAGTGAGCATCACCTCCCACATGACCTCCAGCCCTAACCCTGACCCCCCCTCCAGCTGCCATTCCAACTGAGCTCTTGGGCCACTAATGAATTATTGCTGACTCATCATAGTCAGCGGTGAGTAATCAACTTGACACTTTAGGCTCATGACACATGACTATGGTGCTTAAATAGTCATTTAGGCTCCACACTGTGCAGTGCAGCTGGGACTCCATGTGCGCCCAAGTTTGGGAAATAAATAAACCAGTCTGCTAAACCAAAAGCAGGCCTTTAAGATCGGAATTCATTCTTGTTGACTAAAATATAAATGTCCGCCTCCAGCTTACTCATTTCTTTGCCAGAACAGATGTATAAAATGCAGTATATTATACAGAGGGTCAAATAAATATAGTAGTTAAATAATAATTAAACAGAATTAACTTATCCCAATCCTTTAGAATAACAAAGCACACAACAAATGTTGATTTTTAGTTAAAGAAAGAGATTATACATTTAAAAGGATTGTGAATCTATAAATGAAATCTGGAGACCAGAGGACAGGGATTATTATATTTTTTTCTTCTATTTATTGAGACAAAACAGAGTAAAAGTCCACGGATGCACACACACACGTAACACACACTTACACATCTCTTGCAATTCGGCCCTCATCAACATCCTTCTTGGAAAATCACTGCTGCTCTGAAAAGTCATTTCAGCCACAGTAGCAGCACGCTCTTAAAGATTCATATTCCTATTTACTGTCTGCCTCTCCCTTTGTGCATGCACACACACACACACACATCACCAAGCCGACCCCAGAAGGGTTAGGTTCATGAATAAAGGAGGGAATTAGAGCAGACCTGGAGAAGTCAGATAGACAGATAGAGAGGTGGAGGAAGAGGCGAGAGCTATTAGATTGTATGAAAAACATCAGAGGGTCGGGCAAATCTACGGTGGGGAGGCATAATCAGTAAACATCAACAGAAGAGGGGAAATCTAGAACAAGAGGGGAGCAGAAGATAAGATGCAACCGAGAAAGGATGCAAGTGAGTTGGAGAGGAAGAGGATAACATAAAAAGAAATGATACATGCAGCTTGCTCATTTAATCACTACTATCAACACTGCAACATTAGTCTGTGTGCACATTTATGGATCCATATGCTTTAACACACCAGATATGTTCTGTAAAACCTAAACGTAGACCCCAACTCCGCACTCACATGGAAAAAAAAAGATTTATTGAATCAAATTATAATTTTATTACAAAACAAATAATACCTTAAAGCAGAGATCCAATAAGTGAGAAAGGCTGGCAGGTATGAGATGGGTGGCCACAACACTGCAATCGGAAATATCATCACACCAGAAAATGACATTATGTGCACTGAGAGGAAGGGGACAGAGAAGTGGAGGGGAGCTCAATGTTAATTTCCAAAACAAAGAAATAATGGCAAAAACAGTGATATGATGAAAACAGAAAAAAAAAAACGTTAGCAATAAGGAGGGTAAACATCCCTCAATCACCAGAAAGGCAGCAATCACCACAATGTGCTGCATTGCCAAGATTTTATAATGTGTGTGCAGGCTGTGTGTGTGCACCCCCTCAGTGTGTATGTGCGAGTTACATTGGGGAGAGACAGGCGTGAGGCCGTTACCCTGCACCCAGATAATAACCTAGTTTTATAATGTTGCATATCTATATTCAGGCCAATTCCCCCTGGGGGAGTCGGAATAATAACGTTGGCCATTTTACCCCTCCTAGCAGGCGGCCATTTTCTGCCCTGATTCTCTGCATGGACCTCTCCTCATTCCCAAGGTAGCACGTAATGGATGCCGCAATGAGATGGAGTGACATTGTGGTGTCTGAAATGTGAAAAGCCTATTTGCCAACCTGCCCTCCCTCAACGGGGTGTCTGGTGGAGATATGGGAGATGTTTATGCCTAATCCTCTTTGTGGTTTCATATGTTGTCATTTCTGATGATTGTCTGTATTTATGGTAAATTGGCAAATTTAGGAAATAGGAGCAAAATGGCACCAAAAATGTTATACCTTTTTGTCCAAAGGAAACGTCATCCCACAGTCATTTCTTAGCCATAATGTGTGATATTTCTGTATATTGATTGTGTGAAGTTTGCAAGTATCATGAAAATACAACCAAACATGTGTTTTATTTAAGTACAAACTGGAACTTTCCCAGCTTGTGGGTATGATAGTTAAAGAAACACTTTTTTTCAGGGTGTGAATTTCTATCAGTCATAAAAGTAAAAAAATAAAATAAAATAATAAAATAAGAAGAGAAATCTGCAGTGATACACAACTGGGGACAAGTCATATATTGCATGGTGCAAAGTATGACATTCACATGGAAACAGAGTTGTGAGGTGAGAAACAGAAGAAACCAGTCACTTCTCATGGAGTGACTGGTTTCACTCCATACTATTCTGGTGAAATACTGTCACCCTGACCAGTCAATTTCAATAAAACCACAGACAAAGAAAGGTTAGAGTATATAGATTTCCCATTGTAGTCATGCACAGAAGTGCACTATGAGCTGTCTGTCATTTTCTGCTTCTGAACTGTAAATGCTACTCATATTCTCCATCCTATCCCTTACCTCTTCAATAATTCACAGACTGTAGCTTTCTCTGGCCTTTCAAACCTTTGAAATGTAACCTACATCCCACAAACACACCATTCTTGTTATCCCAATGATGACATGTGTTTATTCCAGCCCCCTTGCTTGTTGAGCAGTGGGAGAAAAGGGAAAGGAAAGCCTCTGCTCTTCAAAGACTATTGATTGTTATTGACATGTTGATAGCACATAAAACAAAAAGTGCATTTCAGGCATTTCCTGTCAAATATGTCTTGATATGTCACCCCCATTTGATTTACTTTTGATTTGTCCAGCAGCTGGCATAGAATACCATTCCACCTTAGCCCGAATAGCACAAGGAAGCTTCTTACTCCGAGTGACAAGTGGATAATCTATCAGAGGAATGCCATCACAGGAACCGTGAAACACTTGAACCAGTTCTGCTGCCTTCTTCCCATTTATTTATCTTTCATTATCCATTCACCAGGGTTGTGGAGATAAGTGAGGGGAAGAAACAAAATAATATTAACAAAAAAAAATTCAATATCCTTGTAAAAAAGTTTGAAAACTTGCGGGCAGCAAAAGCAAGTCGAGTCTGAGGCATTTTTGTTGAGTGCAATAAATCAGTCCAACAGGGGTTGTGAAATGGAGGACAGTTGGAGAGTGCAGTAAAGGCAGTCAGAGAGAACAGCTCTGTCCAAGATAATCATATGATGTATCATTCATACTGTCAGTATGGTGTCTCTCCTCCACCCCCCACCCCCCCGCCCCCATCTTTCCATGTCTCAGTCTGTCTCATTCTCTGGACTCATCTAGTCTCCTGTGGAGGCTATGATGAAGCCCAGCTCTCTCCATCACACACAGCTTCCCAGCTGCTTTGGGATTACACATTTCAATCATGCATCCACACACTGTACCATTCAAATAGCCTCTTGTGGTAGATATTCCCCTGCACAAAAAAAAAAAAAGGCTTCTCTTGTCAATATGCAACCAGTGGCTGCAGATAATTACTGATGAAATTTCGTTTGGTCATTTTACACGTTCAAATAAATTTCCAAGAGAGATCAAGGGCAAAATAACACTCCCGTCTTTCATCTTTTGAACTAGTTTAGAGGTATGTATATTAATTTGCAGTCTCATTTTATTCATCTTGGACTCTGCAAGGTGGTTTTAAAAGAGTGAGTGCTGCCGCCGAATCATTTGACCTCTGTGATTTTGCTAATGAATGCTGGGAGCAATCATCGTTTCCCAGAAAATGGACAAAAATGATCCCTCATCTGTGAACCTAATCACTTACTGCCATTACTGTGCATGTGTGTGTGTGTGTGCAAGTGTGTGACAGTCTGTCTGATTACCATCCCTGAATGAAATAGTTGTTTGGAATGATCCCCCGTGTGTGTGTGTGTGTGTGTGTGTGTGTGTGTGTGTGTGTGTGTGTGTGTGAAGGGGTGTTCGTCAAGGTGCTTGGCAGCTGAACAGAAACACAGGCTGAAAGAAAGATGTAGCTAAAAGGTGGGGAAAAGCTTTAGACTATATGACATGGAGGCAAAATAGTGACTGAGCACACAGAGAAAGTGGTAATCAAATTTCTTAATATGCCTCAGTATTGAAACTGTGGTGTAAATAACAAGTTTGATATATTACACTGATTGGTTGGACTGTAATTTAATGATTGCTGATCTAAGTTACAACAATTTTGATTCAATTAGACTAAGGACACGGTGACCAGCATGATAAATCACATGCTGCTAAACGATGATGATTAATGACTAAATATAGCCTACATATGTTTAATGTTTGATTAATACTTTCAGTTTGAGCAATGCTACTGAATCTGTGTAGTCTTATAAATCCATTTGCAACAAGCCACTTTCACCATTTCCCAAACAGCAACTTGTTCGACGACCTCCCTAAGCAAAGCATGAGTTTGTAACTGCTACTTAGATCAGATGCAACACTTACAGTTCCACCTCAAAGACCAAGTAGAGACCCAAAGGCCCCAACATTGCAAAAGCAAACATCCCATTTATACCGTGTTGTCTTTTTTTCATGCACAACTTGCAATCTTTGTTCATTTTATTGTTCTGTTCCCACATTGATTTACTTCTTAATAAACTGTGTTGAGAGTTTGAGCCAAATGCACTTCAAAGCAATGTTCTGTGTTTTTGAGGCTGGTGCAGATCTGAATGTCGTTCACCCCTGAATGGGTGCACTGCAGTCAGGCTGGGAGACCGAATGACAGAAACAAAGCAAAGGTTGTGCTAAACAATGGGATGTTCCTTGAAATCTCGATTCCAGTGGCCAAATTGGTCAGTGCCTCTGATGCGAGCAGAGGCACTGATAAAACTATCAGGAAAAGAGACAGGAGGAAAGGGAGTTTTATTTAATATGACACAAGAACTAGAAGTGCAATAAATAACTGATTTCATCAAAAAAAAAAAAAAACCAGAGCATTGTATGTTTTAATGTATATACTCGCCTGTATCTCTACTCAAAATAGCTTGCAACAAATTTACCCACAACTAAATGTCCAGTGAACTAATTGAGCTTCTGTGGTTATTCATAGTGCTTTACCGAACACACAGAAAGCCATTCACTCACACTCTTCAGTAAAGCTTAAAAAGGTGAAAATAAAACCTCAAGTTGAAGTAAAAAATAAGAAAAGGATAAAAAAAGAAGTGGAAGTTATTGAAGGTGTGATTCTATCCACTGTCAATACTGTTAGTGTTATCACCGTGACAATGAGGAGTAAGCTTTGGCAGAGCCGTCTTTCTTTCTTTCACTTCTAACATCAGCACTATATAATCCCCATTTGTGGATCATGACATACCTGCATGTTCACATTTGTGTCTTATGTGTGTGTGTGTGTGTGTATGTGAGATGATTGCATGTTTCCTCCAGATTCTTTCTACCTGTGTGTAAAAGCTTTTGTGAGTATGTTTGTGCATGAGTGTATTCATCAGTGAGTGAGTGATGATTGCATGTTTCTTTGGAGTCCACCTGAAAGAGTGTGTATGTGTGTGTGTGTGCAGAAAGGGTCACCTTGCATCCATCACTTAGCGTTTAGAGACCCCCTACAAGGATAAAAATCATCCTCTGAACTTAATCCAAGCTTATATCCTCTTCATCTCCTTACTCACGAAAAAATGTGCACACGCAATCCAACCTAACTGAAAACACACACACACACACGGATGAACCTCAAAAACCTGAGAAGTGAGATCTGCAAACAACAGCTACTTTAAGAATAATAAGCTAAACAGCTGAGTCTTTAGCTTTGTCAACTTATAGAAATCAATCAGTGTATTTCTCCAACACAACCCTCCATTAAGCTTCACTAATCGCGCTTAATGCTTCAGCTGAACTGTTTGTTATATGGTAATGTGTACCATTGCCTGGACTTAATTCATATTTCTGCTCTATTTGTTGTATTCTATTATTTTTATTTTGTAGCAGACTTGCCTTAGAAGTTACTGAAGAGGGTTTTTTTTTTGTCCAGTTCATCATGGTCGTGATGAAACTAAAATATCCTCAACACTCAGCGTTCGGGGATGTAATCATGAGTAGCTTCACACCAGCTATGGCATGATGATGCAATCCTCATGTGAATAGAAATAAAGAGTATATATATATATATATATATATATATGGAGAATAAAAGCTGTAATATGATTGGCTCCAGAATGTGTGTCTTTTATGTGCAGTGTGTACTAAAACAGAGATATATGATATGCCACATTGACTGAATCTGAAAAATACATTAATCTAGTTGCTGTAAGAAACAAAATAGTAATCAGACAATGAGCTGGGTGCCAGACATACCATTGATTTCAACCTCTCTCTCTAAGCATCCTCAGAGGCACAAAGCATATCCACCTTATGATATTGACCCTACCTCTAACAAACATGCTTATATTTATATCGCCTTCCTGACTGAGACAATGTAAAGCCTCTCTTTGGATGGATATTGGATCATACACACATGCTTACCTCCAAATTCAATATTCATTCTCTTGCACTTGTGCTTTATCTTTGGAGCAAATATTTATGTCCTGTTTGGCACCAAGCAAAAAAAAAAAAAAAAAAAGAAAAAGGGGGAAAAAAAATCTCAAAAGTAAATCGCCTTGCGTCAAAAATCAATGATAAAATGGGGGCATGAGCTCTGTTTTCTAGGTCACATTTGAATATTTCTTTTAGAGGTATTGATTTGTTTTGTGTGACCTACCCAGGCCCATTCTTTGTAATTAAAAGAGAGACAGTGGGACTGTGGCGTGGGGCCATCTGTGTCGTGTGGCAATTGTAGCTGGTGTGTGTATGTGAGTATGTGTGTGTATGAGTATTAGTGTGTTTCTGGTTGGCTAATGAATGAGAGGTAGTTATAATGAAGGGAAGGTGTACCAGAACCCTAAGGAAGATTTATACTATGTATTGATAATGTGTGTTTGGTGGGGTGGTGTAAAAATGTGAGTATTTGTGCTTATTTATTGTAGTGGAGAAGATTAATTTTGGTGCATTGAATTCACCCCACAGGCCTAACTCTTTCTCCCAAACCACAAGCGTTGAGATCAAAACATTCTGATCACCAAGGCAACAGGGTGGTTTGGATGATTCAGTGTTCATGAAGAGAGGAAAAAGTGAAAAGCTTCCTAACTCAAAAAGTCAATTTGTGCGTGTAAACATGCTCAATGTAACAAAAGTCAATATGTTTTATTAGATCCTCAAGTTTTATCTCCAAAATTTCATATTTCCCTGAAACCATGTGGTCATACTGACTGTGTTAATGAATTCTGCATACAGGAAGCAGAACATTCCAATACTACTTTCTACATCTGTTTTGGCGGGAATATCTGTACCTAAATTACATCGCAGATGAGCTTTATTTGGAAAATCTACATATTTATGGGCTCTAATGTGAATTTTTGTTTCCGTCCAATTTAACTCTGGACGTGTTCAAACTGCAAGTGTAACATGGCATCTGTTTGTGTAGCCTTCTTTAGTGTAGGTCTCATGTCCCTCTGTCCTTTAGCCCTGGTGTCATCTTCCTCCCCTGTCTCAGAGCCTTCCCAGCCTGTTTGAAGTGGCTATTAGCCAGAAATCAAAGCCTCCCATCAAGTCCATCTCAGCCCTGTGCCCTTTTAGAATATTCACCAACGGTCTCCTGGCCTTTTGTGAGCCCCCTAGAATAAAAATAATCAAAATCAGAATGGACCTTCATGTGCAATAATACTCTGTCTACTCTTATGGCCTCCACTGTCAATGCCATTTATAATTCATGCACCCATACTGATGGGTCCAGGGCACATTCAAGAGGTCCACTTCTCACTGTTCCACCACTGTTCATCAATAGCTGCCAGCCAGGTAGGGGACTTTATTATTGAACAGTGGCCATGCTAGTTTGACAGAGACACTGGTCTATAATTATTAAAACTTCAAAAACTTTACACTCTCTCTCCCTCTCTGCAACTCCCTCCTTCTGTTTGAAATGGCCTCCCTCTTCCTCTCTTCTCTGTTGTTAATTTAAACACCGGTGGTTTCATCCCTCCCCATAGGTGTCTGTTTTACAATAAAAGGTCATCCTCATTTGTCCACAGCCACAAAAGGGACCACCGTCGGGGCTGAGGTCAGACAATCAGACGAATAGAAAGACAGAGGGACAGAACGATGGTTGGCGCTACAGGCAGGCGCTCAGGATACAGGAGAGAGCAGAAGGGAAAGCGAGATAAGAAGCTAAGGTAGATGGAGAGATGCGGAGGGAGAGATGGGGAAAGGTAGGAGTGAGTGAGAGATGGGAAAGATGGAGGGAGTGGTAGTAGCTGGTGATGGGGTTGGTGGGCGAGAGCGAGGACTGATAAGGTGATGGCATGATTAGTTTAGTCTTCTTCCTCCTCTCTACTCCTTCTTCACCTCCTCTCTGCTCCTCTGTAGGGATGATTGACGAGGGCACGGTGGACTGAGGTTGTCCTGGTCCCCAGATTAGAAAGCCCTCAAACAAATGAAGCCTGGAAATGCTGCCCTAGGGAGCTGGGAGCCATGGGTAGACAGACGGGACACACAGTCGGGCTTAAAGAGACATGAAGATAAAGGATGCAAGAGAGGAAAAGTGAGAAGGGGAAATGACATGTTTCTTAGGTTCTAAGGTTGTAAAATATAAGGCAAGACTGGGGATGGCGTATAAGAAAGGAGATAAGTTTGAGACAAGTTTAAGATTCTAACAAAGAGTGAGTAAAAAAAACAAAGGCAGAGGGAGTGCAAGACACAGAGACAATTATATGTGTAAGGTGAGTGAAGGGAGAAAGCGTGAAGTCACTTTAATTAGGTTACTTGCAGAGAGGGACAAAATGAGAACTTGAGCAAGGAAAGAGTGATGGAGGAGAGGGAAGGAGAGATGATAGCAAAAGAAAAAAAAGGACTCTCGACCATTACTTTAAGCACCTGTTCCCGTCTTTCTAAGATTACAAACTGCAGATTGTTTCCCTTATGCTCCTCTGCAGATCTGATATGGTACATTTATCAAAAACTGAGCATCACCCTGCTCCCTCTGCACACACAATGCACACCCTGCAGCCCTCTTCCTGTTCCTCTTGAAAAACGATTATCCTCAAGCACAGACCTATTGTTTAGGATTCAAACATTAGTGAAAAAAAATTAAAAAAGAGGTGATATATGACTAGATATTAAGAAAAAGTTTGATTTTATAGATGTCACGTGACCTTACCATGAGTGACCTCCATTTTCCCAAATGGCACAGGTCCAGGGTTTTAATGGAGTCTCCGCGAGCCATATATCAGCACAGCTTGTCTCGTAAAGCTCTGCTCAGGCCGACCTCACAAACCACCTCCACCTTTATCGTGACACATGGGGAGGTTTTCACGAGCAGAAAATAGACGTATTAACAGGGAATGATTTTAATATAGTCAGTGGGAGAAAAAAAAAGAATGAAGAAGCCGTTGGAGGTTTCACCTGTTTTTCTGCATGCTATGTAATCTATTTGGATTTCTTTCTTTTTATTGTCAACAGTTTTTTTCTCAATCCTCCTTCCCCCATTCCTCCTGCTCTATCTCAACCTCTGCTTCCTCCCTCCACTCTCCCACCTTTTCTTCCTATGCCTGTTGAGTGTCAGTGTTACAGCCAGCCAACATGACACTTTTTAAAGTTTTGTGAGGAGGCTGACAGAGCACAGGGGAGATTAACCTAGTCCCCTGCCATGGCACCTGTCCTTCTACTCGCTTTCTCTGCTGTGAAAAACAATAACGAAGAAAACATACGATGGCTGTACAGGTGTCGACTACAGAAAAGTAAAGAGATTTCAAACATTTCACCTACAAGATGCTTTGATAGAGCAAACTTAAAGTATTATAATTGAGAAAATAGTTCACAGAAAACACATTCTCTAAGATTCTGCATTACTTTTAAGAGTTTGAATTAAGACATGAATAAATGCAGTGTTGATAAAGTTTAAAGGGACCGCAGATTCTGCTTACTGGTATTTGCTTGAAGCACCAGCTGTAGGTGGAGTATTCATCTGCACTGCTCAGTATCAAAGAGGCTGCTCCCTGCAGTTTAAATTTGTAGCTCTGAACACTTCTAGAAAGAAAAAAAAACGACGATAGGTAATCTAATTTTTCTTTGCATTGCACCGTTACAGACCTGAGCGCAGGAAAACATTTGATAACAGAACATGAGCATGAATACAAATCAAGCGAGTTATAGACCGCTGTGGAGCAGGAGCTGCTGCTGTGGCGCATTCTATCTGAAGTAAACAGTGAATGACTAGTACGGCAGTGTTTAAAACATACACTGCCCCCAGTCAGAGTCTGCTCTTCATCAGTCAGAAAAGCAGAAATGAGAAATGCATCTGAGCGACGCTTTAAAAGGCAAAGTTCAGTAATTGGGAATGACAGACACACACAAAGCATCCATCACTCATGACCTTTCCATTCCTGCCGCTCTCTCGTTTGCTTCTTCTGTCTCTCCATTCAGGACAAGGACAAAAAAAGCAAAGGAGGAACAGAAAAGCACATCTTTTTGACAACTGGATTTAATTGGTCTTTTAAGGGACATTGTGATGCCATTAGCCTGAAATCATCTTGAAACTGCATTTTGTGTTTGTGGTTTGTGTGTACTTGCACAGTACTGCAGCAATTTCATGAGGTCCGTCTAAAATGCTTGTATTTCCCGTGGATGTTTTAGCAAAACCTTGTATTTTGTTCCTTTTGAAAGCATATAATAAATGGAGTACAAAGACAAAGTAGACGTTTAGTCACACTATATTGGGCTTGAATTTTCAGACCAACAGGTTCATGGAAAGTTAACCAGTTCATTTTTCATGGTCACATTTTTTTTAACACTTACTTTTCTGTCAGCCTTATTTTATTTCCTTCATTGCTTCTTTTTTCAACTTCAGTAAAGTGACCAGGCCGTGCACAAGGAACATGTCTTACCCTGTGTCAGTCTTGGATGTGGACACACGTGAGTACTTGCATTTAACATCTGGACTTGTGTTTAATTTTACGTCAAAGTCCGGACAGGAAGCACCTGTCTAGATGAAATCCTGCGAGCCAAAGAAACAGACAAAGAGCAAGAAAAAAAAAAAAAAAAGAAAAAAATGGCAATGGAAAAAAAAGAAGGAAAAACTACACGGAGAAAAGAAAAACATTAATCCATCTGTTGTGGAAATGAGTGTCACAGTCGTCACATTAAAAGCAACATGAACAAATACAGCGAAACACAAATTGGTTGGGAAAAGGCAAGTCATCTGAAATTAACACAAATTTCATCGGTTCTAGATGTGATCGTGTCTGTGGAAACCTGAATGCAGGTCATTCTCTTCTCTCCAAGGCATGCTACAGATCTGCAATTACAGAGAGTTAAAACTTCCAGATGTGGGATTATTCTTCCTGTCACATTAGCAGATTAAAAGATCACTGTCTGGATAGTCACACCTGTCACAAAGGAGACCCTGTGATATTCCCGATTTAGTTACTCACAAAATGACAGGACGCTTGTCAGAAAAAAAGCTGCAGTTTGTTTTTAATTGCATTTAAATGTATAATTATCTTCAACAAATTCAATAAAAGCATGTAAGTAAAAATTGAAGTAAAAATAGGTAAAATATCAGCAGCATATCAACATGTTGGGAGTCTTATCCTCTGTGACGGATCCTCAGATGTTAACAACAACATGTTTGATCTCGCCGAAGATCTGGGGAAAAGGCCGCATTTACAAAAGTTTACCTCTGTAATAGGAAAGATGCAACTTTGTATTTGCAGAAGACTTTGATGGTGTCGAGCTTTAAAAGTTAAAACTACATGAAGAGAGGAAAAGAAAAAGAAATGACATTTTAACAGGGATCCAAAGTCAAAACCACCCAAAAGGTCACATTTTCAAGGTGAAGACGGGTGACTCGAGCCTTCCTACTTTCTCTCTCAGTAAAAAATATGAAACTTTGTTTCTGTTGGGTATAAATACATTAACTGTTTTATCTGTGTTCTCTTTCAACTCTGAAAAAAACATCATCTTTGATGCCTCTTTATGGTTCTATCCAAGACAATGCCATCCTTCTGTAGGAATATGTACATTCTGAACATCAAATTCATGAAACATTCATAACTTTTCAATCTTCAAAGACATTTAATACTTTATCTTTAATAATTCCTTCGATATAATGAGAAATCAATTAAGTGTCTCCGTTCCTGTATCAGATTGAGTTCTGTGACAAATGCAATTACTGACTTCTAAAATGACTAACAAATAGTTCAACAAAGTTTGCACACTTGGGCAGCATTCTTGGATTTGTTTTTACTTCATACCTGCGACATAAGCTGATGGTTTTGCAGCAATGTCAGAACACATCTATTAATTGACATGATCAGAACTGTGTTTGCGCTGCAGGTGACATCCCATCGCAGGTGAAGATGGCAGCTGTAGGCCACATATAACCCTGTTCCACGTCAATGTGCAGCCCAACCCTATGAGGCTGAGGTGTGCCAAAGTGTGTTAAGCTCAACACATCTACTCCAGGTGACACCAGGCAGCTGGTACCTTAGGTTGAAAGTTCGCAAAGGTTGAAAAGGTTGATGTTGCATCCATTCATATGTCCACAGCCATCTGTTTTTTTTTGCTGTTATCTAAACTGAGGTTTTCTTAATAAAGTTTCTTCTGCTTTTTTTTTACAAACGAAAAAGTTTTCAAATAACTAAAATTTTAAAAGTATTAAAGTTATTACCGAAGTTTTATTACCGCAGTCAAAAGTTCAATGTCTGCCTGTAAGACACAAATAAAGAACATATTAGTTAATACTGACTGTCAACGCTTTTATTTTAACTGTGTCAGCTGCAAGTGGATAAAAATGCCACTGACACAATATTAAATTTATCAGCAGCATGATGACTAATATTTACAGTAGATAAATTTAATTTGCACATTCATTTAACAGATTAAACCATATTTTATCAAATAGATCTGACACTCAACTAATGAAGTTAAATTCAAGCTAGTTTACAAAGAAGCTGAATCTGGAAAATCCTTAAAATACAAGAATACTAATAAATGATTAATATTTAAAAGTAAATCTAATCAGTCTTCTCCGCTAACCTTAGATCCAACCAACATGCCTCTACAATTATATATTATTTGGTTAAACATTTAAATAAAAATGGTGAGAGCATGAGCAAAAGAGAAAAACAAAACAAAAAACCAAAACACTAGCGCATATAGAACCAACCATATGCCCTAAACTCATAATACAATGTTTATTGTGTGTGTGTTGCATTCTGTGACGTGAAGCAGGTGCTTCTTTATGAATCCTGGACTGATTTAGAAAACTATACCTGTGACCTCATAGGCCATGTAAGCGTTTGTTTAACCAAAACTCACAATACTGCGAATGTGCACATACAGACTTTTGTAAGGATAAGAAAGCTGTGCGTATACAAGGACATATTTCGTAATTTTTGATTTTGGCGATGTTTGTAGAAATCGAAAACATCCAAAAGTGGTGGGGGGGGGGGGTGGCATTGTGGGAAGATCTGGTTTCCCTAAACATAGCAGTATTTAAACCTCAGCCTAATGTAAAAACAAAGTAGGTTTGCTGTTGAAACCTATTCCCACTATAATAATGTGTAGTCTGTGTAAATTTTACACATGTAGTCATGTAGAATATGGTTACAAAAACACAGTATTATGCTGATAATAATAATGATAATAATAATAATATAACCTACAGATTTGCAACACTGAGGCAGTGGCGGTAACAACTACGGTCAGTTGCCCGTTTTTTTCTTCCTTGCCTCCCCCCGTTTCCTTCCTTCCTTTCGTCTCCTTCAAGGTCAATCGTCAGAGTGAGGCTGCATGTCACTGCTGCTTTGTCTATTCAGATAAAATTGCTGCATTCATCGTATGTCAGATAAACCTCAAAAAAAGGGAAGAGAGGAGAGTAGAGTCACTGAGGGAGAAGAAGGATGGAAGAAAGGTGATGAAAAAAGAAAAGAAAGGAAAAAACAACGCCCCTATCGTGGCATCCTCCTGCCTGGCCTGTTTTTATCTGTCCATGACAAATTCAAGCATTCAGTCTCTTCTCTTCTCTTCCCTCCACATTTTCTCTTCACCTTATCTACTGTCTCAGCACTGCATCACTTGCCATTTTAGAATAATGTCCTCCCATGTCTATAATGACATTGCCTTTGTGCCTCAGATTACCTTGGGGTTTTCAGCTCCCCTCCACACCCCCACCCACACTTGCACCCCAACACACACGGATTCAGGAATAAAGACGCAATTGCACCCACATAGACACACAAACATGCAAGTGTCAAAAGAAAATTTGTCCATAAACCTTGAAACAGACTAGCTGAATCCAAGTACATTAGACAGCACTGATTTTTCCTTTTTTTTTTTAAAAGAAAAAAAGATTTATCTATTTTATCTATTTATGTGTGTTATTTTTAAACAAAACCACCACTGTTGTGAGTAATAACATTTTATTCATTCAATCATTGCACACTCAAGATGTCAGGGATGGGCTTGGGTTCTATGATAAAAGCATTAGGCATTTTGGAAAACATTAAATTGCAAATATTTTGAGCTGAGAAGCTACTCCTTATATTTACCTACTGAATTCTATGATAACTGAATTAGAGATGCGTGTGTATCACTTTATATGTGGCATGATGAAATGAAATAGCTTTGAGCCAGTTCCATATAGGATTAGTTCTGATAACCATTATATGAGTGAAGGAATAGTTTTCATGTATCAGTTCTCTTTGTAGTAATATTTCAAAAGGAATTTACATTATCAATTAATCCGCACTGCTTTGCTAGCTATCAAAACCGACAATCTAACATTTCAAGTACAACAAAGTTAAGTCCCTGATATTTGCTGCTCATATTTTAGAAGATGTCCTTCCTGCTCATTTTCTCCAATGAAGAAATCATTTCCCTTCAGGTGTCATTAGACATGAAGCAAGTCTCCAGCTTGTATTATTTCTGTGCTCTGATGAGCTCCTTAAACTGTGGCAGGCCCTTCACTCCCCTGCCTGGCCATGCCTCTTAATGAGATGGTAATCAGCCAGTCATCAGCAAAGGGACCTAGCTGGAAACATAATGAGAACATTAGGCTGCATAGTGAAAGGACCCCCTGCCAGGTGGAGGATCAATGGTTTGGCCTGATGAAAGGTGGATGATGCAGCTGATGGTAGAGAAAAAGGGAGGACAGAGAGGCAGAGTGTTGTGGTTGCTGATTGAACAACATGTTATCTACTGTACCCGGTCCTTTGACTCGCAGAAGTCACACATCAAAACAGAAAAATGATTACTGTTTTTATGTTTGCCGTTATCGTGTCATTTATTAATCCCTCGTCAAATCTTTTCATATAGTCTGTTTGCAGAACAAATACATACAAACTGGGTTTAAATGTGAAAAATAAGACTTGGCATTTCAGATAGCATATTTAAGTCCTATATTAGGACAACTGGTGATTAATGTTTAATGCAGTGGCTGCTTATAAGTAAATTGTGACAGCAATAACTATTCAACCTGAGATATTCTGTACTGTGCTTGTTTGCAGGGCTTTCCTCATTTCTTCTATGCTACTATCAGAAGATGTGAGAGGAATATGGCTTCTTAGCACACATTAGTATCTTTTTCATGCACTTAGTTTCCACAAAACACAGACAATAATCCATTTACTATTTCATACCTGTTGTTCATACAAGTGGACACTGGTAATGTCAGTGTTACTTGTAATTTACCAAGTGTTATTTATCTCTGATAATCTGATAATCAAATGGAAGTCGATTATGTAATAGTTGTATTATGGTTTCCTGGTTAAATATGTTTTTTGTGTCCATACTGATAGATATGGAATAAAAAAGCAAATATAACTGCTACTACTTTCCATTTATTAGAAAATCTGAAAAACTTGCTCTAAACAGCCACAGAAGCTTTGCTTTATGAATGAAAGTGTATGGGGTGTGGTGACAACCATTGCTTCACAGCAATTTGATTTCCGGTTCTAATAATACTTCTGTGTGGAAATAGCACATTTTCCATGAACTTAAAGGAGTTTCAATGGGTACTCTGGTTTTTCCAAGTCCACAAATATAAATGTTAGGTTAATTGCATACTCTAATCTGTTGTAGTTATCTGTCCCTCTGAGATCTGTACATGGAGGAGATCTAACGATGCATCAGCCCAACAAAAGGACAACATATGTGAACAGACAAATGTCAGCTAAAATCATAACCCAACTTTCAGTTTATTTCAAAAATATATTTCAGAGTATGAAATACAACAACAGAAAAAATATAAAATATTATTTTCTTTCAACTATTACTATGACATAAATCAAATAGTAAAAGATGGTTTTACTGGACAAACATACATTTTTTCTTCTGGGATGGGAAAGATATCATAGATCATTATAATTGAAGACATAAATTGCATCATGACAATAATAAAGGTAAAACAAGCTTCCCACTACAAATATAAGCAAAGTAAGCAAAGTTCTTCACCTTACAATCAACAAGGTACTCATTTTTTTATTATAGCACATCTATGCAATGACGTTTATAAAATCCCAATCTATCTATTGCAAACCAACTGGGTACACGCAAAATATTTCCATTGACATAAATGAGAGACACAGGCTGTCTAATACAGTAGAAGCATTAAAACACACAAAAATAAAGCGAAACAAGGAAAAATCCAGACTTTTATACACGCGAGTTATGAATATATATATATATATATATATATATATATATATGTATTTAATTTCCAGTTATTAGTTACATGCACAATCCAGTTAGATGTGAAGAACCAGAACATACAAACCCCCACCATGCTGCTTCATAAAAGCTGCTGTTGCGATTCAGATGTGGATGATCAACTCTTCCATCCAAACTTCCCTTTCCCATATAAACCATTTGGTAATCCTTTATGGATTTCACATATGTATATTCTTATTTATGTTCACTCTGTCTTCCATCACCAGTATGAAACACAGTCCCTGCTGAATCCGGCCATAAAACTGACTGGAGTCACATTAATTGTCAGAGACAGACATGGTTCTGATCATAAACGCTACGTACTGCTTCTTTAAATCACAGAATAATCTAGGTCCCGCCCCCTGTTCTTCCACAGTGATTTGGTCTCAATTTGTAATAAAAAGCCTGACACAGAAAGAACAGCCAGTGCTTGTGATAGACTTCGCTTTTGTCTTTTGCATTTTTTTTCACCTTTTCTCTCGTTGCAGTGACTGATTTTTAATCTAATAAACATTGCATGGGCCCACTGACCAGAACAAAGGGGGAAGAAAAGAAACTTCTCTCTGAACATCTATCAGATCACTCTTGTTAAAAAGAAGGGGGGTGTTAGAGGGTGTTCCTTAATAGGAATGGGGCAAGATATAAGGTTTCCTGCCAAGATCGTAAAATTACTGAAGAATAAAAGCCATTCATTTCACATGACATCACCATTTTCTGAGGATGTGAGCTTCAGCAGCTTGAAATAAAAAGGACAAAATGTTTTCCTCATTGACTTTAGTGCTGCTGTTGTCTGACAAGACACACAACATGGCAGAACAAAGGAGTGGGATTTGCGTCTTTGATATTGGACATAGCTTTTCTAACATGCAATAAAAATGTAATATACTTAACAACCCAACTGTCCAGCTACATAGTTTATATATATGATCCAACAGTGAAGGACTATGCTTGGGGCGGATTCAAATGGATTTCTTTCTTGTAAGACGTGGGCACAGTAAAAGTTAACACAAGCCTCACAGTGACCCTAGTGGTGAAATCACAAAGCGAAAGCTTACACAACAGGGATGATAAATAGGTGTTCATCACCTTATGAACAGTCTCAGTAAACTGCAGTACATCTTCAGTTAAATACTTGCACTTAAAACATTTCGTTCCTATGCATGCAATTATTTCTGCCCACTAATTTACACTTGGGCGCTCCGGAATCACAACCATTATGTTTGCATGGCTGTCAGTCACTCACTACGAGACTGATTCAAATCAGTCCTGTATGCTTGACACAAATGATACAGCGCTGGAGCATGCTCCAGGGGGTACTAATGGTTGGTCTGAGTAGTTCTCAGCCACAATGTCACAGAAAACACATCATTTCCAGGCTGCTCCACTGCAAACCCATACTACTCTCCAAGATATATACGTTTGCTGATGGGAGATGCATCAGCTTACAGAGGTGGACGAGGTATCTATGATGTATATCTCCCATCAACAATGATTCTCCACATGTGGGAGAGAAGGTGAGAAGGGGAGGTATGTGTTTCGTGTCTGTTAAATATAAATCACTTGTGTACTCACCAATAAGTGCACCACATAAAGTGAAAGGAATTATTCCTCCAACATTTCCCACTCTGCAGTGTAAGGTGTCTTAAAGGGCAGCCATTAAATAGCATTAGAGATAAATAGAGGCCTACATTCATTCTGTATTACAATATCTACTTAAAACAAACAAGAATGTTGCATTCAAAACACAGCCAGACATCATTAGCAAAGTATAAAAGAATAATTTCATTTTTCTCCCTTTCTCAGAGAAATGTGACACATCATCTGAAGTTGTATTGCGTTGCCCGGGGTGAAGGCCCTGCACAGTAGATGGACCGCTGTAATTTCTCATCTATCAAATTATGGTTTATTGTTCAGCACAGTAACCTGAGGCTACGCACAACTCTGTGCACTGACAGTTATGAAACATTATATTTCCACTGTCATTGTCCAGACCCAAGACTAAGCTTAACAACAAAAAAAGCAAAGAAAACAGAAAGAAATAAAAAATCCAAAGTTATAGTAACACACATCATGTCAACATCCGCCTTTAGCAGAAGTTTGATCATAGCTGTTCAAGCCACTGTTGCTATTTGTTGGGTGTGTAACCACATTAGGTTACTCAAATTGCCATTAGCCACTACTATCTAAGCTTGTTTATTATTGCCATGGTAATGATTTTTCTGCCAAATGAAATTTGTTGGCAGGAAATTGTGTTTAATGCTGGTCTAATGAGTCTGCTGTAAATTAGCTGGGGTTCTGGCGTGGATGACTAAAAGGCCTTTAAGTAACCTTTGGTCTGTTGAAGGTAATTTGATAGTGCCACTGATGATTCACTTAGCTAGGCTAAAAGCTATAGGCTTGCATCTGAAGGAGGACATGTGAAACTACTACCGCTCTTAAACTAGAAGAGAATGTGAATTTAATCAAATCGACTTGCCGCTGGATGAGTTTAAGACAATGAACATGGAATCCTCACTGCAGTCGACCCAATTCACTGTTTTTGTCACCAAGGTCGAGGTTTGCCCTTGTGTGCATCTCACAGCTAAGCTGGTTGTCAGTTTTAGGAGAAATATCAGCCACTGTATATGGTGACCACATAACACACACACACACACAAAACCCATTCTTTGTGTCATCTAACTTCAACACTTCGATTTTTGTTATCCTTCCGTCAAGATGAGAGTTAAACCAGACGTGTAATATTCTTTGTTGGCTTGACAACAACAAAATGTTTAAAGTATCATACAAATCATGATGAGTCTGTTGGAGAGGCAATGCAACAGGCATCAGAAGGATAGATTAACTTAAGATGCAACTCAAAACCAATTTCTTTAAAAATACAAACAAGAAAGTAGTGGAAAAAACTCAATTTTCATTAATAGTTTCACATATACCTTTACTTTTTGATAGAGTCTTGCAATAAGCAGAAGTGTGAATTATAATAGGCATAATGTACAAGAATATGCATTCTTTTTATTTATATTTCAACTTTACAAATAACACACAATTTAATGCTTATCAAATAGTTAGGCGTAAGAGAAATTAGGTCATATTCCATTAATGCAAGTTACAAAAAAATTAACAACTTAAAAAAATGAAGGTAAAAATGTTCATTCATTTTGTGTAGCATGAGCACTTCTACCGCTTCTGTTAAAAAAACTTCTTAGCAATTAATCAAAACTCTTCCTAAAGTGTGAGAACTTTGTGTCCATTTGGATTTTTGTGGCTTTACTTTCTATCTTCAGTAGAAGATGAGCTCACTGATACATGTGTGTGTGTGTTTCTACTGACACATCATTGGCACCCCTGCAGGTCTGTGGAAGCTCATATGGGTATTTCATGTGGAAGTTACCATGCTTCGTCACAGGCTCAGCAACCACATCCCCTGGCATATTCCCCGTGAGATCTGATACAAGCTGTGTGAATGTGTGTGTGTGAAGAATTTCTGTGTGTCTTGAGTTTTAATGGACTGACATTCCCTCTTTACGCAGGTGGCCCCTCAATCTTTAAACCCTTTCTCCTTAGAATGTGTTTAGTACCACCCCTGCCGCGTCCTCATCTAACCTCTCATTTCCTCGCAACTCCCATTGCACCTCGCCCACCCGTGTTGCCACTCCTCCTTCAGCAACACATGCCCCCTTTTAGTGCCAACATGCCCTTGTCCTCCATCCTCTCCCCTCCTCTTCGCTGTTTTTCCCACGCCTACCTCCTCCAGTCATCACACAGTAGAAGTGGTATCATTGCACGTGCCCCTTTTTAGTGCCAACAAGCTCCCCTGTGGCCCAATCCCACTCCATCACTGCATCTTCCTGTCCTTTACACCCCCATCATGTTTTACCTCCCTCGCAGCTCTTGCCCCCCCGCCCCCTTCCTCACTTTCTCACATTGTGCATCTCATTGCTGTGTAAGTGGGGATGCCAGACTGCTTTGCATAACGCTGTTTAGTCCTTTGTGGCAGGCGGGGCGGCATGCAAATATGCAAAACGGTGATAGGGAGGCATTTTGTAGTGTGATGAGGAAAGGGAGAGAGCGGCATTGCGAATCATGCCGCCGTATGTGCGTATGCTTGTGTGTTTGTTCGCATTTTCGGATAGATTCTTTGGCTCATCAGAATGTTGGTTGGTACAGGAGCAGGTGGCATCAGAACAAAGCCAAGTTGAGCAACCAGGCGAAGGAATACCACCACAAACAACCATAAAATCCTACAAGGAGGGATACTCTTGTCTTTTGTGGCCTTTATTCCACTTGAGGGACAATGCAAGTAAAGGTTGTCTTTTTTTTTTCTTCCTGCTTGCATCATTACCACAATTCCTTGCATCGTTACTGTAAATCCACATGACGCAGAATCTGCAAATATCATCGGCAAATTAAGAAGAAACGAATGGGGAAGTTCTTTTCGCTTACCCCTCCTCTTCTACCATAGTCTTCTCTCTTCTACTTATCTGTGGCAGAGAGCCAATGGTTCATTATAATTGGCCGTTGTCATCATGTAGATGACACACAGTCAGCGCTCTGAATATCATTAGCGCCTTTGCATACCTCCGCTTTTTCTTTTTCGTCCTTTCTTCTTGTTCTTTCATTCCGAGGCTTGTTTCGCGATCCGATATTCCAAAAGGTAATTATCATCCACAGAGTAGTCTATCAATATGCGCAGAGAGGCATAATAAGGAATAAAGGTGCATGTCTGATTGTCGTTTTCTCCAGCACGAATGTGGAAGCATCTCCCAGGGTGAGGGAGAGTAAGAGTGCATTTGTGTGATTGTACTTGAATCGCCTTCGCTGTGGACTCCAATGCATATCTCTGTGGTTACAGAGTGTTCTTAACTCTCCTCTTTCCTGTCTCGCTCTCGTTTGCATATGCCAGCAGCTCCTTAGGTAGAATAATAGCTCTTAATTCTTCTCTGCAGCTCTTCCCTTCTGATCCATGACAAAGAGAAAAGAGCCAGCCGGTTAATTTACATACTCCCCATAATGATGAGGTGTGTGTTGCAGACTCCCTAATTACCATGTCCTCCAGTCACTATATCTCCTGCTGCAGCTTTTGCTTTTAACCCTTATTCGCCCATTCGCCATCTCTTCGTTTCCATAGAAAATCATTGTAGCGCCCAGCGTTAATTCGTCTGGATGAACAATAAAGGAAAAAGAAAAAAAAAGTTGCATATTTTAGTGATGAGCGGTTCGTTCATTCGCCTTCGTTAATTCCGCTGTCTGTGTTTATTGGCTAATTTGCGGCTCCTCTCGCTCGCGGCGAATCTTCTTAAGCTACCCTCTTTGTCTTTGCCTTTGAAATTTACAAAATCTTACATGAAATCAATACTCAATTGATTATTCACTTTCCCGCAGCCTCAAACGACTGGTGAGTGCACGTGTGAATTAAATCCAGCGTGTGTCTGTGTGTATGTATGAGTGAGTCCCTGGTAGATCCTATTGTATTCCCAGTTCTTTCAAGGCAGCAGGCAGACGAGGTGGCAGGGAGCTCTGAGAGAAACACTCTGCAGCATCTGTGTGCTTGTGTGTGTTGAATGTGTGTGAGTGTGTGGGCATGTGAGACGTACCAAGGTCCCGTCAATAGCATACAAGCCAGGGAAGTCCAAGGGTTTGAAGGTGGTTAACTTCCTATTCTTTTTTCCCCTCCATCAAACAGGACCAGCGATCAAGAGGAAAGAGAAAGATGGAACACAACCAACACAACAGCAAGGGCAGCAACAACAACAACAACACCTAGCCTTTGGCCACAGGAAGCACAGCAGGCGCCAAGCAGGATGTGGAATGGAGTTTATCCTAATTTTCGTGGCTTTTTGGTTCTGTTTGCAGCATTTCTTTGTCTTCTGTTCAGACTCCAAGAGAAAAACGGGACAAGATGCCACCTGGACCCTTTGGAGAACTCAGTGGCAAAGTGGGCGCGGAAATGGGGGCGTGAAAAGAGGGGTGTGAGGAGGAGGAGGAGAGAAAGGGGTAAAGGGTGCTTGCCTCTGATATGCCATATGAATGGCAGGCACGTAATGATGGCAAATGTAGAGCAGATTGGCTTGGAGGAGGAGGGGAAGGAAGAGAGACAGACAGTAAAGCTGGCCTAGTGCCAGCAATACCCAGACATGACTAAGCAGAGACTTCCCCCTACACTGCGCCCAGACACTTGTTGCTGCATCAAGATCACATCTGAATACTCGCCACTGGAACCCAGCCATTTTATTTTTTTTTCGCCATATTTGGTATTTTGTTTCAGTGGAGCCAGTGTGATACTCTTTTATCAGTAAGGGAATGATAATGATTTTACTTTCCTATATCACTATGCATAGGCTGAGATATTCCAGTGTATAAGAGCCTCAAGCAAAATGAAGGTAAAGATAAGGGTCTGGCCACATTTCAACCTCTTTTTATGCAACATATGATCAAATATTAACACATCTCACATATTTCCTTACATAGTCACCAAAATAGATGTTGCGCCTAATCTCAACCTTTTTTTTTCCTGATATTCGAGTTTGAGGTTTAGCTGATTTTTTTCACATTGTCCCTTAAACAAACTGCTGGCTGTTGTTTGTTTATGACAAGAAAACGGATGGCAGTTAGAGTATTATGATGTTCATACTGCAATGTGCTGAGCAAGCATTCCTTCCTGCATCAACAGACATGCTTGGTGTATGTAAGAGAGAAGAGAAATGTATTTGTGCAGTACGAAATGCACACTGCAATGCATCCTTGCCTCTGTGGATGTATGCTAACAAAGCAAGAGATTTCCATAACACATGGGGAGAAATGGATCATATAAAACCTGCTGTGGAGCAATGCAGAAGCTGTACTTAGAACATAGAAAGAAAAGAAAAAGAAAGACATGTGGAAAATGCTAGCTGTTTCAAAATGGCCACAACTTTTACATTTACAGTGTGTTTAATTTTTAATGTTTAACATAGTTTCTATGAAAAGAAGCAGATCAGAGTGTAAGAGAAGACCAGGCAAAGCTCTGCTGGCTTCAGATAAAAATAAATGCTATACAAGCTCTATTTTATTATACAAGTATATTTTTGAGCTTTACAGGATAAAGTGTGTGTGTACATCTATGTGTGTGTGGAGGGGGTCGTTGTCATCCAAATCAAACATCCTCATTTGAATAAGAACAATCCCAGTTACCAAATGGAGCAGAGATGCAGGGAGGGAAAATGGCAAGGGGATTTGACTTGCGAATCAGGCGATGCATATCTGCATGCTAATTACATTGCAAGAAGGGGGAAAAGAGTGAAAAGCGCCCCCCAAGCGCCAGACAGAGAGAGGGCGAGGGAGGAAAGACACAGCAGACACAAGAGAAACAGGGGGACAAGCGACCCAACAAACGGACAAACAAACGAAGGAATCAAAGGGAGCTGTGGATGAGACGGGTAATTAATTCCCCATCAGGCTTTATTCTGAAGCCTTAGATTTTCTTTGGAAACAAATCGACGTGCGGAGGAGGAAAGGAGCAAAAGCACGGGACGAATGTAGGGACTGGAGCGGCGTTAGGGGGCATCCGAAAATTAAAATTATTGATTGATCTTAGGATGCTGGAGGTTGTGAAGCAGAGGGCATCCTGAGGATGTAATTAGGGAGGACTGAGACCAAGGCTGGAATGATAATAGATGACACTGGAATTCACCATGGCGATCGGCCATTAATCTCCATTAGCGGTGACCAGGATATTAAAATTTCTAATTGAAGGGACAAAAACTATACGGATGATGTGCAAATGTGTAATGGGATGTTGATGTTGGGTTTTTTTTTCTCCAATAGCCAACATGTGAGAATAGCTTCTTCAGGTATAGTATCTTCTTTGTATTAGCTTACTGATTAACGTGATGCTGACTTCAATGTTACTGTTTCTTCAGTGAAATTAAACATTTAACAGTCAGAAACTGAAGAAATTAAAATATAAAACTTGTGTACACCAGTAAATGCAAATGTGTATGGCTGTATATGTTTTAGTTTTTCTGCAATTTAATGTTCTTTTCAAAAAGCAATGTTGTGCTGCATTTTCAAAAGATGGAATTAAATAAATTTGTTCTCTCGTGTCGTGTCAAAGACGATAAATGATGTTTCCTATTTGTTTTTATGTTGAAATGTTTGTCATTTGTTGCTGTAAAAATTTCTTTAAAAACATTGTTTTTATTATCTATTAAAGTCCTCGAACACTTCTCTAGAAATAATATTTAGGGAAACCCACCCGACTAAGTCCCAATAAATACCCACCTCCCATTGTCTCTGTGATGTCAACAGATGAGGCCTTGGATTTGTACTTTGCTCTCAGTTCTGTGGGCTCAAATTAAAGGGAATGGATGGCTGACCAATACCACAATACCATGTTTATCAATAGCTCCATCGCCTTGCATGACTGTGCTATGACACCGTCAATAGATTATGAAATCTTACAGTGTCAGCTATTCAATATTACAAATTGCTTGTGTGTAGTGAGTGAATGTGCATGAGTCCCTGCTGCTCTACGTGTGCTGTCATGACGTAAATATTCAAGAGGTTAACGCATATGTTCCTGCAATGTCTCCATGTATTCACTCTGCATGATTAGAAACTGTCCTTGAATTAATAAGATCAAAACTGTAACCCCCCCCCACCTTCTCTGCTGCAAGTATGCAACCTCTCACATTCAAACACACAAAACATTCAAGTTGACAAACATCTTTTATGGGGATTAAGCTAAAGATGAAGCAGCTTTGACATTAACATGATGTAGAAAAACATTATCTGTATAGTTAATTCATTACTCATTAGTGCCTGAAGAGAATGTCAAGAGTCAGAGTTAGTATGCTTTTGTGCTTGGTGAGTGTGTGTGAATGAGGTGACTGGTGTGATGTCATTAACTTAATGGTCTTTCACTGGAACTTGTCATTAAATGAGGATATTAAGACAGCAGGCTGTTTTTATATGCACGAGAAGGTGATGCTAGGGGTCAAAGTTACTTGAAGTCACCACTAATGCACAATGGGTGGATGTACAAATACACGGTGGGACACAATCATAAATACAAATGAGGAAAAGCGAGCATGAAAGGGGTTTTATGTTCATTTCAGGAGAAACAGCCATTTGTTTCTCTTATTCTATAAAATGCAAACAATGGAATGGGGTTCACTAGGCCTCTATGTGTACATGTTCTCTCTAAGAGATACTTATAAGCTGGAATTGACATACATATTATCATTATTTTATTTTACATTCCAGGTGAGGGAAACAACATGAGACCTGACACAGACAGGGAGTGTCACCACTGCAATCACCAGATTGCTCTGATTTATGCAGAGTACACCCTGCCTGCGGTTATGCCCCTGGACAAACTGGGATGTAAAAATTTGTTTTAGCTTATTGATTAATCAAGACTAGTCATATGTGTGAGTACTTTATATGCATAGATGCTTTCAAGGCAAAAGACAAATGTGCGTTTACTGTGTGGCTGGATCAGTGTGAGTGTTTTAGGTCCTCCTGCTTGGGTTGACAAAACTAATTTGGTGACGCAACCTTGCAGCAACGAGGGAATGGTTATTTTAGAAAAACAGTATAAACAGAGGCAACTAAAATTAAGATTGAAGACAGACTATCTGATATAGTTAGAGAAACTTTTCCTTTGTGTGTTCGTTTAATGCTTTAGTTATGTAATAGAATAAAACTGTTTGGTTTTGAATATTGACAATAAACTAAAAGTCCTTGGAAACAATAACACTCATTAGTTCCATAAGCAAACCTCAGGCTGAACTACTTAGTTCAAGTTCTGCACAAGTGCTTATAAACATGTACAGTGATGCTTGAGAAAAAGTTACATAACTCCAGACAAATATACTTTATGTGGAATGCCAATCATTCATGTTTTAAAGACCATCCATCTATCCACTGTCTGCTTAGTCCAATGCTTAAGTCTGTTCAAACTGAGTTGAGAGGAAGGTGGACATATTTTAAGCCTGTCATATGTTAACGCAGAAACAAACAACCAGTCACACTTAATTTTAGGAAGGATGGTAGGACACAAACTCAGCATGCACGTGTTTGGACTGTCTTAGGCCATTATCCTCAATTTGGATTTTTTTGTGACATCCAATTTTCTTTGAGAATCTGTTCATAATTCCAATTAAATGTACCTTGTATGAGATCTCATGTATGAACATGTACACAAAAAGTGTCCCGCATGTGTAGAAGACACGTCGATGTGAGTGACGTCTTTGTGTTTACGGAAGTAAACATGGAAGGAAACAGCTGAGCACATCTTGTTATTTTGGTGTTATGGTCCAGCAGTAGTTGGCACATTTTCAATGCCATTGTTTTGAATTTATAAATATTTTTTGAGGATGAACAGAACCTTTATGTACATTGCTGAGCAGATCTGAAATGCCAACGACGAGTAGGTGGGATTAATGCGACCTGGCCCTTCAGACTGAAGTCACATGGCAAAAGATCAGATACATATCAAATTTAGGACCACATATCCAGGTAGCCTGGGTTGCATTTGAAAAAAAAATCGGATTTGTGTAGTTCAGACTAATGAAAAAGTCTGTGTGATGGCCCGACATTGGTAATCAGTGGGGAATGTGCTGCACCTGCAGAAGTGGGAGTGGCTAAATTTATAAAACCTGTTCTGTCATATCTTTTTCTCGGCAGCTATTTGCACCATTCTGGGTAATTATAATCCTTTAAATTTTGGGTTTGCAGCTTTTACAACATTGCACATACGTTCACCTACCCATTCATGGCATTTCACCTCTGAGATTTATTATGACTAAACCCCACTTTAGCTTAAGTTGTTTAATTTCTTTAATAAAATGACTGAAAATAAAGCCTTTCACAATGTGATCTAATCATTTGTTACCATTGGATACAGGTTGCATAGGGGCAAAAAACCATAAAATCTGATTTGGGTCACTTCAGCTGGCAGTCTGAACGAAGCCTTAGAGAAGACCCACACATTCAAACATCACACAGAAAGGCTTCGGCTGAGCTTCAAACCAAGAACCTTCCTTCTGTGAAGCTAACCACCACACAAATGTACAGCCTGTGTTCAGGACTTTTGACGTGATTTTCAAGTATACAAAACTTTCAAATATGCAAAAACTGTTTCTTCTTAGTTTTAATTGATCATGTGAGGGCTAAATACAACTTTCAGCTTCCAATGTTCACACATGGCTAAAAAGATGAAAACTATTTTCTTTGCACTATTTCTTTTGGGAAACGTTTTTTTTTTTTGTTTTTTTTTTGTTTGTTTTTTTTTTACAACATTTAATACAGTGGTGTAGTAGTTAGTGCTGCCACACAATTGTGGCTGGTTTGAACCTGAACTGGAACATTTATTTGCATGCTCTTCTTGTGAAAGTGTGAATTTTCTCTCAGTACTCAGGTCTCTTACAGAGTTCCATTAAAAAAATGATATGACATGCTAATTGATGAATTAAAAAAAATTCCCTTGGTGGAAGTGTGCATGGTGGTTAACCTGTCCAAGGTGTACCCTGCCTTTTCTTTTCATGGAATATGGATTTAAATGGATTACAATTACAAAAAAGCTGCTCTTTTAGATGTTAGAGCAGACATTTTCAAGGGTTAAGATGCCAAAAAAGAACTCAATCCCTTTATTAGCATGTGTACAAGCAAGCAGTTCACAAACAGACACACACATTCTTTCTCAAAGAAAAAAAAAAACTTTAATTTAGGATGTACCATTTTGGATATAAATGCATATAAATCAGCTGGACTTAAGGTCAAAATTTACTTAAAAAATTAAAATAAATTTTTCTGTTCTTGCCACCTGGCAAGGAATACTCCTTTGAAGACTTCAAAATGGACTAATTTGAAAATGCAATTATGTGGTTTGGAAAATTCAATTTTCAAGTACAATTATGCCTCAGAAATTTTAACTCACACCTTTAAGAGGATTTAACTATTAAAGTCTTTTTCCTGCACAAAAATTGAGGCAATTTGTTTGTGGACAAGATCATGTTTTACAATAATAGGATTCTTATACCCTCTTGCCACATCAATGAACTGAATTTAGAGGTATCTAAAGATAAACAAGAAATATCTTTTTCATGAAATATTTTTAAAAGTTCATTTTTAAACAAACCGAAAATACTGGAATAAACTTGATTTTTTTTTAGCAAAAAAAATATTTAATTTATTTTCTCTCTTTTCTACAGTAATGCGGAGCTCTGATGTTAGCAGGCAGGCAGCATTTTTGTGAAATATTTTGCTTACAGTGGGATGTGTCTGAAGTTGTACCAAAAACTGCAATACTGCAGCACTGCCTCCTCAAAGAAAAACCCTTAAAATAATACAGCATGAAAACATATCTAAATAAATGTTGCATTTCCTTTGGCTTCATCCATTACAACAATAAATTTCTTCAGTTGTTCAATTATATGCATCCAGCGACAGTGAATCTTTGATGGTTCTGTTTTGTAGAAGTATGGTGGATGGCAACAAAATAGTCATTAAAATAGGTGTGTGGTAGAGATAAAAAATAATGACAGGGATTATCTGGTCAACCAAAAGACGAGCTGAGCAGCAAACGCGCAACTGGTTGCAAATCTGGGCTTTTTTTTTTTTTTTGCGCCGAGGTCAAAATAGATCAAATTGAGGCAAATTTGCCATGAGTAAGGACACAATTCCTTTACATGTATTCAAATATCTCTCTTTTTTATGTTGGGTCTTACATGTGAGACTGAGGCAAAGGCCAGTAATAAGTTAGATTATTGTACGTAAGTCCTCTTTGGGACTGTCCTTGTGAAAACAGGCCATGGACACAGATATTCCAACCTACAGGCAGATTATTAAAAGTTGGAAGCAGCTGCAGCATCAGTGAAGCAAAGCAGTGGGTCTGTAGCTGGCCATGACTAGGTTGAGGTAACCATTGCAGAGGTGATTATGGATTCTGAAAGCAATGCTGGACTCCCAGCCAGAGATTATTATAAATTTGGTCATTGGCAATGAGGACACTACAGGGGAGGGAAAAACAAATATTAGTGCCCCTGTCCATGCCGGGGCCAGTGTGAGCTGTTTTCCATTTTAATACATCATGTGTGTATAGAGGAGAAACGGGAGATGAGAATTTTTGTTTTTTGTCTCTGCGTGGACATGTGTGTGCGCTAGACTCAGCAAACGGAGATTAACATTTCCCTCACAGTGCCTGTGAAATGTTTTCAGACGTGGTCAGCGTGACTGAAATAATGTATAAGACTGTCTCACACACCGTTACCCTCTTACTTGCCTTGCACATACATCTGTACAGACTGTGGATGAAGACAGTTTGAGAGAATGAGGATAAAGGAGTGTAACCATAATTACCAACCATGTGAGAGAAATAAAAACACATATTTAGCCTGATTCTCTGCTTAGCTTTCAAGCCACTCCTTTACTTAAGCTGATATTGACATTCTGAGTTACCGCTGAAGCTCCTCTGATGTCGTACTAACACTTGGACTTCAAACACCCATTATTAGATTAGCAAGTTTTAAGAAACATATATAGAATGTGTTTTTCAGAAATTGCTTAAATTAACCAAGGATTCTTGAGATTCTTGACCTACCTTTTCTATTTTTCTTGATTCTTGGAGCAGCTGTGGCGATAAGCAAGCAATTTTTATACAATATATTTAGATAGTTTCTCGTAGATAGCTGTCAAAGTTAGCAAATACATAGCAATGACTATTCTACTCTAAACTGACCTGATTGTTCGATGACTAGAGTCAGAAAGAAATAGAAAAACAAACATTGTTTGCAAAGCTGGAGATGTACTACCAGAACTTACATTAGTATAACAATTGCATTTTATGAAAATCAGCTAAATAAACTCTCTGCTTGCCTGCCTCTAATTCTATACAATTTGCTTTGCTTGACAGATTGTCATGATAGCAATTAAATTGACTTTTTTTTAGATTAGTCTCTTTTAATATATTACAACCAAAGTAATTAAAATCCAAACTGTAATATCAGCAGGCACAAAAAAGATTGATCACATCCTTGGTGATTTAATTGCATCTCACAAGCAGCTGGATGCCCTGAACATATCAGCAATTCCTTATTTAAAATGTAGTTTATTGTAGTCATCGGTTTGTGTCCATTTCTTGGTGTTCAGATATTTCACTAGTGAAAATGCCAATGCCTTTGGGGTGCAGGTTTACCAGGATATATCCATCTACATAACCAAAATCACAACCATAAACATTCCTCGCGTACATACATACACTGAAAACTTACCCCGGGGCAGTGTGCTTGCATGAGCGCTGTCTAAGCACTTTGTCATTTTAAGTGTAACACAGGTATTGATTCCATAGGTTTGATTCTAAATGCAATGATGTCTTCCTCTGAGAGTTGATTAAACCCTTTTGGTATCGATGCCCTGGGTCTGCAAATGTTTGTGCAAGTTAGTGTGTGTGAAACCACCAAATACAGCTTGTACACATGCATACATGCTTTTATTGAGAAAACCAATGAAAGAAAGCGGGAACGTCAGGACTGTGATGTAGAACTTTGACTGAAGGATTCCGAACCTTCAAGCTCAGGGTTTATCTTGCCTTAAGTTCAGTCACATTCACTCTGCTCACTGTTCCTTTCTCCTCACTTCTGTCTTCCCCAATCAATGCTAAGCCAGTCAGTATATTAGCAGTGAGTCCTGAAGCTGAATTTCAAACACACTTGACTCTCACAATAAATTGCCAAATTGTTTTGCGTAAGTTAATCCTTTTGTCACCTGTTTTATGGCAGTACAGAGATCAGATTTGACATTTAGTAATTGTACTTGTCAATATTTTATTTCTCATTTATACAAGTAGTAATCTGCCTTCTCAATATGTTAATTCTTCAAACTTTAACGTCAGTCAGGTTTTCATATTTATAGGCCTATAATGCTTTTGGGGAACATCTAATTTGTAGAATTGCAGAATTAATTGTCATCTGATTACGGTATACTTTGATAATGCAAACAATGGACACAGTGACATTCCACTGCATCATTTATTAGTTAGCTGAGTATTAGCAGTTTCCTTGGAAAACTATGGTTTGTGTTAAAAGATGCTTTGTGGCACCTTAATCAGTGTCGTTGGGTCACAAAAAATAACCTAAACCAAGACAGCATATCACATTTGAATTGCAAAGACAAAAAAATATAATGATAGGTATTCTAGAGAACAGGAAAAAAAATTATAAAGTAAAATATTTAACAGGTAAGTGACCTGCACTTCCAACACCTCTTTGCCCTTTTTCTCCACCAAACACCGATGAACATATCAAAGGCAATGTGAGGTTCAATGGCTTGTCAAAGGACACTTCAACATGTGGAACAAATGGTTATCAAACCATCTACCTTGAAGTTGGAGGACAAGTACTGTCAAAGCCACTTTTTAACACAAATCATCTGTGATTAAAGCTTTAGACCCTAGTCTGTCAAAAATACTAAGATATGCTGTTATAACAAATAATAGAATTATAAGGATAGTTAAAGCTTTCTAAATTAAATACCATTAATCATCTGTGCCTGAATATTTCAGTTTCATTTGAACATTTTTACAAGGAAACTGTTTAAAACACTGTTAAACCCTGGTAAATAATTAAAATGGGACTCATCTGCTAGTTTCAACCATAATATAAGGACTGTGTGAGTATTATTCAATCAGTAAGCAAGTATGCTACTGCAAAGTCTCAAAAGATAAACATGAAACTTATCAGTTCTCTACTGTGACACACACAGAATGTTACCATGAATTTATCAATCGTGGGAGCTCTTGAATGATAAGGTTTCTGCAGCTTTTTGTCATTATTTAGTCAAAGAAAAAAAAAATCAAAAGACCAAACTGCACCATGACACAACAGTCATACCAAGTGTAGCATGCACGTTGGTGATAAGCGTAATCTCCGATTCACAGTGTGGTTTAAAAAAGGGAAGATTTCGTGGGTCAATAAATTTGTTGTTAAAGAAACAGTCCATGTCCCTGAAAAGCAACATGGGATTTTAATTTTGGTGAAAACATGGATGATGTGGGAGAAATCTGAAGAGAAAGAAATAGATCCTCTGTGTATATCAGGCAGACGTGCACACAAGCATACACGCAGACATTCACATACACCTTGCCCAGGTCCCAGAAGCTAATTAAAGGGAGGTAGGCGAGCAAAGATGTGATAACTTTGTGAATCATGTAGAATAGTTGTAATGGGTGACCTTTTTTTCTCTCTCCGTGCGGCAGGCAGAAATCTCATTTGAGAGTGAGCCATTCCAATTTGCTGCGGCGAGGCAGGTGTCAAAGTCTCAAGCAGGCAGAAAAACATCCCTCGGTGCCTTCTCTTTTGTTTGAGATCATGTGATGCCCTGTGTGAAAATGCATGGAGCTACAAAGTCCCCTGAAATAGAGGTTTGTATTTCATCAGAACATACTACTTTCAATCTTCTTTTCTTCTTCTGCACTTCAGCTTAATCTGAAGAAACAAAGAGTGTTTTCTATCCGCGTGTTTTGTGTGTAGAAAGGATTACGTTAGTGATCAGAGCAAACATGAGAATTATAAACACAGTCGATCTTCATTAGGCTGCAGGCCAGATATTACTGGGCTGGACAGCCTGGAATGTTTGGTCGTCCATTTAGCCAAGGGCAGGAGCAGAGGGGCTGCTGTGCAGGGCTCCAACTCCCTTTGATCCTCTGCAAATGTGTGTGCGCGCGCACGTGCGTGAGTGCAATGCAATTTCACAACCCAAGTATACCAGCTGGTCCACGTTAAAGTTCCAAGGTAACCATGGCGCCCTGCGGCTGGTGGAGTGTGTGCGGGGGTGTGTGTATGTCAGAATGTGTGTGTGTGTGTGATAACATGTGGTATAGGTTTGGATGCACTCCTTCAATCCCACCCCACCTCCACCCCCTACCCCTTTGGCTTTGACTTTTAAGGAGTTTCGACACTGAGCTTTTGCCTCTATCAGGTAAACAGGATACGGGTCAGTGATAAAACAGTATATACACATACACAGCCTACCACCATGGGAGGATATATGTGTATTGCCCTAACAACTGAGTACCTGGGGTTGGGTCATCTAAAATAGTTTCCAATGTTTTATTCTTCAGTTGAGATTTTCAGCATCACATGCTGTATACAGTGTTTAAAGAGCTCTGCAAACATTTTGGGCAGAAAGACTCATACACACAACAGAAGCTAACCAATGTTTTTTTATGAGCCATGTTTTATCAGTTTGCTTTTCTATGGCCAATAGTGTCAGTAAACAAATATTAGAGAGTTAAAAGTTGAAAAAGCAGTTTTAGCATAGTTACTTTATGACTGATTTCTCAAATAACTACAAAACCACTACAAATTGGGAAAAGCTGTAAAGTTCAATTCTAGAGAAGATTAGTTGAACTAAAATTTTGGTTTTTCTTTCTCAGTTTATTTTCTTTATGTAAAAGTTCCTGCTCATCACAAAACGCTTGTCTTAATGCATCTACAGTCTACACATTACATGCATAAAGCCAGGTACAACCGTAACATTATCCACACATCTCTTTTTTCATTTCCTTATACAAATATTTATCTGAAAACTAAAACTGCAACAAGAGCAACTGCACTGTAACAAAAGATTGAGTGAAGGTCAGATCTGCCATTGAGATGTTGCAGGGTTCATTGCAATTGCCATGGTAACAAAACTGATAGACTCAGAGATACATTTGTTTGTAAGGAAGCAATATGAACATCTCTAACACATACATGTAAATAGCTGAAACCTTGACAACTGTTTTGGTTAACACTCCCTCATAGATAATTTCATTCAGATTCACTGTAAACAAATCCAATTAAATCAGGAAAAATTGTAACATGAACTAAATAACACTGCACATCCGTTTACTAGAACTTTATTTTCTAATAAAAGAGTTTAAGGTTCATTTTGCTAGCCAGCCTTAGATGTAATCATGGGTTATATCTCTGTCTGAAAATAGTTATTTTCCATACATGGCAACCCTGTTTACAGCTAATGTTTGTTGTTTTCCTTACAAAAATACAGGTGTGTTTTGCAATATTCATGTTTGTTTCATACATTGTCCAAAGGACCTCAAAGAACTTCTGTCTAATTATTCCCCCAAAAAAACTGAGTACATTTAAGTTTTCTGAGCTAAATTTCTGTTTTTACGCATCATCTTGTTTCCTCAGGTGAACTGCAGCAGTTCACACAACAACAAACCCTTGTGGTCTACCCAAAGGATGCCACTTTCAAAGAGCAGAAACATGCAATACCCCTGCATCGGCAGTGACTTCCTGAAGTTTTATTTTAGATAAACAGCCAGAAGCTTCTGCCTGTTCAGTGGCCAAAAGCTTCCTAACATGATGAAAGAGCTTTAAATATTTCTACTTTGTACATTCTAATTGCACATGTTGCACCTTTGCTGGTTTTTAAAATTATTTTAGAGAAAAAAAAAGATAATTGGACAATCCCATTAATCATAGCTGCATTGACACTTTGAGATCACCCTATCTTTTCCCATGCCTGAAACACAGCAAAATTTAAACTCAAGCTCTCTCAGTGACAACCATGAAGATGTTTAATCTTTTCTTGAAATGAAAAATCATCCTGCTATCAAGCTGTCCACCGCAAAGAGAAAAATCTAATGAAAATATAGTGCTACATATTGATAATGATATTCTGTATCTTTCTATTCCCACCTAATCAGAGGTGGAATACAGCACTGAGTCTCCCTCTCTCCTGCCATGACAGCCACAATTCATCACAGCTTTAATTTAGTCTGTTACTGGGGTGTCGATAGGACGAACACTGCCTGGCGACCCTCTTCCACACACACACACACACACACACACACACACACACACACACACACACACACACACGTACCCATACACATACACGTGCATGCGCACACTGAGGCAGTGAGATTCATGTTTACACATATCTTTCCATAGCATGCACACTCTTATGAGCCATATTGAGACATGCCTGTCCCTTGCGTCTCATTTTTGTATAAAAAACCAACAAGTAAAGATAAAAAAAAGAAAGAAATCTACACATACAGAGGCAAAACCCCTTCTAATGCTAAAGAACGCTATCTGTTGTATGCCTAGTTGTGGCCCAAACCTCAAGGCCCTTCACCTTAGATGTATCATCAGTCATTTAAAGCAATTAAGCACTTCTCAATGAGAATAGCTCGCTCTTCCTTGAGCAAGACGAAGAGGAGCGATTCACAAAGCCATTTTCTAACAAATCCTATTAAAAGGTGAGAACGGGAGAGAGGAGAAAAAAAAAGAGGCTGAAGACTTAAAATAGAGGGCTTTTATTTAAGGACTAGGAGGTATTACAGGCCAGATTACTCCTGGCTTATGTTCCTAGTCTGGGAAATTACATTCCCACTTTTTTGGGGGAGTACCTATGCTTTGGAGTGGAAGATGAGAATCACTTTAAGTCTCTCTTGTTTTTCACTTCTCCACTTCAATGGGTTGTACTCTGCCTTGTTGTTCTGTTTTGCTAGAAAAACATTCTGTTTTTACACTTTTATTGGCACCTTCTGAGCTTTTAGATACCTCTTGGGTTATGTTTTTAGGGATAGGGTTTATGTCGATTCTATCCGGTTCTTTCAAGGGAAATTACTTTTTCCATTCCAAGATCCAGCGTTAATTATTGATAGCATGGAAAAGACATATGTAAGAATTTTGTAGGATATAAGTGTTGTGCTTCAACGTGAACAGCTTTTAGAACCATACACCATATAAAAACTGCTGGGAGTCAACACTTAAATTAAAAACTAGTGTGAGTCGCCCTCATGTTTTACAATTTCTGATAAAATTTGATGTCAAAAGCATTTAAATATTAGCTAGTTATCTAAATGATCATTTAGCTTCCATTACGGAATTAAGTAAAGAGAAAAAAAATATTATCTTTTAAAATCTTTATAAAGATTTTATATTTATAAAGACTTTATTTATACACTACTGTAGAAAACTCTTACATGGGTACTTTAATTTCTCTTTGATTCAGAATTAAAGTTCTTTGTACCATGCAAATTATCCATTTCCAATGAAAATAACAATTGCGATTTGATTCCGAAGTACGTGGCTTATGTATTCCTATTTTAAATATAAATTGATTCATTTGTCTTTCGTGTTCTTATGTGGTCTTTCAGGAAGTGGAGTTTGTTTCCAGTAGACAAAAGTAGCCTACATTACATCTGCATCTTGTCTAATTGAAATTCCTCCCAACCTTCCTGTTTAAAGCTAAATTATGTAAAGGTGAATAAATGTATTTTCCCTGTAATCCTCAATTCTAAATTACCATTTCGATGTAAATGCAAAAGAGAATACTTTAAATTGGAATAATTTCATTCAGGATTAATAATTCTGAATTTAAAAATATTATGTAACTGTAACCATGGTGACAGGCTTAAAAACAGACTTGAATCAGTTGTGAAATGAAAAAAAATATTTTTGAATAGTTTGTCACTAAGAAAGTTGAGGTAATGGTTTTTCCTACCCAGAGCAAGTGAAATATTACTCTCCTCCCTGTGGCTTTACTGACAACAAAATAGCATGCTTTGGCTTTCTGATGCTGAGAAAATGTTCTTCTTGGCATATTTATTTAATTTAACAAACTATCCTATCACTGATTAAAAGCAGAATACTTTATTTGTGATTGGACTTTTATTTTTTCCAGAAAATGGATAGTTAACATACTAACCACACATTATCATATCCGGAATTGCTGAATTAATATGTTTCAGTAAAAAAGGAATTGAAAATTACTCATTAAATTGAGATTTGAGGCTTTTTAAATTGTGTTTCGTATCCCTGTATTTAAACTCTGAAACAATGTGACAGAAGTTTTACAGGGTGACAAGTAAATAGTATGTTAGCTGTGCATTAAAACCTATCCAGTACTTTATTGTTGGTTGACTGGATAGTTCTATTAATTGTAATGGGAGGGGAGATCTCACCCCTATCCTATAGCATGCAGTGAACCTTTTTAACCCTGATTCAGTGCCACATGATTCCAATATTTATTGCATTACCAATCTGTTCAAACAAACAAGCATCTGGTCATTTCACTGTGCTAGGAGGGAAGCCTCGACAGGTTTTATGTTACGTTTTCCATTTTATCGTCTTTAATTGATAACTTTCTCTAATCTCACTGACAGCAGAGAAATCCCGTAAAGTCATTATCCTCTCCACTGATCAGCAACTGTGCAACCAAAGGAGTCTTCACAGTTGGCGTTCTAACTCAGGGCACATTTACTGTTGGACTAGCTGCCAAGACAGCCTGTCTTCGCCTTGACAAAAGAACAGAAATTTTTCTTAAACACTGAAAAAGTATGCATGGAGATATGCACATTGCACAATGTGCAAGACCACTGATGTATATGAATACAAGAATGTGTGTGTGTGTGCAAACTGTATATATGTCCTCCCCCCTTGCCAAACTGTAAAACAGGTTTGGGGTTTATTTTTGTTGTGTGAAAGCAAGGCTCAGTACTGCTGAAACACACATCTGCAAAGAATAGACCTACTCATTTGGCGTTAATCAAAACAACCTGACTTTATTCATGTAACTGCAGCGATCTGCAAGCCTCTTGGCAAGAGCAGAGAGAAAGAAAACACAGATGTGCACATGTTATACAGACACATACACACACAGACATTTGAATAAAAGGTCAAATAGCTTTATCAATAACTGTGGAAAATGTGTTTTGTGAGAAGAAGGAGCAGCTGATCTGACAGTGGCCACCGCCCTGATGAATAACCGCCAGGAGAATCAATAGGAAAGAGGAGTTGAGGTGGAGTGCGGGAACGTTTTGTCATCCAACGGTACACTCCAATATCTAAGCTCATCCATCAAAGGCAGCAATGGCACTTCGTCCTCCGCTTTAATTGAAAGCACACTGAAACAAGTTATTTACATGACGGGATGGATTTGAACGAGTGCACGTCAACTGGCAGCTTTGCTGTTGTGTCGTCGCTAAATGTTTGTTTCATGAGCTGACGCTTCACTGTCTGTGAGCAAGGATGACTGTCAGCTAACGATGGAAATGCAGACAAATAGCCCAACATCAAGTCCCAAGCAGACACACGGAACAGAAGGTGGGGTTTTTTTTAATGGGTGTACTGACTTCTATGTGTTCATCTTTATCAAATAACGGGCTTCAACAAACCGCAGTTTTTTTTAAATCTTGCCAAATAGGTCATGTTTACAAAATACGTTTTTATAAATGAGCAGAATTTGAAGCCTCATAGCTTCTCATCGCTGCACTTTAAAGACACATAGCGACAAATCCGTCTTTGGTTTAAAGGCATTTTTTTTATTGTTCATTTTTAAACATGTTCTCTTATTCTTTTTTTTTCTTTTTGATGGCATACAGGGATTAAATTCAGACTATCTGCCCTTCATACTAAATGTACTACAGGTTTTAATTTGATTTGAGCTCACATGTGTGATGGTTTAAAGGGACCGTCTGTGAATGTACTTCTGACCTTTAGTGAGAATTGGCTCTGGATTTTTTGCAACATGCTGCTTTAATTCTAACCTCTATATACACTGCATATGCTTATACTTTTGAATGATTTTACTACTCATAACATCATGTAGACTTAATTTTGAGGCCATTGTATTCGTAACATACTCATACCTTCAACTGTAAGACTTGAAAATCTTCCTTAGACACTTTGCTCTTAGTAGTTGTACAATCAATAACAGCAGACTGATTTCCAGTCCTTTGGGTCTCTTCCATAAAGTAAGTATCAGATGTTTTTGGTGGTAGCCTCAAGTGAAAAATAAAAACCTAACCTAACCTTACAATTGTTGTTAACACATATGAGTGTTACCATTTCCAATCCCCTCTCATCTCAGCCAGTGTAGCAACTTGAATGAATGGCTGACATATGAAAAAACAGGTAAAAAAAATAACACAATCCTACATATTACAGTATGTGCAATAAGCATAGAAATTGGCATCTTCTCCAAAAGTCTGTCACAGTCATCCATTTCAAAGTAGTGGGAGGTCTTAAATGAGCCAGTGATGCATCGTGTTTGCCCTGGGTGACCCAGTTTGAACTCCAGATGCTACTGTGTGGCACCATGTCATAACCAGAGCAAAAAGGGCCACAGGGAGGAGAGCCTGTCTGCCTGCAAGCCAGCTAACATCTGTCGAGCATATTCACATGTGTAGCAAACATACAGAAACTCTTCAGACATCTTTGGTGTAGACTGACTCTACACAGAGCCAGATAGTGTTTTTCTACCAAGCTGGTTGCAGCGCTAGTTCTGAGCCAGAGCTAGACTTATTATTGTTTTTTTTTTGTTTGTTTTCGAACACTTAAACACCCTCCTGACTCTCAAAAATGGTTCAATCAAGGCCTTGGCTCTTTGTTGGAGAGTTGAGAACCGCTCCCGGTTGCTTTGTGTCCGCAGCTGGGTGCGGGTGATATTATGCAGACAAACATGGTTAGATTACATATACGCAGAACAGACTAGGCTCCCGGTCGGTCGAAAACCAAACCAGATCTTTAGAAGCTGCGAAGTTAAACCAGTTAAGCTCTGGCTATAGCCCCGGTACCAGTTCTTCTTTGGTCGAAAAACAGCCAGAGAGACTGAAAATGTTGGAATCCAGAATAGAGAGTTTTTAGAGTTCTGGGGGACACTCAACGAGTGCCAAGACTCATTCACAGCATGAGGAAAGCTGTTTTTTTTTTTTTTTTGCTTTTTGATTTGTGACAAATTACTTTGCAATTATCTTATAATTTATAAAATAATTGCAACTATCTTATAATTTGTACAAACACAGTCTGTTCTTACAATTTAGTGTTGTGAATATATCTTGGACTATCTGTGGCAAGTTGTCTATGGTATTATTGTAAGAACACATGTATGGGGTCATCTACAGAAAGAAAGGCCAGAGTGGCTGATTAGTAGGTCATCTATAGGGGAAAAAGTCATATTTTGACTTCTCTCATTCCTTTTTTTTGGTGCCAAGCCATTGAAATAAAGCCTGGTTTAAAATATTCCACAGCTTTGCATCTTTGGAACATGACATTTATAGATAAAACAGATGCTTCTGGCAATGAGTGAAATCAACATGCAGTACATTCCAAAATGTTCTAAATACTCATTCCGGTGATTGTCTGTATTCATGCTGGGTTCTGGACAACAGAAGGAGGTTTGGGAATGTACTTCGAAACCACAGTGATGCAGGCCGGCCAAGTTCAACAGGGAGTTCAAGGCTAAATCGATGCATATTTCCCTTCTAGTGGTGATGAGGGTAGCCAAATGTACAGGCTTCCCTTTATGCAACATCTCAGCCTAACTTTAATGACTGTAGAGGTCTATTCCATTGGTGAGTATACATTTCACAATAGATAATTTGCCTACTTTGCTATCCCACAAATTCATATGGAGGATTTTTTTCTAACTTATTAACAGGGTATGGCTCTGAGCCACTGTTTATCTAAGGCTGCTGCTCTCAAAGGCATTTGCAGACTACATGAGAAAACCTTGGCCAGCTCTTCTAAATATGTTTTTGTTAAAGTGTCCACATATATTTTCTCCATGGTCAGTACTCTGTAACAGCTTTGGCTCGCTTTGACTCTGTACATGTGTTAATGCTGAAGAGGTTCAGTTATTTTAGCAGCACATTTGATAGTATGTTGACACGTGCTATTCTGGCCAAACCATGCGTCACCACATGCAGGCATGCATTGTTCTGCTTTTAGTTGCCTCTAGGGTTCACTGTATGTTTGAACAGGGTATCCAACTAACATCAGTAAGCATAACAACTGTTGTCTGGGCACATCCATCTATTAAACTATTGCTTGAAAAAAAAAGAAAAAGAAAAGTTATTAGACTGAGAAACAGCATTAAATGGATGCAAACTAATATTTCTATAGATTAAAAAATACAAAGAAGATAAAAACTGCTAATTTAGTTAAGAACAGAAGAGACTTGAAAAATGAGAACCAATATTTTGAAGGTTATTTGCCCACATCTTTGAGTTTGTGGGGTAAATGAGCCATGACGATTATTTTCATAAAAAGCAATAAAGACCAGTAATTATAAAAATGTCAATAAGAATTCATCTTTCAAAAATCTATAAAGCTATTAAGTCTGTAATTAAAAAGATAAGCAGTTAAGCCTGAGAAAATTGCATTTTCCTGCACAAGCAACTGTGAAGCCCCATCTCACGTTTGTTTTGCAAATTCCTCAACAAAAACATTAACTTTGAAATATTAATCTGATCTACGATATTGATAGGACTCTCCCATTAAAAGCCTGATGCTTGTACTTCATACACATATGCTTCATTAGGTACATCTCGACTGCAAATCCAAGGGGTCATTACGCTTCCAACTTGACAATTACACACACAGGCAGAGATACACCCACCCATCCACAATACAACTGGTAAAGGGGACCACTCTCAACCTGCTAAAATGTCTAAAAGTATTTTTTTTCCCATTAGCTCATAACGGTGCTAATGAGTTAAGTGTTACAAGCACCCAGTCAGTATCATTTAACTGTGAATAAATTACAGTTCTCTTTGCATATTTAGACAAAGAAAAGTAAAAAATTCTCACATTTCTTAAGAAAACCTTTCATTAATCACATATGGCTGACTGCTATAATAACTGTGACCCTAAGGGAATCTAAATGTATAATTTCAGATGTTCAGATGCTAAAAATGTTCTTGTTAATAAGTTAACCGATCTACAGCCTAGAAAAAAAGGTTTTACTGACACTATTTCACAAACATAAATCCCATATCTTGTTCGGTGAAAATGTTGGAAACAAATAAACGAGCCATCATAATTTGCATGTACTGAAGAAAAATTACAAGAAAAGATTTCAATTATGAATGTTCCCCTCTCATTTCTTCTGGACTCTAAAATGGTGTTCACCTCTCATCTAAGACCGTTACACTTCATCTTGTTTGCAGAGTGCCTGTTTGTGTGTATGTACATCTCACTCTCATCCTAATGTTTTGATCTGGTGTGTGTGTTCACAGTGGACATTAGGCAATCTCTCAAACCAGTAATGGGCTTTGATTCCCCAGGGTTGCAGTGAGATGGCCACTTCTTACATTAGCCAGTCAGGTATGACAGCGCCACGGCTTGCCTTCCCCTCGGCCAGCCGGGATAAATAATAAATGAAAGTGGTATTTCAGTCTTCCAAATCATCCGCAGGGTCAAGACTCCCTTCTCGCAGTGAACTTTGTAAGATGCGCCGAAGCGCAGCGAGATGCTAAAGGTTAGCGTCTTGGACAAGACAATCGTGCATTCGGCCTGCAAGCACAAGTAGTTTATAAACATCCACCACAATTTCCACCCCCCAAGATGTAGTGAGGAGTTTCTTTTTCAAGTCCTCCACCCCCCCCCCCCAACTTCTTCAACATCTGTGGGAGAATGGGAAGACACACGAAGAAGAGAAGTTAGCATTATCACAGAGCATACATCTGCTGCTATTTGTATTGATTTCTCTCGAAGCCTGTAATTTTGAAAGCTTGTAACCGAAGATGAAGTAAATATCATTTTATTTGCTCAAATGGTTTCAGATTGGATTGGACTGAGATGAAAATGGTGGACACAGGCATATCTAGATGAGAAAGCAGCAATTTCACATAATTGTCCTCAGACCTAGTGTCAGAATAAATTACCACTGTTCTAAAACTGTCAGACCAAAGACCTAGAAATGGACAGGAGTAAGTAAAGGAACCATTTCCTCAACTCCATGACATGTTTGACTCAATGATGCAGATTTTTAATGTACTGCAGTCATATCTTATGCTTAATGAATAATTCTAATATCAGTTCTACATGTTACAGTAATAAAAATTAAATTCCTGACACTCAAATATTTAATTGTTTTTTTTTTTTTTTTTTTTTGCTTTTCTCCATTGAAGAAACACTGACTTCAAAGTAGCAACCTTTGTCAAATCTCCCTGTGTGGCAGCAAGTTGCAGAGCCGAGTTAATGACCACTGTTTATAACCCTATCAGAGACAGCCATTCTGTTTTTTTTTTATTTTATTTTTATTTACCCTGGAAGGTGAAGTTAACCTTCTTCCGCTCATTGTAGCCAGAGGAGAATGGCAGAGATTATTGTATTGGTCATGGTGAAGTGACTGGGCATATAGTACAAGACAAGACACAAACACATGGACAAACATGGTCCCTTCCTTTGAGGCTGTTAAAAGTGATCTTGGGTTTTGTGATTTGTTTTAGGCAACTAATATTCCATATGCTGATACATTTTAACATGCAACCTGAATATATAGATAAATAAAAACACCCATATATATTTTGTCCACTAAAAGAAATGCTGAATTTATTGTTATCTTTATCAGTGTGCAAAATAGCCCGCAGTAGCACTCGTGTTCAAGAGCTTCCATTTTTTGTCTGTCTTCAGCCATCCATCCTTCCGTTCATCTATCCATCAATCAAGTGGGACACTCAAGCCAGAAACTCATCAGAACAGAGCAATCAGTTTTGTGCATCAGTCCTCTTTTCATTAGAGGCACATGCAAACCACAGTGGACAATGTGTGTGCTTGTGTTTGTGCTACAGAGAGTGTGTAGTGCTCATTAACTGAGGTCAGCTAATTATTCGGCCAGAATAATGAAGGTCAATATGCTCGTCTGTCTTTGTGTTGACAGTCTACACATGACTGAGATAAGTACACCTCTTCAACCCTTCTGTTATTTGTCATCTTGATTATGGGATTTCATTGAACGGATTCCACGTCTCCATTTTCAAATTTGTCCTTTACATTGAATTAGCCTTCACGTTCAGTATGGTGACTTTGATAAAATGTTGAATTGCTACAAGAACAAACTGAACATAAGACTTAGCTGTAAGTGAAGGGACTAGGAGGATCTTCCCATTTGGCTGAATGCAAAACCTGAGAAAATTTTCCATTCAAACAGACATAATGCACACAAATGGAATTTACCATTTGATTTCTGGTGTTTTGAACTTAGAGGAAAATTTTCTTGTCAGTCATGAAATGAAGTACATTATCCACAAGATTCTATGGAGAGTTCTAAAATGCACACTATGCAATTATCTACAATGAAAAGGAACTCTGATGGCAAAGGTATTGTCCATATATATGCAGCCACGTCACAATTGAACATGTGGTTGAGAATGGTGCTATTATGATGGACAGACAGAACAAAATTAGGCAGATCTGATGACTGTTAAATGACGTGTCCACTTACCTAGATCCTTAAAATGAAAGCAACAATGTCTATTATTCATTTATCATGCATGATTAGCATTATGTGTGGATATATTAATGCTGTGCAAGCTGTCACTCACCATCATTATACATTTCCTGTTATAAGGTATATCTAAGCAGGAAAAGTCTAATTGAAAAAAAAACATTTTGCAAGTCCTGATCAGGACAATTACAACAACACGGTCATGACTCACAAAACGTATAGGCATTTTAACAAGCACATTCATTTAAGAAAAACCTTCTCTCTATCCATTTAATCTTTTAAACTGCTTTTATACATTTCTTCCACAAAACTTTACTCTTTTCCTCCCCACCTCTGATTCTATAAAACAAAAAAACAAGCAAATACAGGGATTCATTCTGTAGCGGCATGAGTGAAACACAGCATTTAAAAATTATATTAGGGTGCGAAGAGGGCAGTGGTTATGTAAAACGGAGTGATAATGGATAGAAAGAGCAGAAAAGTACTCTTTTTGTGTAATCAGAGTTGAGGAAGTGCCTTCAGAGAATCAGAAACATTTTGTAGTAAAGTTTTTAAAAAGATATTTTTACAGTCATTTATTAGCATCCTATTATAGAGTAAATGATGGGTAAAGAGAGGAAATAAATTATTTATTCGTTCCTGAATATATGATTTTACCAGCCATATTATGAATTCATTCCCAGAACAAAAGGTGTGATTAAGACCACTTTGATGGGATTTTACAATTAAAAAAAATCACCAAAATTTTTACAGGCAATATGCAAATGAAATAAACAGGATTAAAATTTCCTAACACACACACAAATGTCCCAGTCCTTCTCTGGCTATCTTTGCAAACCCCAGTTCCTAGACCCCAACATCACTAACAAGCAGCGGATACAGCGCTGGATTACTGTAGGCGTTAAATCAATAGCTGCTGGTCTCCCAGGCACAGCTATAGATTATGAATCAGTGTTGGTGAGCAGAGCACCATGGTGGCAAAAGGAAGTAAGGAGACAGAGAGAGCAAGAAAAGAAGAAAGAAAGAGGAAAATACTGAGTGGCGGAATCCAAATTGGCATCATATTATTAAAATACTCTATCTGAATGGCAGTTAACCAGTTAAAGTCAAATGTGTCAGATTTAGACATGCTATGTAATATAAGCAGAACTGATTACGCTGTATGACATTAGAAATAAATTGAGAACAAATAAATGAACTAATGTTGAGGATACCTTTAAAACATTTTCATATTATTTAGGCTGTATGTAGCATTTTTGTAGACTTTGACCAAAGCAACAATGGCTGGTAAGAGGTGAGGTTTTGAGCGCAGTTCCGCCAATATCTATATAGCTAATCTGTGGCAACAGAGCCCATTAACCTGGGTGAACCTCTGGTAATCTCTGCAGTGAGCTCCAATGCTTGTAGCCTTCAGTTTAATTCAAGGCCCTCTGAGTCCTGTTTACAGATGGTATCTAAGTGGCTTGATTCAACTGCCAATGAATATTGGCATGTGTCTACACCCCATAGACCCTGCTATTAGGGGTGGAGACCACAGGCTTCAGCCAAACACAAACTGAACTTGACGTTTCCCTCACTGCTCCAAGTTCCATATATGCACACCTGCATGTTCACAGTCATGTGTGTCCAAAAAAGGTAATTCAAGTCAGATGTGCAGAAACATGTCGACATAAAGTTAGCATCTCAATTAGTGAATAATATAACAACTCCTCTGACCATATGTAAACACAAACAAACAAGACACACAGCTTTTTCCACCTTGCTATAGGGGAGGTTGCTGGACCCATACTGCCCCCTGGCTCGCCTCACCTCGCTCTGTTTGTTGAGTAGCACAGACGCCAGAGGAATAACTCATCTCCCACCACAGATTCAGGATGAGATTACCCTGGACCAGCTCCCTAACCTTAACCATTAGATGGATAAGAAAATATCTGTTTTGGGATCAGTGTCTGGGGGGATGGAGATGATACTGAGAAACTATAAGAGGTGGCTGGGTTCAGGGTCAGGCCCCAAGGAGCCATGGGGTGGGAAAGGGTCAAGCCAGACAACCTCAGGGCAGAACCTGAGATAAATAGAGGAAGGGAAGAGCTCTATAAAGTGCTTTACTTCCAACTACATATGATATAATATAAATAAAGAGTTAACTGCTTATATCATCAACTGCTCAAAGCTTTCAGATCTGAGCCAGAAGTTTTCATCTAAGGTGTATAATTATTAAAATACTACCTAGTTATTTTTATAAACTGTTCACATTACTCAAAGTTGGTTAAAATTGTAAGAATTTACAAATATGCAATGTCATTTTAATGCACACACGTTAAGTGATTTGTCTGTGGATATTCTTAGCATTAATACTGTGTTCACCAAAAGCTACAGACTGTGGTTGCCATGAGCCAGCAGCTGTGTCTGAATGACTGAGTCTCGAAGGAGGCTGTTGCTCTACTATGGAGCTGTGAAGGTCAGCAGGAACAGATACACGTGCACACGCACGTACACTGGCTCCCAGATATCCAGAAACACATGAACACATACACACCAAGCAGCAGAATGATTAATCTGTCAATCAATGCTCCCGTGTCCTGCAGTGAGCCCTTGTCTTTTCCCTGTGAGGTTCCTGTGAACAGAACCAGAGAGCTACCAAGATTGGTGTGCAAGTGTGTCATTTTATTCATCATGTGTGTTTGATTTGGGCAATCAGAGCCTATTCAAATCATTTTGCACATCATACCACTCAAGAACAGCTGAAATGCAGAACATGGCACCATGATATCGGTTTCCTTTACTTTTTATAGAATGTCCCTTTCACTGCAAGCTAGTCTGTTGATGACAACCATGAGGGAACAAGATATGAAAAGCCCTCCTGACCACAGCAGGAATGGGTGGTGGACTGGTCCTTGTGCTGTGTCTGAATGGCCTACAAATGCAAATTTCTCCAAGCAGAGATGATGAGTTTGTTCAAAGGCAGCTTGTGACTGTCGAACAGCATGTACAATTGTAACTCATAACCAGAGCTGAAAGCATATACATATGATAAAATAACTACTTATCCCTGATGACATTAATATATGAAGTTAGTAGGATATTTGTGGTCAACTCAAAATACAACAAATGAAAAATTATCTGCTATCTCAACTGCATGTATAACTTTACTTAGTTATACATTTTGTGGTAACTCAATTCGTAGTATATTACATAAGTAATTAGTCATTTAGAATAAATTAATTAAGCTTTATACAAAATGGTTTCTGATCATTCACTTGTGTCATTAACATTAACAGTGATAACTTTTTTGGAGCCCAATCTAAAAAAAGGTGAGAGAAAAAAGGGCGATAAAGAACTGTAGTACATCACTGTATTTTTTAATTCAGGACTCGGCAGATGACAAGTAACAGATTTTATACGACAGGATTTCATTTCTCGGGAAACTGAAATGGTCATTCCAATTTTTTTAACTCCATTTTTTTTATAGCTTTAATGCTCTTCATATTGTTTGCAACAGCTTCCCAGTGTAAACTAGTGCTACTGCTTACAGTTATTAGTATTACTGTAGAAACCATTACATGTTCTATGTGCAGCATTTGTTTTATATTATTTCATTTGACTGCATTTTTTTTCCCAAAACTGCTTTAAGAACATGGTGTTCAAAAATGACAATCTCTAATTACTTCATCTCTTTCAACCTCATGCTTCCATTTGCCCCTCCTTTCTCATCATGTCTGTCCGTCACTTCATTTTTTTCAACCATTCTCAACCCTGCCAGCACTAATTGTAGATGACCAGTGTAGTTGAAGATGGAAAAGTTATAAAATGGGGACAAGTCTTTAGTGCTTCATCTGGAGAGCTAAAAGAGTTAGCCTTGTTCCGTGTGATCCAATCCAAGTCAATCACATTGGGGAAAATTGGATTCCTGAATAAGGAAATCCCACGAGGGAGGTTAGTCTGTCCGTCTGGATCAGCAGAAGACATTTCTTCTCCTCTTCCTCTCCCTGTCTTTCATTCTCTCCACTGAGGCACTGTGCGTGGAGAGATTATGTTCTCACTTTAGTGAACCAATAGGGCCATAATAAGTATTGATTAAGCTATTAGCCAACATTACCCAGGCACTGGCAGAGACTGTGTTTAGAATCAGCACCTCAGGAGTCTGTCACACCGTGTCACACACATGAACACAAGGACATACACTTACACACACAGTTTTAAGAGGTTGATTGGGTGTGCTGGGAAGTTGGTTAGTTACTGAGGCGACTAAACTACTATTCTCTTATCTATTTCCCCGTGTCCCTCTGCACATCTTCTACAACTCTATCTATCCCTGTAACTGAACTCCAATCAAGCAAGGCCACAGTCCAGAATACACTCAGTTTGAATGAGATGGGTGAGAGGACAATGCACACTCACACACAAACATGAGGAATCAGATAAAAGAGGCTTGATTACAAAAGACAAGGTCATAGTGAGGACTGACACAGGTTGGGCCAAGCTTTCAGAGTCACGCAGCCCACATACACCTACGAGTGGCTACACACACACATACGTACACTCACCTTTTCAAATGAAGTACAAAGAGGTAGAAGCTTTTGAAAGAATTTCTGAATGTGGGCCATATTTGATACCAGTCACAATACTACTATGTCTGTGCAGCAGGTCCTATAGAGCAAATTCCCAGTCAGAGGTGCTGATCCTGCAACTTTTATCACGCCACGATGTTGTACTTCACTAATAAAAGAAACAAAACAATTGAGCCATGGAGACACAGACAAGTGTTAGAATTAGCTGCCACCAAAACTCAACACCACCATGTTTTGAATATATTTTCCAAGAATTTGTCTGACTGAGTGATTTACAATACATTGTCAGGACAAATTACCTCCACTTAATAAGATCCTTGGTAGAAGCAGTGGACAGCCACTCAGAGAGGGAGAGATGAAATGACAAGTATTAATTTGGGATTTTTCACAAACTGACACTCCAGTCTCTATCCTCAGGCCCCGGGGCTGTGTCACTTCTCACCCATACTCACAAAAACACAAACCCTTCAGATTTTCTCTGTTGCTCCCCATCCCTCAGCAACTCCCGCCTTCTTCTTCCTGATCACCGAAGAAATTCAGTGGCGTAGCAATTACCTAAGTCTTTTATCAGTCATTTCAAAGGAGGAAAATTAGAGCAATTGTGTCAGGATGGTCATATGGGCAGAAATTGCACACTTATTCAGTGCACTTATGCCTGTGACTCTGCTCCCTGCACTGATGGGCCCATTGTTAGGGGACGGTGCCTTCGAGACTACTGATTGGGGATGAGAGCAGATGCATACCCCCACCCTCCTGTCCCTCTAAATTTTCCCCTCACCCCAGAATACCCCCACCCTGCAATCCTTGCCAACATACCAAATCTTTTTGTTGATTCTGGTCGACGCCTCTCTCTTTAGTTAATATAAATCACAGCAAAGCTTTAGTTTATGTAGACTATTATCAAAGTTAAGATAGAACCACCATCTTCTTTGACAGTTAATTTATTTGACCCACCTTCACTTGTTCTACCTCTCCACCCTCTTGTCAATCATTTATTTCATGTCCCACTTATCACTATCTTCATCCTCTGCGGAATGGTTATCATTTTGGTAAACTACTTATTTTCTTCAATGAAAAACAATGTAATGCACAAGTGAGCTTTTAAGGTGGCATTAAAAGGAAATGCCTGAACTAAAGTGCACATATATGTGTTCATTATAGAAATTTTAAATTAAATTAAAGAAGAATATCTGGAAAAAAACATCTTCCAGAAGGAATCACAGGCTTTTTATGCTTTGCAGATTCACATAATTATGATGGATTGATAAACCAGTTCAAAATAACAGCAACTGAGATAACATGACCTTTTGGCAAGCCAATTCCATTGCAAAATGTCATCTGAATTTCAATCTTCTAGCAAAACTCTGCAAAACCAATAGCACAGCAATCACAGATTTAAAGCTTAAACACCCTTTATTTTGAAACACATATGCTATTACCTTGCGCCCAAAGATGATAGGCCACTCAGCTAACAAGTGAAGCCTCCATCTAATACTTACTGTCTGCTTGCAGAGATCTTTCCTTAAATGCTAACTAGATTCAGGTAGTGAATTCTAGCAGTAAATGCTAAGTCTATGGCTTAATCGTCGACTCTAGCTCCTTCGCACCACAGGGAGCTGCCGGGCCTCTCTATTCCCACTCCACTGGCCACACATCTCCACTCAATCTGTCTTAGCATATTGATTTCCCAGCTGTCTCATTGGTTCCTAACATAATTATGGCCGGCTAGGCTAGGGGCACAGGCGCAGGACTAATACATTTACACCGAGCCCCATCAGCACAGGCTTATATTCATGTCATTGGAAGAAGCCAGAGATTGGATGCCTCTGAGAGGCAGACCCACTAAGAGAATTTGGGGGAGCTTTGCTCTAATGAAAAAGGGAATTAGCTGGATCGACCTCCATCACACTTCAAGATCAATAGCAACATTCATGAAAACATGCAATGGAAAGAAATTAGGAAAAAAGTGACACATGTTAATAAAGTTAATCTTATTCATATTATTTAAATAAAACTACTTATAAGACACTAATGGGAATTTTTGACCAAGGGTTGCTGTAATGTGTGAAGATGAGTTCAGATGCTTGCAAAAAGTTGGGACTGAATCTGTTTAAGTGAATTGTTTAATTGGAGGTTGCCTATGATCCAGCATGCTTTTAATCACCAGTTTACTTCTCTAATTACTTCCCCAAAATATATTTGTGCAAGTCCTATAACCTCAGAACAGTTTAAGAACGGGGAAAAAAGAGGGGGTTTCGGATGCGAGTGTGGGGGTGGTGTCAAGGGTGGTGGGGGTGGGGGTCTATATATTTCGCTGTGCCTAATTGTTGTCAGAAGCTGACCTAAAACGCAGAGACAGTATTTTTCAAAGTCAAGGATAGGGTAGAGGAGGGGTGGGCAATTCATCATGGTATCTCCGATCCTCCTCCGCCCACCGTCCAGGACCAGCAAGGGTTTGCAAGTTATTTACTTCCACAGATCAAGCCCCTAATGGCAAACTCCAGCCCTATAAATTAGACATGCACTCGATTAGGATGTCTGGTGTAAGCAGCAGTTCCAGGTATGACACTGACATGACATCAGACTTTCTCACACCTAATGCAATTAATGGTTATTAGAGACACCAGTATGAAATCTGTCAGCACCTTACAGGTTGCTAGAACCAAGACAGAGACACAAGAAGGACGAGATCTCCTGTACTCCAGAATACATCTTATTTTGGATATTTGAATGTTGACTATGAAATCAAATTTGAAATAGCAATTTGCTTAAGTGCACTCATGAATCAAACTCAAACACTAACAATCAGTGGAAGTGTGGCTTGAACAAAAGTGCTTCAATTACTGCTCAAAATTATACATATGGATATTTAGGAAAAACAAGACGTCATGCGCCACTCAAGTTGGTACGACAATCAAACGTTAATTATACTTAAAGTACTACAGTGCAGTGCTGCAGAACAAAGATGTGATGATGACTGTACATACACAAAGAATAAAAGCACACTGAGCAGACAGCTTGCAGCTACAGAAAATAACCTTCCACACACACATTGGTACATTGAGGCTGTGATCAGCACAGTGCTGGGCGGGAGAGACTGTCTTCCATTATGATCCTTTAAGAACATAAAATATAAGTGACACATTTTCAAAGCCTCCAACTGCATTCACATCGACAAAATAGCTTTACTGTAATATATGTTTGTTATTAGGGACCCCGTTTACCTTCACGCCTTATCAACAAGTCTTTCACAGCTCTTATACACATATTGTTATAATGGAACGAACAATGCAGTCAACTCTGCAGGGATGTTTTTTCGTGTTGGTTTGCAGTTCACTTTTAATTCTTACTTTTCTCAGGGGTACCGTGAGGTTTCGTTCTTTTGCAAAATTTTACGTATTTATTTATCAATCTTCTTATTTATTTATTTGTTTCAGTGGCATTTTGGACAGTCACAAGCATTTGCTGACAGTTATTTTGGCTCCTGGCAGCGCAGACATTGACTGTCAACGGGACGTCTCCTTTCTTTTATTCATTTCTTCTTCCCTGAGAGATGCTGCTGAATGCAAGTCAGCCTTTTCTCCCTGAAGGAAAGAAAGGGGGGAGCAGTGGAGAGGACAGTAGTAGAGAGGGGAGGGGGGGGGGGGGTGTGGAGGGGCAGACAGGAGGGATGGGGAAAAAGAGCTGCAGGGGCAGGGGGGGTTGAGGGTTGAGTGGGAGGGGGGGGGGGGGGGGGTGGGCGGAAGGGGCGGGAAGGGGGGGGGTGTTGGACAATTTCCTTTCCCCATTACATTCTTTGTCCTGGGGGTGGAAGGGGGTCGTGCGGGGGAAGGGGGTTCGTCCCCA
>JBAMHX010000020.1:15624465-15636596 GCA_037177515.1 Pseudomugil tenellus
CCCCCCCCCCCCCCCCCCCCCCCCCCCCCCCCCCCCCCCCCCCCCCCCCCCCCCCCCCCCCCCCCCCCCCCCCGCAAGGAAAGCAATGAGGGAGATCTGTCTGATATGAAGATATGAAGGGATGGGGTAATATGAATATAAGGCTGTATGACTGTGATGTAGAAAGAGTGAGAAAGGAAATAAAAAGAGGGTGCAATGCAGTGAAGGTGGGTATAGTATTAATAAGCCATTGTGGGGATAATTGAGGTACGGGGGGGGGGGGGGCTCTGAAAGCCTTTTTAAAACCAACTCTCTCTTGAATCTCTGATTCACTTTCATCACCTCCAGTGTGGCCACGTTGATTGTGTGAAATCGGCAGGAGGGCCTTCAATTACTGCATCTCATCTGTGGACTTCATGCACAGCCTCATGCACACACAAACCGAAATATGCACAGAGAGACATACACATTTGAAAAATACATACACTTTTTTCACACACTCTCCTCACAGTGAGAGGATCTCTTGATTTTGTTCAAATGGCTGGGGAGAAAGAGGGAAGAGATGATACACAATAGATGGAAGAAAGAAGCACAGATGTAGAAGAGTCTTGATTATTCTTATGGTCTATCTTGTCATTAGCTGATGGGAGCTTCATAATTTGCTGGGTAGTTAATAGTCATACAACAGAAAATGAGAAATAATCTGATACATGACAGTGTGAAAGAACTTGACACATATTCAATATGCAATATTCTTTTAACAGGACATAAAGGCAAGCAGACTGAAACGAACAACCAAGTAGCTCCTGTACACCTTCATGACTTCATGTATGGCGTACTGAACCCCGGACACGTAAGTGCAGGATAGCTGTCTATTAAAGACAACATTATTTTTACCATTTTAACATAATTAGCTGCTAAATATATTCCTTTTATTTTGCAATTATGACAAATGAATCTGATACGAAAAAAGCATCTTTGATGTACGTAAATAAGCACATATCCACAATTATATAGTATAGACCCATTTCTTGGTGTTGGATGGCTCTAAATCCTCTTTAAACCAAGTCTTTATTTCCCTTGTTGCTAGCTGAGAGTGTGCAATAGTGTGTGTCACTGTTAGTGTATATTTTTGTATGTGTAGATAGCTGCATATACATACAGTGCAGTGTGACCGTAAACCTTATTCGTGTGTGCTTGCTGGAATGTTGGTGTGCCCTGCTCATTGTCTTAATTAAAAGTGAAGTTCCACTGAGCTCCAGTCACCAAACAGCCACTGGGAATATTTCTAATTATTTCCTACCTTTCAATCCCTTCCACTCTCATATATGTGATTACTGACAGCTACCGGAGATTAACTGACGGTGGTGTGTATTTGCGCATGATTACTGTTTGTCCAAGTTGATAGAAATAACTCCTGCTCTGTAACACAAATGTGATTGCATGCGAGTGTGTCTGCTTGTGTGTTAAACCTTTATATGCAGTACAGAAAACCAAGAATATAATGTTGAACCCCAAATTGTTGCAAATATTACTTTCACAATACAACAGCAAACACCAAAACTGCATATTTCCATATTTTTCTGCAGCAATGTTCATGTTTTATACTGCAGTACCACATGAAGTGCTGAAGTTTCCACAGCACAATGAAAGAGCAGCAGACACCTGAGAAGTACCAATTGCGAACCACCTGTCATCTTGCTTTAGCTGATTTAGAGAGCAGCATATTAAAAACCAAACTATTCATTAATATGTAAACTGGCATGTTGTCATTTAATGCGGTTGGGGTCCAGGGACGAAGGTGAAGAAGGGGAAAGGCGGAGGTGATAGAGCCATGGCGGAAAAGTTAGGGCTTGATTGAGTTCAGCAGCAGTGTTTGATCTCCATGTGCACGAGTCTCTGTATTTTATCTTGTGTGAATGGCTGTGCATGTGCAGTTGGCTTCAACGTGATAGAGAATTTACATGTGTGCGTATGTATGCATTTTTAAAAGCATTTGCATGCATCTTTGTGCTTATGCCTTCCTGAGGTCTCCAGGTCCCCAGAGTGATTAAAGAGAATAAATATGCTTGATTACAAATGTCCTACCTCCCCATCAACTCTCCTTAATGTATGCAGTTTAATTGAGCGTCACAAGTAAAGTATGAGTTATGGAATGAACCGACAGGCCAATATCTCATTCAGAGTGTGGGGAGGGGTGGGGTGGGGGCAGAAATGAGACAAACCAAAAGACAGTAATATCCTTCATTTGAAAAAAACGACACAATCTTGATACTGGTATCAAATTAAACACATAATGCAATATAAAGTAATTAGTATCATGATAACCAACTATAAACTAATTATTCATTCACAGAAGTGAAATAGATATTCACTTCCATTCCTCACATGCCACGTTCGTGTAATAAAGAAGTTTTTTTTAATTCTAGATATCTGCTTGATGCATTCATAAAGTTCATCAATACAATAGAAAGATTGAAATGTTTCCAGTTATTGTTTGGACATTTCCCAGTAGGATCACCATGATCAACTGGTCAAACGGTTTGACATGTTTTCTTTGTCCAGATAATTTTCTTGCATTACTGTTGTTCCATTGCATTGCATTTGGAGTTTTTTTCCTTCTTAATAATCTGAAAGAGATTATCTATCAAGTATATTGGTGTTACTGCTTGATGATGGAATATAACCATTCACCAGTAAACGCCAGGAAAAAGATTTGTTAGTAAACTTGGACACAATAAATGATTTAAGAAGGGTTTACATTTGGCTATTTTGCTTATTTTTTTCTACATAGTGAGTAAATGTGAATGTTTACTGTAAAATTTAGTATACTTTAATTACAAATTTCTGTTAATTCATACTACTATGCTCAGACTTGGGTCACATTACTCATACTGGAGAAATGTTCTAAAACATTTGTGCCACGCTACACAAAGAATTATAACTTTATCCAAATGGGTTAAAATGGTTCTAGCGCTGCATTGGATGGCAGTGGGTTGCAATGACTCAACAACAAGGTGGTGGTGGTGGTTGTGGTAGTGATTGGGGGTGGGGGGGTTGTTGAGGCCTCAAGAATCAACTCCTTACACTTTCAGATTTCTTTTCTCCCCTATCAATGGTTAATTTGGCATCCAGAATTCCTGCATTCTACTTCTGCTCAAGTTTTCTCCAGCGAGTAAAAGACACTATGGTGCTTACTTCACTTATCTCTCGCTCTGTCCCTTCCTCGCTTTCTTTTCAGCTTGATAAAGACGTCTTATAAATTTTATTTATTTATTTTTTAATGAAGCAAATTAATATTGTTCTTGACTCCTGTTTCGAGTTGCTTGGGATTAGATAAAGACTTTTTATGGCAATGTGGGGAAACAGAAATTGGATAAGTTTATTTTTAAGTTTCTGGGATCTCAGTACCTTGTGGAATATTGATGCACAGCCACAACTGCTTAGCACCTCCCCCTTATAGTCAGCAACCTTCACATGTACTTAGGATGACTCTTCAACCAGGAGTTGTTGACAATCTGCCATTGTGGGTGATTGGTCATGTAGAGTATGTCTGACACAGTGGTTCCTAGCTCTGGTCCTCAAAATTCACAATCCTGCAGTTTTCCTTAAATCCCTGGTCCAACACAGCTGATTCAAGTTAATCAGTCATTATGCTAAATTTAATTGGCTTGTGTATCTATTTAATGGAAACCAGAGGCCTGTACTAACTTAACTGTGGTCAACTCAGCCCGCTCTTATCTCCATTCTCTGGATTGACTAAGCCAAACATTGAAGAACTAGGATAAGCTGTACTAAGAAACTGGTTATCAACTTGCTAACTCGATCTAGAACTTTCCACTGAAGATAAATGCGTGTTCTCGTAAAAGAGGTGGTGCTTGGAGATTCTCACCAATTGCAAACATGGACATACCCAGAGCAGTGTATTTTACCATGGAGGAGCAGACTATCATTCTCCAACAACACATAGAATTTAAAAACATAATTTGGTCCAAAAGCAACACTGTTGCTGTAGCAAAAGCAGGAAGGAATGCTGGCAGAAAATTGCAACTCGTTAATGCGGAAGTTTACCAGATCATCCGATATCAATTAATGGGACAATATAAACTGACAGGACTCGGATCACTGTATCACACTACAAACATTTCTGGGAATGTTTTATCTACATCATATATCCAAGTTCTTTATAGGATGATCTGCTCCCATGTGAGCGTGTTATATCAATACCACCATGAATGCACCTATAGTTGTTCCATAAATCAATGTATTGTATTTATGTTATGTGTGGAAACAATTACAAACCTGTTTTGGATGCAAATCCAGTACAACTAAAAGAACATGGGAGTGAGTAAGGACCAAATATAAAAACAAAATTTAAAGCGATCAGTGACAAGGCTTTATTACTATATCTGTTGTGTGGATGAAACCTCAATGCAATACACACTGTCTGCGGGACAGTAAGCCTTCGACTACTTGGATCACACATTTGCTACAAACGCTCTGAAATAGATCATGTATCTCAGTCCATCCAATGTAAATCTGGACCTTTGGTACAGCATGTCATCTGTAAATGGGTTGGGTCCCGGAAGACTACTAAGTGCAACTATCCATGCTGCAACGTAATCAGGACCCTTTTAAAAATGGGCAGGACCTTTATTTTATGAGATCTAATTGGTCAGGAGGTGGTATTTTTATACTCGCCGATCTCTTATCCCGGAACCTAACCTGCTCCGGAGCAGGTTAGCTGTTCAGCATCTGTTGCTGAAGTGATACAGCTGGATCCCAAGTAAGCCATTTTTTTAGTACAGAAAATCCAGAAGTAATTCCTTAAGTTATCTGGATAAACGAAAATCCAGCTTCGTAGTACAGGTCTCAGTGTGTGTTGGAACAGGGATAAATGGAAAATCTGCAGAATAGTGCTCTTTGAGGACTGACTTTGGGCACACCTGGTCACATCTGATCCCACACGTATGCGACTGGGTAGAGGTCTAGCCTCATCCAACTATTTCATTCTTTCCACTCTGGTGTTCAAGAAGTATTCTGACCATCCTGGATGGTGTTAGGTCCCAGATTCAGGAGATATGTGATCATAAAATGCTCAAGAATGTCATTACAATGAATAAGGTTACATTATGTTTTTAAATTCGGAATTAATAGATCCGAATCAAAGGTAATAAGCAGGTGCAGAATGACCAGAATTAACTCAGAGTGGAGTTAAGGTTTACATGGCAGCAGAATTCATTAATTTGCCTTTAAAAGGAGAATAAACCAGTCACTTTATTTTGAGTTGGGTTTAGTTCTGAATTTTCATTTTGATTCAGAATTAGTTGTTTACATAGTTTTCATCAGTTTAAAGCGGAATTAACTTTTATTATGATTTAAAGAGGAATCAACAGTCTCCTGTAAAAGTACCACACACCTGGCTGCACTCAAAGCTCAAAATAAGAATAAATAGTAACAGGAGAAAATTGCAGATGATGTTGATGATTTATCAGTGTTGCTTGTTTCACAGAAGTATGACCCTTTTAATTTACGCTAGATTTATACGTATGTGGCATCTGCGTACTGTAGGGACAACGTAGCTGACGCAAGATAACACTTTAGTTATAATGATTATATAAATAAGTTGTAAATAAGATGATAAAGCACATTCTCAATCTTAAAACTGCTTATTTGTGTGTGATATTTGTACAGTATAGAAATGAAAGTGAAAAATATAAAAATGAAAGTGAAAAAGAATGTCTATGTTCCAATTCTCCTTTCCTCACCTCTAACTCACACTTTCACACACCCCAACACACTCACACAGGGCCTTGGCCCTTAGCTGGGTTTGGTCTAATTGGTTTATTGTCTTGAGGAGCCAGTGACAGAGTAGTGGGTAGGAGGCAGACTTTCATCGGAGGTTATTGAGAGAGATAGCTAATTTCCCCGTGTTTCCTTGTCCAGGCCTCTGTGCAGCTCTCTCTCTCTCTCTCACACACACACACACACAACAAGACCTCTCTGGAGGGATCATTAAGAGTCTGGTATTTTCTCTCTCTCACTTTTCTTTCCTTCTTCCCTCAAACACACACATACACACCCACAATCACTTACTCCTCACTGGTCAACATCCAAACACAGAACTAACCTTTAGACAGTATGATGGGGTTTGGTAGGGGCCAGGCCAGACATGACATTCATCTAAAACACACAATTCTTCTGATCAATCTGCAACACATTATGTACAAATATACATATACACAATATACTGAAAACACATTCAGGAGATGCAAAAGCTCAGATCTGTCACATATAAGAGCACTTGAGGAATAAATTGCTTAAATGGATGCTGAAAGTTCTTCCAAATCCTCACTATGCATTAAAGCAAATAAAAAGTGACAAAAACATTAAACAGAACATGTATTTTTGTTCAATACTATGGATGCCTGCAAGTACTGATAAAAAAATATTCATAATTGCGGGAAACTTCCTACACCATTTTTGACATCTCACAAATAAAACAGATTTCCACAAAGGGCCTTTTTGCATCATATCCTTGAGCACTGTACAGTATGTCCTGTTCTAAGGAAGGATTCCTGCTGAGAGTTTCCTCTTATCTGTGGCTTGTGTGGATGGACATCTATAGACAATTCTCCTGTCATTCCTGTGCAATATAGGCTTGAGATTATGAATACTGCCTATCTGACTTCAAGCTAGTACCCTTGTTCAGGAGAATGACAGTCGGGCATGCTTGTCGGGCCATCCGGACAACTGAAGTGTGAGGAACAGTGGTTGCCTCACAGGCCATAAGAAGTCAGCAACATTCCACTGGGGTTTCAAGAAGGACTATTGTTTGGGAGGGAAGGGGTGATTGTAATTTACAAGCCCTCATGCTGCTTGGGCAAAGAAAGAAAAAACACATCAGGGGTAATTATCAATTATTTATTAAAAAGAAACGTTATTTATGAGTGGTGAGAAGAGGTTGGTTAATTTGGTGTCACAACCACATAAGAGCTTGGATGATGTGGTGAAGACCAAGCTTGAGGCAGCCCTGTATCTGTCCCCCGAGAGCAGATATTGGAAGGGGCTGGAAAGCTGGAAAAAGCAGTACACCAGTTCTGAGTGACCAGCATCAATACTGTTGGTTCACTGCATATTTTGCTCATCATTGCATGTTTATTCCAACCCACCATATGACTAACAATGAAATATGTTCTTCCACAGCCACAGTGACCACAGATGAAGGATGAAATATAATTATTCCATCAGAGTTTTCTTGCCCACGAGGCACACTTCAAACAGCCCCAATGCCAGTCAGGGAATCAATCTTAACTGTGGTTTCTCTTAAATGCAGCCACATACTGTCACATTCTCCAGAATTACGGAAAACCTCTTAATGACAGAAATTATAATAGCTCTCAATATGAGGAGAATACTGGTATTTTTAGGCATTTGATCCATCCTGGGGTTCATGGATTTAAAAGCTTTTGTGTTATCGCTGTGAAATGATACATTTGCAGGCCTGCTTAAAACTCAATTTAACTGTAGCTGCAGCATTGCCATAATGGCAACCCTCTATTTCCAGAGCTCTCCCAATCAATAACAAATTGCTGAAAGCACAAATGATTCCATTTTCTGCTAGGGGGAAACGAGAATGATGAGAAAATAGGTGAAATTGATATGTGAGGGAATATTATCAATGCTCTAAATGTCAGCAGGATGAGGCACTATGACCTTTCAGGGCTGAGGGTAAAAAAAACAAAGATAAACCCAAAATGCAGAAAAAACAATCATTCTAATGTAAAAGGGAAGGCCTGAAAGAGTTTATTTTTAGGAATGATCAAATATGAAACATAGGGAAAAGAAAACATAAAATGGTTTAAACAAGGTTTTTGATCTTTGCTTATGTAAGTAAATTTAAACTAAGATTTACTAACTTTATCATTTCTGCTCCAATTTGGAGCAATTTTCTGGATTGTAAACATCTTTGAAGTTCACATAGCAGCGTTTATGTAGATGTGCTACAATTATAAGTATTTAATAGCACTTTCAGAGCAGGTAGCAACTGTTAGGCATTGTAGTTGAAAATATTAACTGGCACTAATGGCCAATTAGAAAAGATAATGTTTTGCTGCAGACACTGCAAATAGTCTAAATCATATCCACAGAACATCACAGATAAATATGAAAGCACATCTGTATTAAAAGTAAACTGTAGCAGAGTTGGACTTCCATAACATGGTGAAGGTAATTCGATCCAACAACATAGTCTGTCACTATTCTAGTATCCACAAAATTAAATTTCTTCATATAAAACTCACTTCCAAGTATTTTTACACTGAATGAAGCTGAAGTGTAATTGCAGTGGAGCAGCTGTGCAGTGCCTTCAAAGAATGGATCCATGGATCCAGTTGATTGTACCAGTAAAGGCAACCATCCAGACTTTGGATTGCATTGAACCCTGAAACATTTCCTCATCACCAACAGCACTAGCACCAAAGTTTCAGATGACGTCAAGAACAAGAGATCTATTAGCTGGAGAAAAAAAGAAAAAAAACATGCTGCAGTTGAAACATTGCTTTAACATTTGTCCAAGGATAATATAAGGCAACCAAAATGGCTCAGGTTTGGTTTGTAAAGCTGCTAAATTTACAATTCTGTTAATTACTGGAGATGAATTAATGTTAACACCTCAGATTAGGCAATGAATAAAACACGGAGCCTAAAGTACTGGTGTTATATTCATATTTTAATATGTTCCCATTTGAAAGATTTTTGGTGTTGAGCTTGAAAGTTTTGTCATGTAAAAGCAATCTTTCTCAGAAACATTTGTGCTGAGAATTCTGCTCAAGTGATCTGGAGTAACAGATGATAGGGCTCATCTCCTTTGTTTCAGGGGTTCAGTCTATTTGCTGGAAAGTCCAGAAATGCTTAAAATGTTAGTGTATAAGATGTATTTTGCTTAACTTGAGCTAGAAAGGTGAAGCATGTAGAACATCGGGATTACAATAAATGGTTGTCTAGACAGTATGTAGTTACACAATAGTGTAGCTTTTTAATTTTATGTAGCTAATTGACAATAAGGCTGAATTAAACTATAAAGCTTATAGAGGTTGTGAGAGTCGTGAGTTGTATAATGAGAGACATTTAGATGCAACTACAGCTTCAACCTATAGGTGTACACAATGCTTCTTAGTCTCTATATGTAGAATTTCAACATTCTATTTAAATCTAATTTCTCTGCAATGTCATTTTACATGTCAGCCTTTTGACCTTTGTGGTTGTCTTAACTTGTTATATACATACCTTCTTTTAGGAGTACTTTTAATTTCATTGCATCGTATAATGCAATGACAACAAGGGCCTTCTTTATTTTTCTGCACAGCATCATTTATACATGGAAATAAAGTGATTTGAGCCAATCTCAAAGAACATAACAAAAGCTTGCATTGCCGTTATGTCTTCCACAGCATCATCATGTCATAGAAACACCCATCAATCGTATAAAAACATATCTATGAGAGGAAAAAAAGTGTTGATGCAACTCCTGGGAAAAAAAAGGTTTTTCTTCAGCAGCTCAACATTAATCCTTTAAAGTGTTGAAAACTTCTGTTCCCTTAGTGAGAGAACAGATCAATCTCCTTTTACAGCTTTGCTTCACTTAATTTCATCATGACATCAATATTGAGAAACATTACAATGACACTTGGGTCACTGTGGCTACAGCAGTGAACTGCCACCTAATAACCTAATTGTCCCTTCGGTCCAGCACTTCTTCATATGATGTCCTTGGACCAAACATTGAATATGAAGTTACTCCCAGTAAAAGGAGAGCATCTTGACAGCAGATCTGCCATTATTGGCATGTGCAATTTTAAATGGCAGACACAGAAAACTGTTAAGAGCTTGCATACCCCAAATGTGCTTTATAGGTGCTGACAATATATCAAATTATAGTAAAGAAAATATAAATGTTAAAGTGACATTTACAAACTAAATTCTAATACTTGGAAATGTAACTTTATTCCAAGAATGAGCATTTATATTTATACATACATACAGAGATACCTGTATGCATTTAACATTAAGTTAAAATTATATGTTTTTGCATCCTCAATTATTCATATTTTAAGGAAAGAATGCGTAAAACATCGAATGGGAACTTTTTGTCCTAAGATAAAGACTTGACCACCTTCCCAAATTCTCAATGTAACTACAGAAAGCATTAAGGTCAACTTCTGCTTCTAAAGACACTAAAATTACTGAGAAATTATGGTAGAGGAATTTCATGTGTTTGCTTAATTACCTTCCTCTTAATTAATGTCTAGTTGAAAGGTCTGACCATCAGGCTCCTAAAATGATGTAATTCTGACCTTAGTAAACCATCTGCAAGGCCGGCATCCTTCCATCAGGTAAATGTTTAGACTAAGACCTTGGTCTTGTTGTCGTAGCCGAAGAACAGGCCTCAGATTGACTCACGTGACCAAAGTCTTTAAACAAAGCTCCCCTATCTGACTGGGGCAGAATAGATCCAGACTTCTGTGTGATCACAGATCTCTGGAGGGATTCTCCCAGGGTTATAACCTTGTACCAAGTCTGTATGTCTTATTGTTTTGTCCCTTCATGTTTTGATTTTTAATGTTTGTTCAACTTCTTTCATTCTTCATTATTAAATTTATATTCTTCTCAATCTAAAGATACCAGTGTCCTTGTCCTTGACAGAAATAACTGTCATCTACAACTTAAAAACCAACATGCAGATGAAACATTACATTTTTTAACACTATTTTTACTGACAGAATTCTAAATATTTAGTTCTATATTACTTCAAATAAGCCAAAACAACCATTTCTGTCATTAGATGATACAACCCCATCCCCACCCTCAAAGAAGGTTGCAGTGTACCAATTTTTCATAAACAGCTAAACAAGACAGTGTATTGTCCACATCACAGCAAATATTCAGGAAAATAATCAATAATGACAAGGCATGTATAACTCAACCAAAGCCCACTGAACCTCATTAGTTTAAATACCTCCAGGAGATATGTGCTAATAAATGAAAATAAAATTAACAGTGTGCTCTGTGGCTCCATTGGACTCTGATCTGACCACTGCAAGGACATACCCTGCAGTGTTTTACAACCATCCTGGTTAATTATATCTTATAATTTGCGGGCTAGAACAAAATTAGAAGCATGTTAAACTTAACAAGCCCAACTGGACTTTGTGTTTCTGTCTTTTCTGCCTCCCGCTTTGGGTTGAAAATAATAATAACGACAATAATCATGCAACCTTTGAACTTCCTCATGCATTCCTTGAGGCTAGTGATGGGGGAATGAGTGCACAGTGTTGGGAGGTGTGCACATTGTATTACTCGATGTTTTCATGTCAAATTTATTTGTGTATTTTATTCTTAGAATGGCAGCAAAACACAATATAGTTTATCTACAATTCATATATATTTCAGTAATACAATAAGGCATTTTTTACTCTTAGTAAATAAAAAATCCCAGGATAGTCCAGAAATGCTTAAAATGTTAGTGTATAAGATGTATTTTGCTTAACTTGAGCTAGAAAGGTGAAGCTTGTAGAACATCTGGATTACAATAAATGATTGTCTAGACAGTATGTAGTTACACAATAGTGGAGCTTTTTAATTTTGTGTAGCTAATTGACAATAAGGCTGAATTAAACTATAAAGCTTATAGAGGTTAGAAGAAAAAAATCAAAATAAGGAAAACTAATGTGAAAAACCAAAAAATGACCTGTATGTGTTCCTTGTGGGTTCCTTTCTTCTTATACTCACTTGAGTGACAGACAAATGCAAAAACATGTCGACTTCAGCATGCTTCTACAACGATATATGATTTATCACACAACACTTTGTACACATTTTGTCAGCATGTTTTAAAGCATTAACACAACCTTTATTAATCATGGCTGCACACGGGGAGTTTTCACTATTTTATACACTAAAATAATATGTGTCAGGTTACTGTGGTATCACAGACTCACTAGTTGCATTAATCTCCAACCAGACCTTGGTGGACTTGCAACTGAAACAAACCAGAATAAACTAAATTATTATAATCTTGTCTCTCTCTCTCTCTCTCTCTCTCTCTCTCTCTCTCTCTCTCTCTCTCTCTCTCTCTCTCTCTCTCTCTCTCT
>JBAMHX010000020.1:15642422-15656025 GCA_037177515.1 Pseudomugil tenellus
AAAAGAGAGAGGGGGAGAGGCCAAGGGGGGAGATGGAGTGTTAGGTGGAAGAGAAAAGACCTCGCTCAGTCAGGAGACTTCTTTCCTTTGTCCTGTTCACAGGTTGTGTTTTTTGCATCCCCACCCCCCCCCCCCCCCCTTTTTGTCCTCACCTTGTGCCCCCCCCCCCCCTTCCATCCTGCTGTGTCTTTGCCTCCACTCCTCTGATAGATGCAAGGTTATCTGTATTCCCTCCTTAATTGCATCCTCTGATGAGTTAAGACAAACACATTAGTTAATTGCATTTGCGCTTCTCAGATTCTGCTTGATTGATAAAGTGCATATGATACTGAATCATTGCATTGTTTGGTGGTTATTCATCTAACTGGCAGTGCATATAAACAAGCACACACACACACAAACAGAAGGCACAGAAGTGTGATTGATGTTGCATTTTAAGAGATTGTTTCAGATCTTATTAAAATCATTGATTTCTTTCAACTTTTTTATTCTGGGATGTCTGATTATTGGAAATAATTTGGATGATGATGCTTCCATCTAAATTATGAACTGGAGTAAATACTTGAGATTAAATTTAAATTAGTAAGACCTGCTTCCTCAACCATGGTAAATTCTTGTGGTCGTCTAAAGTATTACACTTAATGCCCCACTTCGCTAAATATTACTGTAAAGATCTGTAATCAAGTACAGAATTCTACCATTGCGATTCAAGAAAATATTAGTTAGCTTATTTATGTCTTTTTGATTTGTTTTATCATTTATCTGTTTACTTATTAAGTAGATGACAGATGTGCAGGAGTCTCATTCAGCAAAGTTCCTCCATTAGAATCTTACCAGAGAAATTGTGGTAGCATCTTATGCATCTAATAAAACTAATATTTTGTAATTTCATACCCTACATCATAAGTTTTTACACAAAAACCTGTATTGATGTGACCCGTTTTTTTTATCTTCTAATAAACTTTGATATGCCTCTGCTTTTTACTTGTTCACTGTAAACCTCTGTTTAAGAAAATCTTTTCTACTCCATCATTATGGCAATGCTGCCGCACACAGAGGACCAAAAGGTGGAACACCATACTATTATGTTGTATAATGGCATTATGTTCTTGAGTTTACATTAGCATCCTTGTGAAAAAAATATGTGGCAGGTGTGCTTTGTAGCTGCACGCTGCCTCTGTCCGATAAGACAATGACACAATATGACGAGAAACAACGTCTGTTGTCAGCAATTGTACTCACAGAAAAGATGACACAGTTGTCAATACCCGTGCTTCGAGTGTGTGCATGTGTGTGTTAGTCAGACTCCCCTAGGAGCAAATGGCTTTAAGCAACACAAGCACCTGATCAATACATCAATATTCAGCTTAGGAGGTCTGACGACACTTACATTTTATGCACACGCTCACAAACACTAACGCATTTACACATTTTGCCAAAGAGAAACACAAGCACAGGCTTCAGGCACTGATGTATGTGGCCCCTTGGCTAATCCATTTTTGCCACATGATAGGGACGCCACGCGTCGCCATCACCATTGCTGCATCATGAAACGCTAACACATGCACTATTGTTGCAGGTTTGAGAGATTATAGTCTCCAAAGATGGATGTGATTAACATCATGACCGTTCTTAGCTCGGGTAAAATATATGCACACATACACACACATTCGTGTCTCTTACTTTACCCCTGCAGCTAGAGCATATTGGATAGATGTCAGCTTATGGAAGTGTATGTATTGTAGTTATTGTTATTCTAATGACTGACTGAAACAACAGTATGGAAACCAGCAGCGATGAAGCTTGTGTTTTCAGATAATCCAACTGTCCACGCTCTACACAGAGAGATTGGTCACAGTTAGGGGCCTGCTAAGTCAGATAGCACACCATGCACATGCTCTGTGTTGTATGAGCGCTGTGGGTGTGGTTGCAAGAAAGGAGTGGAGGGTAGCGCGTGTAAGATATTGGATTTTATGCTATGGTATATTATTTATGTACATCTTCATGTGAGCATGACGCAAAGACATTCCCTCTGTGTTTCAGTACAGCCAGGATGCCGCACATCCTGGCCAAATAAAAACTGAGCCATCTTAGTTATATATATCACTAGGAATGAGTGTGAAATCGTGTTTTTTGACTAATTTAGGTGAACTGCCCTTTGATCTCTGTTTTGGGTTTAACTGCTTGGTGCTGTAATGAGGCAGCTGTAGAATTTGGCTTTATTAAACCATTTCTTTCTCTCCACCAATTTTTCCCTACAACCGTCACATAAACACTTATGTGCACACACAACTCACACAAAGTGCACTCTGTTCACAGGCCCATCCAGTGAAGTAAACATAATTTAATTGCATATCTGGCTAACATGATTCAATTACACAGAGGCATTTAAACCAATCACTCCCATGGTCTTCATTCATATCAGTGACATCATTCTGACCATTTGTGGCACCACTTAGACAATAATGAGGCAAATGAAAACGGAAATGTGGCACTGAGAATGACACAACAGGCTGTGGAGGGTTAACGAGTTAAAAGGGGTTCTGTTTTATTGTTCAAATTAATTGACTGATGCATCTCTGGCAAACAAACAAAAGTAGGAGGCTTGCATTTGCTGTTATTTTCAATCAATTGCATTAGTTAAAACTAATGCTGATCTTAATTTGAAACAAAAACAAAGTGAAATGTAAGATTTATCAATTATAAACAGAAGGGGAACTAATACTCATTTATTTTCATCATTGTTTTAAGCCCAAAGCCAATATTCAAATCAAACCACATTCAGTTTAGTAAAGAGACAACTCTAGTGAACCTTAGTTCAAGATCGACTGAGTGCAATTCTTTTTCCTTCCTCCTTCCTTTCTTTTTCTGCTCATGAAGCAGGTTGGTCAACACTCCCTATGTTGCAGTACAATTTATTGTTTTGTGCTTGATGTACTGACCCTGTCATACAGATAAAACACAGCAAAAGAGAGGAACAAGCATACTGGCTGTCCACAGACTTAAAAATCTTTTAACGTTAAAAGGCTGCATGTTAGCAAAGTTGGTTAGCACTGTATGGAGTTTGCATGTTCTTCCCGTAAATAGCGCAGGTTCTCTCCGGATAGGCTGATTGGAGATTTTAAATTGCCTATAGGAGTGAGTGTGCATAGTTGTTTGTCTGTGTATGTTGACCCTGTGACGGACTGGTGACCTATCCAGGGTGTACTCCACCTCTCGCCCAATGTCAACTGGGATTGGCTCCAGACCCCCCCGCGACCCCGTTCAGGGAATAAGCGGTAGATGATAGATGGATGTCAAAAGGCAGCACATAATGCAAAGTTACTTAAAATTAAGTTGTTCCATAACATGATTGAAAGTTAGGTGTACCATGCACGGACGTTATACCTGTGGCTTCCATGTAGGTAAATTAATTAATACAATAAAAAATTGCTTAATGTCGTTTCTGTAGCAATAAGACAATCGTACAACCTCAAGACGAACCCGACTTCCATAAACAAATGTAATTAATCTTATTTTAGTCTTATTTTAAAGGTTTAAATCTTTTTATAGGGATAAATACTTGAGTTCAACAGAGCTCTATCCCCAGAAAGATGCAGAACATTTTTTTTTGTAAACCTTTTTTTTTTTTAAAGAGACACAACTTCGAGAATTAGGTGATATTTTACAGATTATACAAATTAGTCCATTTTAATTTTAACAGCACAGCGTTGTTCAACTGGCAAGCTGCTTCATCTACACATTAAAAAGCAAGAAAGACTTACATAACATTATGAATTTATTCATCTTTTAAACATGATCATACTTAAAGATTAGTTTCTCATTTATCCGTTGGGACAAAACAATGCAGTGTCATCATTAAAAAGCACAAGTTCAACACAACCGAAGCAAAGAAAAATTCATCTTGGGAGTGTATTGCTGACATAACAGCCCATTAATTACACAAAGACCCCATTTCAGGACATATTAATTCTGTTTTTCACTTAAATCTCATGTCTTGTAGTTAAAATATTATATTTGTATAAATGTTTACATGGAAGACTGGTGGGCTGATAAAATTGATCAAATTTTGAATGTGATAATTACTGAGGAGTGAGCAAAAAATTACTCACACCCAGGCTCTTGACTGGATTGAAATAACTGACCTGGCCAGGTATTACACAAATGATTCATTTAAACAATTCAATTTAAGAGGTTTTTCCCAGTGGAGCTTAATGAGAAATAAAGTTTTAATTTAAAGAAACTCTTTTGAAGCAGTTAATTTCCTCCACTGGAGCAACAAGAAATGTTTTTTTTTTTTTACTTCCTCTGCATTTCTATCTCTGAATGCAGTTTTGTAAAGCTCAACCTCCAACCTTACTGACACAGAAAAGACCCAGACAAAGGACATAATACAGAGAAATATCAGCTTTTAATTGGGTTTATGTAAGCCATGGTTAAATGTTTTCCTAAAGGGTTTTGTGGACAAAACTCCAAGGCACTAAAACATCAGATGAACCATATTTTTTAAGTTTCAGTGCATCAGTTGTCCAATCACATGGCTCCATTCACTTGAAAGTCCCATCAAAAGATTTCCTTTCACGTGTCTTGAAGTATGGGTCAGCATGTACTCAGCCTTTCAAGGTGGAAAAGAGAGGTGTATGTTTTTCAAACTTCACAGATAACACCACGGCTCCATTCATGCACATTAGCTTGAACTTATTCTGTGAAAAACAGCTGTATCAAACTAAGAATAAGGTTTTTCTTTTATTACAAAGTTTACAACATGTGGTTTTGAGTATGCTACTGTTTAATCTTAATAGATTCTGACACAAAAATGTCTGTGCACTTTTGAGAGAAACTTTAGTCACATTGTAATAAATGAATCACAAAGACATTCAGAACACAAACTAATGGGGACAAATAGCAAATGTGCATGCAGCAAAAGACAGCACAACGAAGAAGACAAACCATCACAGGCTCCTAAGTGAAGTGGCAGAGTGAAGATGCAGGAAACATTGTAGGAGATAAAGATATTATGGATAAACATGTGATACAAATGACTAAAATATTAGCCATTTTAAACTAATTTTAAGTAGAAAATGGTTAATTTGCTTCATAAGGTTTGTATGTTACTTGCTTTTGCTACAGAAACAGAATGCAGAAATCAGCAGCAAATCACCATAATGCACAGTGATCACAAGCTAACAGCACACAATGTCAATCATTTTTAAAAGAATGAGACTAAACAGATTTTTTTTTCATCTTTTAATGTATATCCATCAAGTCATCCAGATCAGAAATTTCAGATTTAAAAACTTTCATGTGAAAATCACAGGGCATGTGGCCAGTTAAAATATGGATCACAGTGTCCATAATGTTTTCTCCTTACGTGTATTAATCAACTATATTGACCTCACTTTCTGTCCACACACTGCTCCACTGTTTGTTTACCATTAGGGGAGAGTATCTTGTTTGTTCAATAGCCCACCTCCATCTGCATTTAAACAATGAAACTATCAGCTAGGTAACAAGAGTGGGGACAGCAGTTCAATACAGCTATGAGAGGTCTCCAATAATCAGCTGGGTTGGAAGCAGGCGGGACACGGGCAAATACAAGCATGCTGTATTGACAGTCGCTCATTGCTTTCAATCAGGGTATATGTACTGACAGGGAAATCAGCTGAACGCTGCATGGGCCCTGAATAATCACTGATGAAGACATCAGTTGGAGAAACAGAACTGTTGGGGCAGGCAGGGGAGGGTGTGTGCAGTGGGTTTACCTTCAACATAAGGCTATCATGGAACTAACAAATCTGATAATAAACTAACTTTTTTTCTTTTTTTCATTGCTTTTGACCCAAATGTTACAAATGTTTAACCACATACCTGCATGGACACCGGCCCTCAGGGACCAGGATTAAAGAACCCTGATCTAGACATTTTACCCTTTTGCTAACTAAATTACCTTCACAGTATAATGGAAAGAGCACTATAGTGCAGTCTAGGAAGATGACAAACGTAACAGAAGCTCAAACCTGCTCGTATCCTCAGAACTCCTTTCTGGAAAAAACTAACTTCTGAATGACACAATATTTAAGAAGAAACATGACAGATTTGTTTCTATATGTTAGAATAAAGTAGGAAGTTAGGCGACTGCTACATAGAATGTGATGTAGATTATTCTATAATAGGAAGAAAAAAAAAGGAATAAAAATGTTCCTGCATAAAGTCAGGCTGCTTCTGCAAAACAAGGAAACTTGTATTTAGCTAGTGAAGATAGCATTTTTGCACAATTTGAAAGAGAATGTCACAAAACAATAAGACATACAGACATGGTACAAGCTCATAACCCGGGGAAAATATTCCCCAAAGATCTGTGGATCCCACAGAAGTCTGGAGCTATTCTGCCCTAGTCAGATAGGGGAGCTTTGTTTAAAGACTTTGGTCACATGCACCAATCTGTTTTCTAAACATTGCCCTGATGGAGGGACGCCGGCCTTGCTTCAGCTGCAACAACCAAGGTCTTAGCAGATGGTTTACTAAGGTCAGAATGACATCGGTTAAGGTAATTAAGCTAATACATGAAATTCCTCTACAGGACAATAAGCATATTTATGTATTTCAATGAAAATTTAATTTCAAATAAAACCACACATATACCTTCACAAAGTGGATTCTAAATCAACTTTATAATCATTTTCATTAACATAATATGGATTTACACGTTGGAAAAGCCTGCAGCATTGTACAGCATAGTGATTTAAACACATCAATCCATCCATCTTCTTGTGCTTTCTCCAGAATTGGGTTGCCTATTCAGGGAAACCCAGGCTCCCCTCTCCCCACCCACATTTCAGAGCTTGTTTGGAGGGATCATAAGGTGCTCCCAGGCCATACAAGAGATGTCACTCCAGTGTGTCTTCCCCGAGGTCTCCTCCCTGTGACATGTGGCCAGAACACTTCACCAGGCGGGCGCAATGGGGGGATCCTGACCAGAAGCCTTATCCACCTCATCTAGTTCTTCTCGATGAGTAGAAGCAGCAAACTCTATTCCGAGGCCCTACGAGATGACAGAGGCTCACCCTTCTCTCTCCAACGGAAAGCCCAGACTAAACTCAGTTTGGGCCTTTTCAATATACATATCAGTCATTAACCAAAGCTTGTGACATTAGGGGAGGACAAGAACGTTGACTAATCAGTGCATCGAGGGCTTCTTTACTACTACAGACCGATTAAGAATCTGCATCACTGTAGACACCACACCTTACTGGAAATGAATGCGACTTACTGCTGCCAATATGAACCAAGCTTTGGTATCGGTCATACATTGACTGGGTAGCTTAAACTAGGAGGTCTGAGGCTCCATACTCCCGAAGCACCCTCAGCAAGAGTCCCTGGGGGACACAATGTTATGAATTTCCAAGTACACAGTGCACATGTTGACCTGTTATGCAAACTCCCATGTAAGACCCAAGAGTCTTACATGGGAGGGTGATAGGTTTCACAACTGGGGAGAAAACCACACTGCTCTTTCTTAATCTGATGTTCTATCCGACAGAACCTCCCTTCCAGTTCCTTTAAATAGAATAGTTTGTGTTATCTACCTGGAGTTAGAGCACACCCCCTGGTCCACCATCCCAGATGTACTTAATTTGAGCCTACAAGACCTTGAATCAATATTGCTCTGCATCATATAAGCCACTTAGCTTCTTTTAGTTTTTTGCTTCCCCTAGATACTGGTTTGCTATGAGGCACCCTACCAAGGATACAAAGCCCAGAAAACATAGCTCCTAGGATCTTGGGGTCCTCAGGGAAACTTATTCCACTGCAGTAAGGCAACAGCTTAGGGAGGATATTCCAAACACAATGACTGGTTAAAAAGTTGTAATACTACCCTCCCTCTGTTGCTTGTTTCCTTTGTGGAAACGTTGATACCACATGTCAAGTTTCAAAGCTTCTGTAAAGGCCAATTTTTTTCTACATGTTGTTCAATGAGCTTGAATACAAATTTAACAAATATTGGCTGTACAGACAGATGACCAACTGTTAAAAACTGCACATTTATATTGAGATTTCTAAGTTTAGTTTATCAAATTAATAAAAAAAATATAACATGACTGTCGAGACTTTTGGCATCACCACATTTAAGATGTGGTGCACATGCCTAAAAATGGGTATCAAAACATTTTTTGACTCACCTGAATTAAAAAAAATAGTCTTGGTATTTGTGTTTTGTAGCTGCAATTTTAATAAAGGAGTGTTTGTTTCTATTGGAAACTTCCATTAAAAGGAGAATTTGTTTTGTTTGTTAGTGAAAGATTGTGTCTGAAAGAAGGGGCTGCCTTTAAATATTGGTGATATGAGATCAGTTCAAGCCTGACCATAAAACACACGCACGCGTACAGGCAGACTTCAAACCCCACCGGCATTGAAACTGCCAACACATCATTTACATAATCAGTTCTTGTTAGATGCTGGGCTTCCTTGTTTTGGTAAAATATGCTTAACCTCTTCTCAGACACACACATACACACACACACCCACGTGCACTCTAAAACCAAGCCACATAACGCTGTGTTTGGGTCACACTAAGGTCAGAAGAAAATTGACTGAGGGCAAGGGGCCTCACAGCTCCAAGTTTGTAGAGGGAAATTAATTAGTGGGCCATGCAGCACTGTGAAGTCAACACATTATGGGTGCAGTTCACACTCATTGAGATAGGATGTCTAAACATTACTAAATATGATATTACTACTCATTTCTCTGCCTTGGAGCAAAGGTCATTGATGGGAGGCGCAACCCAGTCTTAAGGGTAAAAGTCTGGAGTACAATAAAAAATTGTACAACCAGTTATAATGACCAGATTTCCAAATTAATAAGTTCAATGACAAATTTACACTTGAGTTCATTTCAACATGAGACTCAAACACACATTTATTGGTTTCACCTCCTAAAGTCTGTAATCAATAAGTCAACACATTTTAGATTACATACTCGATCAAACAAAAATGTTTCCGGTGCTACTTACATTTACTGACAATTATTGACATTTTATAAACAGCATGAATATATTTTTTAAATAGTTTAATTAAAATGATAAGCACTATTTGCAGAACTAAATTCTAGTTCTTTGCCAACATTCTCTCTTTCAACAAGTTTCATGTCAACATTAAAAGGTTGACCTGGGCAGTCAGCCATAAAAATACATATGCACTATGTAATCTTGTACTTTATTCTACTCTGTTATTTTTAGTGCTGAATCGTCAACAGGAGAGAAGCTCATCGTACTGCCAGTCAGCGCTGCGCCATTCAGACATTGACGGGGGAACAGTTGGCAGCTCAGGGGCCTCGGGCCAACCGCGACCATATGGCAGACGCTGTCGCACCGCTGTGTCATACTCTGGCAAGTTTTAACGACCAATTAGGCTCATTAGGCCTTGATTAGAGATGGTGAAGCCTGGGGGAGTCACAGAGGGAGTGGGGGGGTGGGGGTGACTTCGAGAGGATGGTGAAGAGAATGAATGAGTAATGATGTGCATGGAACAGTAGGAACAGGTGTTGCCTGCCCTTAAACAGATTGGCTGGTTAAATTCTGCCGAAAGTCTGATCTTGTATTGATTTTGCATATTGAATCACTTACAGACAAGAAATGCAGATGAAGGCATGAGACAAGTTCCCAGATGGGGTGAAGCTTGGAGGCCTCCGGGTGAAAGTTTGGCATTGCAGTGCAGTATCAACTAGTAGTGGGTAAGACAAAAACTTTATGGTTCAGGAATGATTGTGCTTTGCTGACTGCCTGAGAATAAACCTGGAAATCTCTCCAAGCCTACATGCTATTGTTGACTAAATATAAATCAAACATAGTGATCTTACTGCAAACCTCTGTCTGCTGTGTGACCATCGCGCATCATGCCAGCGTTCCAGGGATTGCTTCCAGCAAAAGACATTAGGGGATTTCATTTCTTTTTTTCAAATAACAAAAGCCATCAATTACCTTTTACACGGGCATCTGATATGGATTTAATTAACTCATCTTGGCAATTTGATCCAGTGCCAAATAGTGTGAAAAAAAATTGTATCAAAATGCTGACTGTCCAAGTACAAACAATTAACCACGTGATGATGACTCCAATGCAAATCGACTTTAACAAGGTAGAGACTAAAAACATCTGCAAACTCTTACATTTACCTCACCTTATACCTGAAATTGTCTTAAAGTAATAAAAATATGTAAGAATTGGTAGTGAATGAGGTAAAAACCTGAATTTTCCTTTTTGAATTTACCTGAAAAGGGAAAAATAAAGTATATTCCATTTCATTTCATTCAAAAACTGAGCTGAGCAAACCATGCCAATAAGCAAAAAGTTACACAAAAAAGTGCAACAGAATTAGTGAAGGGAAAAAATAAAATATAATATACCATTCTTCACTTATCCTACCTTCTTAATCTTTACAAAACTGCATCTAAACATTTCTCTATCCTTGTTTATCTCATTATTTTTGTATTTCATATCACAATCACTTAACTGACTGGCACAAACAACTCATTTGCATGCCTTGAAACATGTTTTGATAAACATACATAAATCAAGAGAGTCATTAACTGCCAATCACCTTCATCTGCAGTGTGTTTGTGTCTCTGTGTGTGTGTGTGTGTGTGTGTGTGCTGCAAGGGATTATAGCTCTAATGATAATTCTGCATATGGTGCCTGCAAAAACCTGCCTAAGCACTGAGATCATAAATCCAATCGGAGGATGATAATCCTGTTGCTAGATGAAGAATTAATACCAGATGTTATGCAGTGGTCAGAATGAGATGATGTGTTTGTGGTGGTGTGATAGTGAGGACAGAAATGTTTACAATCAAATAGAAGTCTGTATTGCTTGCTGATTTTTGGAACTTTTTACATTTAACCCATCAAATTATCTTTATATATGCTTTAAATAATTGCCAATTAAAAAAACAATGATTTCCTGCATTTACACAAAATCAAATCTGTATTCCAGTTGCTTACATTGTTTGCATCCAAAACTGTCATGTTTTTCATTTTTCTATTTTTTTTATTGTGTGAAGTCACCCTGCACTAATCCTACAGTGTTATTAAGCTCAGGGCCATGGAAATGGACAGGGTGTAAGACATGCAGAGTGCTTATAAACCAGATTAACACTGTAACACCCCCACAAACATTGTCCCCATATTCAAATTCATATTTATATCTATGCTCTACTGAATAAGCTGTTCTGCTGTTGTGAATTTATTGTGAATTGTAAAAAATGCTCTAGAAATTATATTGAGAAACTAAATATAAACCTGTTTGAGAAAGCTAGATGGGAAAAAAGGAGAAGGGACGTTTAGAGATAATCTTGAAACAATGACAAAAGATAAAACAAAAAGATATTCTGATATTAGAAGCAACAAATGAAATTGTTTAAAACATATCTGCATTCAGATGAAAAGAATAACAAACAGAAAAAACTCATTTATAGTCATATGGAAAAAGGGAGATAGAGATAAATTCAGGGAGATATAGAGAGAAATCAAGAGAAGCTCAGCCTTTTGCAGTGAGATTTGCAGAATGAGCAGGAGGGGAGCTCCAGATCCAGAGTTTGACATTTCACCTTGCTCAGTTGATAAGGGGTGTCACCCTCTGGTCCTCAGGGCTTTGAATGCTGTCTGCAGTCATCACCCCTCCCCAGCACAGGAAACTATTGATCAATCAGACAGCACTACCTTAGCCTTTGTATGTGTGAGTGTGCACAAGTGTGTCAGCTTTGCTGGTAGGAGGGTAGGGATATGTGAATGTATGATACATTTTTTTTTACTTATTTGTTTTGAAGCTTAAATAGCAGAATCAGCAAAAAACTGAACACAATCACTCCTGAGAATGTCCTCCTCTCTCTGTTTTTACATCTTCATCAGAGTGTCCATAACATCTTTACTCATCACATTATTTGTGGAGCAGAAAGTCCATTAGGGTTGGCAGAGTGGAATGAGATTGCAGGGCAAAGAGACAGACACTGCCATAAAAAGGCCTGAATGCTGTGTGGAAGTGAGAATTCAAGCTCACTGGCAGAGATTTAAGTCCCTTTATTTCAATATTAAAATGTAAGCATACTGCTTTTAAGATTGTTATCATCTCTTATGATTAAGCATGAAATTAAACTCCAAATTAACCACCAAACTGTTGTATTACAGCTATGTGTGGTATTTTCTGCACAGTTGTAGAAAAGCTAGATGTATGCTGCATCTTAACACAATTTACACCAGTAGAAATGGGAGAAATAGCACATTTAAAAAAGCTGAACTTTAGGTCCTTGTAGTAAACATAACAGGAAATAAGTTGTATTTCCCTCTCTCAAAAAGTTAATAAACCAAGGCTTAGTAGGTTTATCTGTATAGCACATTTCATTTACAAAACAGGTTTTTAACATTGAGCCCCTTGATGTGTGAACACATGTACAAAACAGTTGTCCGTGTCTTAACTCATAACAAGAGGACATATTTAGTTATTTGCTGCAAAAATATAAGATGACATTACAGCCATTAGACAATTTCAAAGCATCAACATGATTACATTTAATCCATTTCCAATCATGTTTGTACTGTTTGACTGCAAACTATATAAACCTGCATTACACTGAATCCAGTCCCTGCTTGTGAATATAAAACACAAATTTTATAAAGATTTCCAAATTTTTACTTATAAAACTGGAAATAAAGTCCAACTTCCTGTTATATCTTGGAAAGATTAAACATTTGGATTTTAACTAGCACACAGCAAAGCTGTGACTGATTACAGCTCACTACAACATAACATAACAACATAAAACCTTTACTGTAAAAATTATATTAGTGCATGCAGGCAAAATTCTCATAGCAAGCGTCAGCAGCAAAGTTAAATCTAACTGTAACTAAAGTAACCTCAGCCTTTAACCATTACCTCAGAAATATGTCACAATTAGGCAAAAGAAAATGGTAGTGTAGCTCTTATTACATGATGTTACTTTGTCCTCAGAAAGGTAGAGATATAAGAGCACACACACACATATAAACACCAGCATTGGGGGAAATAAATGATACACCTGCATGCAGCATTGAAAATTCCTCTGGAGTTGGATGGATGTAAGGGCCTGCTACACTCTGCATTCATTGTGTGGCTCAGGGGAGAAGGAGAGGAAAGGGAGTGAATAAAATGTGGGCAAGCACAGATTCATGTTAAAAATGACACAATTAGTTCAACTCTGAAGTGTGTGTTAGTTGCGCATGGCTTCCCTCCTCAGACTCACATGAGGTGATCAGACAGGCAAATACTCCCAGGGCCTGGATGTATAGTCAAATGAAACACACTCATATGCACATGTGCACACTCACACAAACAAAAGTGCACGAACCCACTTAATACAGCGACACAGACAGCACACAAATATATAATCGCACTTCGCCTCTCTCCATCTCATGTAGACTCGCATAAACAGGACTAAAAGCTCTACAGTCTGTTATTTGTGATACAAAATTTTATGGGGGGGGGGGGGGGGGGGGGGGGGGGGCAGAGAAAAAAAAAAAAAAACAAAACTCCAAACCCACCCACTGCAACCCCTGAAACCAATTTATTACCTCTG
>JBAMHX010000020.1:15685625-15718682 GCA_037177515.1 Pseudomugil tenellus
GGCAGTTCTGAAGGCAAAAGGGGGTCCAACCTGTTACTAGCATGGTGTACCTAATAAAGTGGCCGGTGAGTGTATATACATTATTAAACTTGTCCAACATTAAAGAGGAATATAGTCTGGGTGCTGTGTTGTGCTGGGCAATTAAACTTTATCAAGAAGAACTTTAATGTCCCCTTGGTGATCTCAATTCTTTGTTTAGTCTGAAAAAATGTTTATGTTACTGTGTTTGAATAGTATTGCTGGACTTTACTGGAGAAGACATACAAGGTTAGGAAATTTAATTTGTACAGCACGATTCAATGACAGGGTGATTTAAAGACAAATTAAAACATTAAAACACAAGCAAGATTTGAAATCCAAACAAGAAATTAAAAAGAATTAATTAAAGATGATTAAAATCATGCTCAATTCCAGATTAGAAAAAAACATCAGAACTTTATCTTCAAATGAAAATTACTGAAATGCAGCTGAGAACAGGAGGGTCTTTAAGCTGGATTTAAATAACCTTATCTGACTTTTTCTGGGAGTTTGTTCCAGACATGTGGGGCATGAATTCCTCTTCTCCGTGTCTCGTTCTGACTCTGGTAACTGGTAAAAGTTATAAAACTTTATGTAGAATCACTACTAAAATTGTACTTGGCAAAAAAAAAAAAAGAAAAAAAGGGGGGTCCTAGTTGTTACGCCAAAGTAAAAGTCTGATTTAAAAGCATTGCTTACACATAAGTGCACGAAATTTCCTTTTATTGAACACTACCTTGCCGAAAAGATCGCGCAGGTGATTTTGGTTCACGTTGCCTCCCCTACACTTACTTTGTACCATACACACCAATGCAAAGCAGCTCATAAATATGTCGGCTTTTGAACCGAGTGTGTGTGGCATTGGACGGTGAATCATGGCAACTGAAGCAACGTGTAAACCAAGCGACAATCTCTGGCTGCCAATGGTGATGCCAATACGGAAATAGAAATAACTGCTGTTCACCCCTCACCGCTAGATGACTGGCTCCACTAGAGAGCAATGCCCATAGACTCTCGTGTTAAAATGACAGATTTCACAGCTGAAATAAACATCTTTACAGAGTGGCTCCAAAAACTTTTTTCGGTTTAATAGGTCAGATTTTCTGTTATGTAAACTCTGGGCGAGGGGGAGGGATTTTTTTCTAATGCTTCGGTATTGATGTTATTTTAATCTTAAATTTAGAGGCATGTCCTTTTGATTGATGTGTGTTAGAGCGCTATCACTGCTTACATATGCGTGACAGAGCCCACTCAGCTCTACCTTTTCATCCATTTTGGGATTTTCCGGTAATGACGAAACATCAAGATGGCGACGGTAGGACCCGCCTATTGACTTCAAATGCGCTCTTCAGAAACCTATGGGTCACGTGATGCTCAGTCCAGTAATTTTTATGGTCAATGATATAAATATAGTTTTAGAGAGAATGACATTGAGATATTAGTTAGGGAGGTGGAGAAGCGTAAGGCGATCTTGTTTGGGAGACATAGTTTTGGTATAACAAAAAAAGGAAGTCCGCCACCTTACCTGATTTGTAAGGACCATTTCCGCATCACAAATAACTTGTACATTCATTAAATTTATGTTTTTACAGTTCATATAGACAACCTCATTCACATGGAACCCTTATGGCAACATGAGTGCAGTCAATCGCGCCGATTACATTTGGGAAGCCGGATGTTACTGCAAATTGCCTTTTGATGTTGGCCTGTTCTCCCACAGTGTCAGAAAACTTCAAACATTGATATGACATTTTTATTATGCTGATGACGTTTATAGTATGAGCATACTGTGCTTGGATGTTTAAACACATAGGCCTATTTATGGAATAAATAACTCCGTTTTTGGACGTGTGTATAATAATAACATGTTTTCGTGTTTTTGGTTAAAACCCCACAAAGTGTAGTGTAAATGATAAACATGTTTTTAAATGTATTATTTTATCAGCTGTGCAGCTTGTTTTCCCTCCAAAATGTAACTATGCCAGGTCCAAAGTTGGCGGTACATACTCGAGTTTCTTTTTATTGCTTAGTAAAATTCTTACTCAAATTTCAGGCACATTATTTGCATAAGCAAGCTTTAAAAAATGAACCCCCGGATCCAGATGACCTGGGATCTGTTGGGTTCATACTGGGTTAAGAGGTCTCTGATGTATTTTTCTTTTACCCATCATATATACTTAAGGTGATAGTAGGCTGATCTTATTATTTTCCTCAATGTGTTTTTAAAATTTAAGTGTGAGTATCACTACACCAAGATACAAAAAAAAAAAAAAAAAAAAAAAAGCACAAAAGAAAAGGAAAGTGAAGAGAGAATAAAGGTGAGAAAGAAATGTAGAGAATGATACAAGTCAACCACAGATCCTGGGTCACCTATTACACCTGTATTAAGAACCAACATAAAGCATCTCATGGTTCCTCCCACAGGTAGACATAGTCAATAACCGTCAGGAGCACCAGAGATGAACAAGCTAAAAAGAGATCATGTATTTCAGCTAAAAGGAACACACATAATAGAAAATTAACTTAAGATGGTTGTTAGTAAGTATATCTACTGTATAACTCTGTGGCTGTCAGCATGCAGACAGGATTAAATATTAACATTTTTGCATGTGTTGGATATACTTGCGAAGGAAAAGTGTTTGAACACAAATCAGAATAGTTTCATCTTCTGCTCTGGTATGAAAGAGAAAAATATGTTAAGCTGATTTATATCTCTGTAATTCTTTTGATGTTTCAAAATACATTTTCTGAGAACTTTATTTTACTTGATGTCTCTTATTACAAAGCCTTCTGACATGTAACCTACTTGTGTTGTTTTCAAGAGAAGCTGCAAAAAATCTGAAATGTGTAAATTTGTTTAAAGAGGGGTGATCACAGTAGAATTGAGTAAATGTGGTACACAGTTATATCCACTACACATACAAAACACATGCCTCACCCACAAACATGGTGACAGTCCACACGGACAGCTCCCTGGAGAGTGCCACTACAACTTCCACCACTTTATTATTGGTCAATTTGGAGGCTTCTTTCACAGGGGTGACATGGCTTAGGAGATGTCACAGCCCAACCAATCAATACCACTCTGAAAGCTCAGGATCCACAGTCTGTGTGTGTGGTTGCACACAAATGTGTGCATGTGCCTGTGTGAATATGTGTGTGACTTGCTGAAAGCTGCAGCAGCTGCAGCTGGACTCTACCCTTCTGACCTGTTTACTGGACAGTAATTACATGGGAAGAGACGTCCATCTAGCTCCTGCTGACCAGTTCGACTAATGAAGTAAAACACAGACAGACGGGCAAAGAAGAGACCAACTGGAAGACAGCACGGGCCGATAAATACACAAAGTAATTGCATCCTTGCGTATGTTTGTCTTCACTGGTGGCTTGTGTTGCATACACCTACATGAAATGTGTATATGAGCTTTTATGAATATCTTGAAAACAGCAATGTTTTATTTTCTGGTGCCTGTGCCAGGATAGGTCTGAGAAGAAGAACAAGCACACAGCATGTAAGCAATCCCAGGCGTGAGTTTCCCTGACAAACCTATTGATTCTATGGATTTCCACCCAAAGTTGCGATAATGATACATCATGGACGGATTTGGCAGGACAGACTGCTGGGGAAAGAGGTGGCAAAGCAATTTGCAGCTGTAAAGACCAAGGAATGGCAAGGGTGGGGGGGGGGGGGCTCTGATTACTAATGCCCCAAACAAAACAAAAAGGAGAAATGTATCCTTCCATCACTCTGTTCATCACTCCATCCCTCTCTCCTCGGGTGTCCTGTTTCCTGGTGTGTCGATATGGATGTATGAATTTGTTACAGAGGGATCTTGCACAATGGATTGGCTTTGCTGCTTTGTTAAGGATAAGGGGTGTGTAGGAATCATAGACTTTTCTGTGTTTAGCGTGTGAGCTCGAATGGAGCTCACAGATAAACCAGATTGTACTTATGTCTGCCGTTCCTCTGTTCAAGGCTAATAGCATCTTATCGTAGCGGTTGAATTCTAAGGTTTTTCCCTTCCTTTTTTGAAAATATTAAAACCATCTTTCACTTTCTGTCTGAAAGATATTTTAATGTACGAGTTCTTCTGACACTACACTATTGTACAGTCCTGTAAATCAGCAGCAGGATTTAACTGCAAATACTTTTAAGACTTGTCGATTCCCGAGTTGTGCAGCAACAAGTACAGTGAAGCAAAGGATACTCCTTTAGGTTATTAAGATAAAGCCATGCAGATATTGCACAATGTAAGCTGCAAGTTCAAGATTAATGGCGTGCATTTTATTTTTATATATTCCGTTGGCTAGAATGAAACACAGCTGGTTTTGCAAAAGCAAAGGCAGGTTATTTCAAGTGTAGAATGTAATTCTGGGAACGAAAAAAAAAACACAGTATGGAACATAATCCCCATGAGAGAAAGTATACCCGAACGATTTTTAATTCAGAGTTCCTGAGTAAAAATAACTATCTTTTAAGCCTCTTAAAAATGCTGAAAAATTAGATTTGTGATACGCTGGTGCATAAACACAAGTTTGCATGAAAGGCAATAATTTATGGCCCATATTTCACTCTGATTAAAAACCTAAGCACCGATTATAGTGACTACTCAGCAATCTTCTCTGACATCAAGGCATGTTTATTCCTCATTCTAATCCACTACATTATAATTATTCAGTCATTTCAACTTTCATAGGGGAAAAATAATAATCTTTTGGTTATGCAAATGATTGGGCTGCTAAAAAAGGCCTTCCTTGGCAGATGGCTGGTATTTAAAATGGGGAATGTGGTCATTTGGGTATTTTCTGACAGAAGATAGATCTTTGATATAATGAAATATAGGCTTAAGGTTTGCCCTGAAGAATATTAAATAAAATTACTTAATAACCACCATCTTTGTTTAATTGTAATGCTCTTTGTGTTAATGTTTAAGCAAGCGGGTGATCGTTTTGCTATACTATTGTATTGGCCTTGTATATAGGAGCACTGCATTTTATTTAACACTTGCTGACAGATATGCATGTGTTTAATCACATACTGCTCAGTATCGAATTGCATTTATTGACATATTTTAATATTCATTCGTTCTAAATGGCGTCTGCAGTGTCAGCAGTAATTTGTTATTCAACTGATTATATAGAAAAATTATTTCAGCCACAAAGCAGTTAAATCTCTCAATAGTCTCTGGCACAAGACCAAACATTTGTTTTCATATTGATAACCTTTCAGAATGCTAAGTGAAATATACTTTAAAATGAAATGCATTTGATTAGTTTTTAGAACAACAAATATTTGACCAGTTTTTCATCATCTCTCTGGTGGAAACTCTTCTTTCTTGCTGGTTTTCTACTCTTATTTATTCCGCAGTAATAAAAGGACACAGTTTCCAGCCCCTTTGTCTTTAAAAGAGTGTGTCTAGCTGCCAGTCGGGTATCCAATCCCCAGCCGTTACGGGCAAATCAGGATAATAACACCTCCCTTTAAACCAAATGACCGCAGCGTGGGACTGCCAGCTAAAATTAATTCCACCTCTGACCAGAGGCGAGAAAACCCAACTGCTTAACCCCCTCTACACACTCACTCCCCCCATAAACACACACTTAAGCCCTCACATGCTCAAGCGCATGCATGCACACACACAGACTCATAAGCACACACACACTGAATATGGAGTAGTTTTTATTTGCTCTCACTGCTCACTATTCAGTCTTGATCATAAACCAGACAACAAACACCAAGCTACAGCGTTTGGACAAACTACTCAATTTTAGCAACACAATTTTTTTTTCTTATCTGCAAATTAAAACAAAAATTCTTAACAGTTTTCTCCAAATGCATCGAAGAAGCAGCAACACATACTATCCTCTGAGAAGATATGCATCTGCTAAGCATATAACCTGTTAAAATGTATAAGTTTGGAAGAAAACACTTGATACCGAAGCACCAACTCCCCTCTCCCGCAATATTGATTCACAACATCAATAAATGCTGGCTCCTTCTTAATACATTTAAAGTCTACAAACAGCAGTATGTCACAGCAATTTGACTGTGACTCTTCAAAATAAACACATTATTCTAAAACACTGCATAATGCATGTTTGCTAAGATGCCCGGGTTTTTCTTTATCCTGACTTGTTGTTAAGTGACCTTTTGTTAACTCATTCTTAAGTGACAGTCATTCTCGTGTCTGAGGGCACACTTTGTCTTTGTTACCAGGGCTTGCAGCTATTCAACTTTCCATGTTCTTCATGCTTCGCACAATCATCAAACCAATAGAGGCACTGCCTTTTGCAGCTCTTAAAATGTTTATGTGCAGACAAGTGTAGCAAATGATTAAGATTTATTGCTGTTCATTTGTCTTAGCAAAACCAGAGGCGGGAAGTCCAGCTGCTGCCAAATTTGAGTCTGGGTTCAGTGATTTTCTGATGAAGATATAGAGGATGTGAGTGTTGTGAGGTGATTTTTAAGATTCTCACGTACTCCATAAACATGCATCACCATATATCTAAACACAGAGAGCTACTAACAACAATCATATTGTACAATGTTTCAAAGCATTATTTTTAAATTAAGTGTGACCATTATCTCACTCAAGCTCTGAGCATGTAGAAGTGTGAGATAACACAGGCGTGCACCCTCCCCTGCATGTGCGTATGTGTTGTTTCTAGGGCAAGTCTAAACTCTGTCATGTTGATTAGCTGTAGGTGTTAACACACTAGATACTGCCTCATCACATTCTCTTCCTGACTGATCAATGTCACTGTCTCACTTCCTTTTCCTCCTCATCACTCCCTCTAATCTCCATTTGTCTCCAAAGTTTGTCTTCAATGCATTAAGCCACGTTTGCTTTTATCCCAGTTTGATTCAAATAATTCAGTCTCGAGTGTCCATTTTACATATGTGTACACATATTTTGGGACGCAGTTTTCTGATGTGATTTCAGCTTGTTACTAATTGCTCCCGCTCAGCTGCCAGTGGGATGCAACCACGCAGGCATCAACAGATTGGAGGCTCTCATCTGCCAGCCTCCCACCAACTGCCTTTGTACCTCTGCCACTTGACATCTCCATTTGCTGTGTGTGATGATGTAAATAATTACACTCAATTAGCACTTAATTAACGATGCTGAAACAAAAGGACAAGTCCCTGGGCGCAGCTCATCTCCGCTCTGTTTCTGCACTGCTCTCTCTCTCTACTCTGCACACACACACACACACACATCAGGGAAAACAAAACATGTCAGCTTTTGACAATGTGCCATCTGTCCTCGAGCCAACAGATAGGCTTAGACACACACACGCACACACACAGATACAGCCCCTCAGCGCCCATAAGACATGCAGAAACACTAATCGGGTCCTTAGGCGAACATAATTACAGCTTGCCATGTTAATTACCTAACAATTAGCAGGCATCTCCTCCAAGGGGCAATCGATGAATTAAGTTGTGATTTCCATGCTGAGTTATCAACACTTCTAAGCACACATGCCTTACTTATCCAACATGTTCAGCATCTTATCTTGTATTTAGTACCTGTCAAAAACGAATGGAACAAGCACCTATATGCCACATAGTACAAATTAATTCACATTCTACCCAATTAGCTTATTTCATATCCAAAGGCAAACCCAAAGCAGTTTGCACTTTTAGTAAGCAAAATGGTCAAAATTTCATTTCTCCTTCTCTATACACCTAATGCCTTAAGGCAACAGTTAAAAATTCAATGTGGAATAAGTGCGGGAAAAAAAAAACATTAGAAAATAATCACAATAGAGGAAATTGAACAAATTGGGCGTCTTGTATTGCTCTTTGTGTTTGTAATTCCTGCTCGTTATTGAATGAATAATGAGAAAATTTTGCCACTTTGATGCGAAATATGAATCTTAATGCCAATTCTGATTGGAAACAAATTGGTGAAGCAGGTGCAGTCCCGAGACTAATGATCAATAAGAAAAAAACTCATATTTCATCATTTTTAGTGGGTCCAAAAAGCTATCAGTATGAAAAATGTGCACCCTTTACCAGAGAAATCATCCATCACTGCACCTATTGAATTTCCCATATTAAAACTCCAATATGGAAGTCATATAGGCTGATAATACAATCAGATTGAAAATTGAGAAAAAAAATCCACCTCCCACCGATAAACGTATATCACAGATTAGTGCACTTGGGTGGTTGCTTCCTAAAGACAAAAAAATCGGCTGACCTCTGAGAGGACGAATAAACCTTGTGTTTTCTCTTGATACATTCAAGTCTAATCAAGCAGAAACAGCAGAAATAAAAGCACTCAAAAAGCGTAGACAAAGTCTTGTAGACATGAACAAATCGGCTGCACAGTCATAGGGACTTGGACTATTTGATGTATATAATTGAATTCCACCTCTTCCTCGCACTCTTATAGAAATTTCTGTTCCTCTCATTACTCATCATATTGCTATGGTTATTACTGTAGATATTAGATTGGTACAGATGGCCTTTAGCAGCTTTTATTACTGAAATCCTGGGGCAGGCCACATGTGTGGGTAATTCATTCATTTTGATTGCCTTGTGTTATATTTACACATCAGTGCTACATGTCTCAAGCAGCCTGCTGTGGCAGCAGCTGATGACATGTCTTATACCATGAAATCAAAATATGACTGGAATATGTTTATTTATATACATTGCACTAAGCAGGGTAGAAATATAATTAAACAGTAGTCCAGCTCCTTCCCTCTCCTCTCCCTTTCCACATCACCATCTCAGACCACAACGGCCAAGGCCCAGCCACAGACAGATCTCTAATAGGCCTGGCTGTCTCCTTCTTAATTTGCTGAAATTGCAAAATCAATAGGTGTAGTCGTAGCCGCCCGCTCCCTGTTTTAGTGGGAAAAGATAAAGTCTATGGGAAGGCAATCTTCACTTTCAATTTGCTCTCTGTTCAGCATTGAGGCCGAAGTGCTTATCACGCTACTTAAAGAAACCATATGCCTCTCTTGTACGGGGTTGTGTTGCTGGACAGGAGAGGTGTTCAGTCTCTGCAGGTTAGAAGACATAAGAAAACTACAGCTGATATAATAAATAAATGACAGTGCAATCCAAATATGCACAGATTTATAAACTGTACAATCACAGCAGAAGTAAAAGTATGATCTCTGGCTTTGCATTTTCGATTTGAGCATTTAACTAATTCTTTCCTATTGATCTCTTTGCCCCACCTACAGCTACTGTGCTCTGTATGTGAAAACTTTTCATGCTTAGTATATTAAGATTCTTCTGAACTCAGTAGGGGGTCTTTTAATTCCAGGCTCACAAGGATTATGTGACAACATCTTGTCGAAATCCTTTCCTGTAAGATTTCTATGCAACTGTGCATCACTGGAATTGTAGTTTTTACAATCCACAGCCATTTCAAACAAATATAAACTGAACAGTTGACCATTTTGGTGCATGTTTATAAATCAGATCTTCCTTTCGGGCCTGTGAGCGTACATATAGCGCTGTCCATTTGCAAACATGTACACGTTATTGTGCGGGTGTTTTGAGATGTGTGCACTCTAAAGCAGCTCTTGTCAGTAGGATCTTTTGTCTCAGAGAGACTGTTTGTCCTTTCCTAATCTCCTCTTGATGCTGCCTTTACCCATAATCCTCTCTTTCATTAACTGCCCTCCTATACAGCACCACCTTTATTGCAGTCTCTCACTTTCTAATTGCAAAGAGATGAGAACAGGGGGTGGCCAATGTGTGTGTCTGTGTGCTGTGTAGCGAGAGCCTTGGTGGGTGGCAGTTGCATTCAGAGCATCTGCATATGAAGTTATGTTTGTGGAGGCCAGGCCACAGTTGAGGGGAAAGGGTGTGGGTGGGGTTGGCTTTGTGACTGATTGCAGAAATAATTTAACATGTTGTAGAAAAGAGCTTAAAGAAAAAATTTTAATCTGGATATTAAGAACATTATATGTTCAAGTTAAGGGGGTCAGAGCTGTGGCTGCTCTTGGCAGGAAATCCATAGAAATTAGAAACAGGATTTTGATGACAACGATGAGACAGGGCGAGAGGGGGAGGGGGAGTTAATGTGTGCTTGTTGCACCACTATTATATATACACACAGTTGCACCAATTCGTGGAATTTTCTAATTACTTTGTGACTTGAAATCATTTCTAAATCATCCCACATTATAATACAATAAGCAGATTTAACAGAAGAGAGGAGGAGATACAGAAGGAGAAAGGGCAGCTGTGGGAGAGGAGATGGGAGCATAGACGGATAGTTTCCAAAACATCCACCGGTGGGGAGAATTTAAAGATTTTTCTGTGTTGTGAATACACACACTCAATAATAATAATGAAAATACTAATAAAAGAGGGGGGAAACTAGGAGTAAAGGGAATAAGAAGGGAACGGTTCAGTTTTTAAAACAGCACTTATGCATATTTATAACTGTGAATCATAAATGCATTTTATGATAAAGGCAAATAATTCAAACAGCGCAAAACACACATCACTTTAACAATATACTATAACCAGAATTGAAGACCGCCTTGTTTGCCGTTTCCCCATTTCACAATAACCCTGCAACAATAGCAACCCTGTGTCCTCCCCACTTTCTTCCTCTAAGCCCGACCATCTCCTCCACCAATAAATGCTGGCCTCAGTAAGGCCTTATACTTGGTTACACACTGGCCCCTATTGGCAGTCTCTCAACTACGACAGATGTGGGTGATGCATGTATGCATGGCCACAGCTTTATGATCAGTGATGGTCAAGCTACTTCTTTTGATTTTCCACTTAAAATTAGAGTTCTGTTTAATCTTTAGGGTTGCTAAAATTTGTGCTCTAAAAATATGATGTACATATATTCACATTTTGCTTGTGCATTTCATCAATACATTACATTTTCATTAATTTATATATAAATATGTGTTCAACTAATCATAATCATAAACATATCAACTAATAACAGTATAAGAGATCAATGGAACAATTGTGGGGATTTTTAAGGAAAAAAGACGGAATTAAAATTATGGAATTAGTTTCATATCAACTCCATTTCTAATTTTTTGCACCCAGACATAAATATTTGTTCAGGTCTAAGTGAATGAATGTCACCATCAGAAACATGGAAATTGATCTCAACAGTAATATCCCTCAATTATTGTTGGGAGTTTTCTTTTTCCAGGGAGGAACGGTGTGTCAGTATATTTCTGCAGCTAAATACATGATTATACTTAAGCCCCTATAGTTAGGTGTGCCCAATTTCCACACACTAACACAGGAGGAACACAAGGTCACATACTGTGAGAAACAGGAAGAAAAGGAGGCTGAAAGGCGAAGAAAGCAAGACAAGGTGCAGCATGACCACATTCAATTTTACAAATTTTCTTCTTATTAAAGATTTTAGACGCCGTGCATTTACCCAGGTCAGTTCAATTGTGTGTCCAACATGGGATGTGATCAGCGCATTTTCTTAGAAAGTCCAGATTTAAGAGATTAAACAATTCCAACAAGAAAATTTGGAAGGATTTCAGAGAGATTTTCAAAAATATAATTTAATAAAATTGCAGGTTGATTGTACACACCCAAGAAGCAAAGTAATAAAAAGTATTATAATAGATTAGTTTTAGTCAGTTTACATGTAAAATTGTTTGGAAAATCATTTTTGGTTGCAGTTTTTATAATTAAACGACTTACATAAATATATAGAGAAACAGTAATTCAAATAACACTGAGTCACACATCTCAAAACACCCGCACAATAACGTGTACATGTTTGCAAATGGACAGCGCTATATGTACGCTCACAGGCCCGAAAGGAAGATCTGATTTATAAACATGCACCAAAATGGTCAAAATCAGCACTGAAAGTTGCCTCATATGACCTAATATGTCACTGTTACCTACAAATTTGTGATCTGCCTTCCCAGATCTTATTATATTATAGTATCCAATCAATACAAAACCAAAAAAATAAAAAACTACATCAAATATGAGTAATTTGAAAGCAACAAAATGTACAAAGACATTGAACCACCGTCAGGTTGCTCGGGATATTTGTCAAAGTAAAAATACTTCAGTTTTCTGTGCATTGAATCACTGAATTCTCACCTTTGTTTTATATTTATGAATTGATTGAATTTAGTTTGAAATTATGCACCACACACAACTAAGCTATCCCCTTTGTCCATTTATAATACTATTAATTATTGTGAGATTTATAATAAAGAAATAAACTAAAATGAGAATAAAAAAGTGCATGTTCTGTAGAAGGAATTGCAGAAAAAAACATGATTTTGTCACTGGATAAAACATTTCCTTCTACCTTTGATATTATTTGATATTACCTTTTTGAAACTATTTTATTCTAATGTCACAGCTTTTACACAGAATTGGATAGAAATATTTTAACATTTGACATAAACTTTGAATTAATTGTGATGTGAAAAAAATAGCTTACAGAAATACACGTTCATAGTAACACATAGAATTGAAAACCATGCATTGACACGCTTATTCTCCCAGCCGGTCATATGAAACAAAAAGCACCAAATGTGCACAACTATATAGCATTTTGTTTGCTCTAAGAGCTTTTCAACAAATACTCTTCCCTATGCAAATGAGTCAAGTCTCACCCACTCCCAATCGTGCTAAAGTAATATGAACTGTTGAATATAAATGATTGGGAATGATTGATAGACCTTCCCACCCCCCACCACAGACCGATAAAATCAAGACAGACATATGCATCTCTTTGACTTTATCCACATTTCTTCTCCTTCACTTGCTGTCACAACCTCAGCAGTTAGTCCATTCAGCCACACATAAGAACATGCTTACAAGCAACAAGTTCAAAACAATTATTCACTCTGGTTTGATAATGTCCCCCTGGAAAGTCAGGGAATACCACTACAAGCTCAGCCTCAGTTTAGGCCCACATAATAGGCCTCAGCTGATAATAACCATGTCCTGTATTTACTTTTCTTAGGATATTATAATCAATATCATCCATCTTAAAGTCAAAATGCTAAAGCAATAAAATGAGCTGTTCTTGAACTTGATATTTAACTCTATAGCCGACAGGACATACGCTCTAAACCTGAATAAATCAGTTCAATGGACTAAGAGTTTTCAGTAAGTCACCACGGCCATTTTAAATCAGTCAAGGTGTCAACTTTCCTTCACATTGAGCCTCAACAACTGCTGAAAAATCCATCTAACTGACTCTGCAACATCCCTGTTTACAGCGCAACTCAACTCACTGTTCAATGCATTCAATTTATCTGCATGCACAGGTACAGCAACTGGGCTCTGCTATGACAAAGCAGCTGGCTATGAAGTACTGACACTCATACTGAAGAGGGCCAGACCTGCATCTTGGCCTCTTAAAGCACACATAATGATAGCAAGTTTACAATAACAAACAAAAGCACACAGCTAAGACTGGAAAAAAATACAATGCTGTGGACAGCAACTGGAAAATAATACAACATAATATAATGGCATTCCGGCGAAGACAAACAGCAAATATCTACAAAAGAATGTATTTACCCGACTGTTTCCATCCGTTCCCTTTCCCCAATGTCCGACTGGCCAGGTGTGTGTATGTCGGTGTTTGAGCTACTGTTGGAGGGTCTGTGTGTGATTTCTTTCAGACAGGAGACTGAAAATGGGGTAGAAGCCATTACGCTGGGAGAATCACCCAGAGCACCCCGAAATGAGGGGCAGGGGCCTGTCAACACACATGGATGTGTGTGTGTGTGTGTGTGTGTGTGTGTGTGTGTGTACGTTTGTGTGTGCAGGCAGGGTCCAGCCGGTGACCTTCTTTCAATGAGCCCCCCATGATTTATTTACTGTGCCCTTATCCAACCACTCCCTGCACACACGGACACATGATTTTTAGTATTTCAGTGATAAGGTAGAATCTGCAAATGTGGCTTTTTCTCCCCCACTCAGGACAGGACAGGCAGGAGAAAATGGTGTTTGGTAGAAGGAGAACAGATCTGTCACCCTATCTCACACTGCAGTAGCATCTTATTTTCCTCTCCGTTTCTCCACTTCGTCTATCCTCTTCTCATTTTAGCTTCTTCTCCAGAGGCAATTTCTGCCTCTCACCCTTACACTCCCATCTCACCCTCCATGTGCCTTCCCCTCTTACATTTTTACCGCCTAGACTAGTAAGAATAGATGCCATCTCCTACTTTCACTCTTTCCTTCTTTTCTCTCATTCATTCCACTCCTGTCTTCCTCACTTTCCCTTGCTCTCAGTCTTTCGCTGCGAAGGGGGTGGAGTTTAGCTGTCGTGGAGCGAGATGAATTTCTGATTGCTGTCGGGCAACACGGAGCAATCTTATTGGTCAAAAAAAGCTGGAGAGGAGAGGCAAAGGCTGCAGATTTTTTTCCTTCCATTGGCTGCATATGACCATAATTGCACCCCTTCCTAACCCCCCCCCCCCCCCTCACCCCAACCGCTTTTTTCTTTCTCAGCACAGCAGCAGCACGCTATAATTTGAACCACTGGAGCCAATTATGCAGATTAGGTTGCCCCAGGTTGACCAATGACCTTCTATTCCGTTTACATTTGTTTACAATATGCAAATTACATCTGGGTTCAAAAACATGCTGAAGGGTGTCAAAACACCTTTAGACCAACACTGTAATGCAACAACCCCCCTTAGCACCCACACACCCAGGTGTGTGAATCTGTGCAAATGAAAACTTAAATTTTATTTGACGACATGCTTAAGTGTTAGTGATATTTTGTGAAATGAAGACTTACAGTGTCTGAACCCCCGATGTCTGATCAGTGTTTACACAAAATGCAAAAACGATGAGTTGCTTTTAATCCAGATTTTCCCCCCCTCTCTTCTGCTTCCTAGTGTCTTGTCTAAAATTCTCAGAAATCATCTCGCCTTCTCTCTAAATCCCTCTCCAAATCTTTCCACCAGTGTCACTCAGTCTCCATTCACACTCCTCCCTTCAAACCCTTCTGCATCCTTCCCACCTCCCCCCGTTGGTACAGAGATGGAAGCTAGTCTGTCTAATTAGCTGTATGGTTTACCTTGGCTCAGTGGGGCCTGGCTGCCTTAGCTGGGTTTAAACAGGGAGATGGAAGGGCTGAAATGCTGAAACCCTAGACTGTAATTAGAGACAGGCTCACTGAGGGCACACCACTGCTGACACAGAGCCTCTGTTCCACAATGTGCACAAACACTGGGAAAAGCTTGAGAGTAACACACATACAAGCTTGTGACCAAAGTACACACAATGCAATTGAAAACAAAAGGTGTGGGCATTAGGTGCACCACCAAGCTATGGCTGACATAAAATGCACATGCATGTAGAGTTTGCATGTGCTAGAGTCTAGCATCTTCACCATCAGAACTCTCAAAACTCAACAAAATCCCAATTCAGGATAAGTATTAATACTTCAGATTGTAATTCTTCCTCTATGTCATTATGACTGAATACTTAATGGCTTGCTGCCATTTTTACTGGTAGGACAGATTAAAAAGACACCACTGACACACAAATATTAGCCAAAGACAGCTAGTACAGCCAGTGCCACACACATGAATGCAAATACATCTGCTGTTGTTGGTCTGGAAGTGTTTATTCCCCTCAAAGTTAACTTCATCACAGCCAGGAACAAAGATACAAACCAATCAATGAAATTCATTAATGAAAACCAAAATGCATTTTATTCTTTTCTAATTACACGCATTGTAGCTCATAATTGAGCTGCTGTATCAGACATGAGATTACTTCACACTTGCCAATGTGTCGCCGTTTGTGTGTAGCTCTATATATGTGCATTTGTGTGATCTGAGTGCAAGCAGCAAATGCAGTCAAAAAAAGCTGCATATTGAGAAGGGAAAGGGATATCAAGTGTGGAGGATGAAAGAAGGGGGTAAAAAAGTGACAGAAATATAAAGCTGGAGACTTTATAAGATCTTTTTCTGGTATTATACTGCCCCCTTTTGTTGATGCAAAGAATAATATTTACTATCATAGCCTTGTTCATGTGATAAGACCTGTCCCACATCTTTCACAGAAACTGTAAAAGGCCACTGTATCACGACAACATGCATAGCTTTGATTTGAGTTCAAAGTTTGACAGCATAAACTAGATATGCTTGAGTTTGCAGACTTCCAAAAAGGAACAATCTTGGCAGTGAGCTGAAAAGCAAGAGTCATTGCTGAGAGGGGAAAATATAGACATGTTGGAAGCCAAAGCAAATCTGATTGGATTTTAGCTTTCTCTGTACCTGCTTCCCTTTCATCTGTCTAAAAATGTGGCGTTTTGTCACAAAGCCATGTCATCACAGCAGCCCCTCTTTTACATTTCTTTGCTAAACCTCAATTGTTGTTAAGATTAAAGTGAACTATTCTAAAGCGAGTGCATGGTTGCAGGTATCAGTGTTTTCATGTCTTATGACAGCGACAAGACACTCATCAACAGTGTGCCTGCAAAAAGTACAGTCATCTCATTCTTTTCAGCACGGTTCACCCCCAATCAGAAAAATGATTAGAGAAAGGTAGATTCTATTTACAAGCATGTCTGTGTGCATGAGTATAGTTTGCCATCTGGCCCTAACTGCCCTACAATAACAAATGTTCCAGCCTTCTGATTGGGCAATTAAAGGCAGCAGGGGTACTGTGTTGACGGGTTAAAGTGTGACATCCATCATCCGAAACAATCGGCCCCTACCAAGCAGAAGTGTGTATGTGTTTGTGTGTATACACATATATGCGTTTGTGTACGCTCATGGGCTCCTCAAACTACCCTGGGACCCCCGTGTCCCCATAATAACTCCATGAAATCTAACACACAAGTTCTTATTCCCAGATGATGCACCATAGCCACAAGCAAAAAATAAATAAATACAGAAAATCAATAATGGCCATGTGACCAAACTGGTAAAAACTTAAAGATCCACATGAAGAATTACGATTTTTTTTAGAGTTCACTCAAGTTGCATTTTTATTTTAACTATAAGCAGCTAAAAGCTGTCTTCCATTTGAATCCTTTTCGTACACAATATTCATAAAACAGGTATGAACATCATAAGTGTGTATTAACAGAGTTACCATTCACCCAAAAGCAAAATGCAACATCTCAGCACTGTGTCTCAAATAGATGAGCCCAAATACAACCCTTTGAAAAAAAAATAGCAATGCAATGTCTACTCTCATTATCTAGATGTTTGACTTTGTACCCAAACTGAAAAGGTTCGGACAGTTTGATGATTATAGTTTGTACTTTGGGGGATTTTCCAGCAACCCTCTCTCTATCCCCGCAAAGTAATGAATGTTTTCAGACCCTTTCAATAATTACATTCAGATTTTTATCATTTGAATCGTTAAGTGAACTTCATGTTCAATGTTCAATTCCAGGAGAATAAGTGACAAATCACATTTATGTGGTGGAAACAGTTTGTATTTCCATGAATCTGCATTTATCTAAATGTGCTCACCCATCAAGGTAAGAAAAAAAAAAGGTAATAATCAAAAATTGTTTGGAAAACGGAAAAGGTTTAGCAACTAAGGAAATTGAGAGTCCAGATCATTGGCCGGACCCTAATATAGTCAAATATTCACATATAGCAAAGGCCACAAAGGAAAAAATTATTTCGTTTTAAACGGTTAAAAAAGAAAAAAACATTTAAAATACCAGTTTAGGTGATAAAGGGAAAAAGGGAAAAGTATTAAGCCCACCTAGTTACTGTATCAAATCTGACCTAAAAACAAATGTTTTATTTCAGATGATGTGCATTGAACAGTGTGGAGATGGGCTCCCAGAGAAAGTGTAAGGAAATAAGTCATATAGCCCAACATTACTAATTTGACAAGTTTTATGCATCGCTTTGGTATGCAAAAGATGTACTATATTTAAAAACACTCATGTTTCTGGTTTAGCTCACATCCAAGCAGGACTTATATTCGCTGCTATGTAGAAATGAAGCTCAATATCAAAGCACAGCCTTAGTCTTAGCTGTTGATTGTCTAAGAGCATAATTAATACAGCAGCTAATCCAGCACGCCATCTAGTCAACCCAGAAATGTCCAATCACATTTACTATTTCAGCTGGGGTTTGAAGACACTCAAAGCCCGAGTCCACAGCTGCAGAGCTTTGAGGCCATTGAGTGAGGCACTAATCATGACACCATTAACTAAGAAAACATAGGGAATTAGTCAGATGAGGGAAAACTTGTGCTCCTCCACAGAGGTTTTGTTTAGTTAATTCCCCTTTGACAGCCAAGTGCTCTACTTGCCTGAAGAAAACTTCTACGAGTGCAAAAGATTACTTTTTATCCCTAATTAATGCAGCTTATTTGCATTGCTCACCAAGTCATAATATATGCTAATGTGCATTTCCATTGGAGACTGCTGCCTAGGCAGTTAATGTGTCCTAAATATGTCTGTAAAATTATTTTAAACATTATTTTAAGCTTTGTTACATGTATTTTTTTCTTCCATGTTTACCATTTCTCCTTGGAGCAAGGGCAGTTCATCTCTGAAGTCTATAACCAATTACACCAATGTCCACATTACCGACAGAAAATCACATATCTGAAATAAGAATGACTCATATCATGCTTTAAATACATATTTTATGTCGGATGTGGTTGGGATGTTAACACAGTTAACTGTCTGGAAGATTTGTATGCATGTGTCAAAGCTTTCAACTGAACAATAAAAAATGATGGCAACAGAAAAGATGAATATTATAACAACATTGTCAGATTCTTCACAAACGGATGAAAGATTTTTAATAAAAAAATACATGAAAAAATCTTTATGTTTACAAAGTTAGTAAAATATCCATCTTATAAGTTCTGCTCTGTTTTGTCCTTGCACAAAACAGGAAGCTCCATATTCAGTGTCCTGGAGAAATTTCTAAGCATCTAATTGGCAATACAATTAGATGCTTTTCACTTTAACAGAATACGCTCAACAAATATAACTTTAACTAATTTAAAATGTAATTTTAAAGAAAAGTAAATATCAAATCATAACCCTGAAATGGACTGGCGACCTGTCCAGGGTGTAGTATATCAAGTCAGTATACCAGGAGGTACCAAGAGGGCAATAGGACGCCAACCCACTCGCAGGTTGTTTGTGTGAGGAGGAAGCGGAGGAGCACTGCCAGAGCCTTATGAAATCACCCTCAGCAGGTCACAAATGTGGATGTTTCTGGTCAAATTATCAGAAACAGAATCCATGAGGGTGGCATGAGGGTCCATTGTCCACAGGTGGAGAAGTATTCACAGCCAAACATCCGTACAACCCAGAAAACACCATGACTGGTAGATTTCCCAGAGTAGAGCAGGTTCACACTGAACATGTGACTGATGTGAAAAAGTCCGGAGACGCTGTGGAGATTTTTCTGATGTCTGCAACATCCCTCAGCATTACTGGTTTGGCAGTGGGTCAGTGATGGTGTGGGAAAACATCCTTGGAGTGATGCACAGAACTCCATGTGTTAGTGATAGGTACTTGACAGCCATTAGATAATCGGGGTGGGGCATCACACCAGTCAGACCTGGGACAATGCAGTTCTGACAACGTCTCATTCTACCCACCTCCACAATGTAAGACTTTATAAGCAATGCACACAGGAACATGAAAGTACACTACTGAACCCCATTTTTCTTAAAGAACTTTTACAAAAGTTGGGTCTGCCTTTTATCTGAATTTTATTTAAAGTATCACACTGAAACCACATTTTAAATAGTTTTATTTCCATTCATCCAATTTTATTTAACACATTCTATCATCTAATGAATTATCTTGATTTTAAGTGTTCCTTTCTCTTTTTACAAACAGCTAAGAAAGAACAAAAAATGAGAAAAAAAATCATTTGAAAAAAGTAAAACAGCAAGTTGCAGTGTATGCCTATCCCACCACTTTGTTCCGAAAATCAGGGGGAAAAAAGTCTAATCAACTCCTGACCTCTAAAGCCACTGTCCTATGGATTTTAGACATTTCCCTTCTTAAAAATTGAATTAATTTAATGTGACATTAACAGATTAAATTCTACAGAAGCCTTGTTTAATTTGAAATCAAGCATGTTGCTTCAGCAATACACCTGCAGGACATTTTTTTTCTTTTGAATCAAACACTATTCAGAGGAAAAATTTTTATTTAGTTGTTTTCATTTGATGCTATTTGATATTTCATGGGATATTCATATTAACAGTTTGTAGTGTACGTTTCATGTAAACATGATATGGGTTAAGTTTAACATCAGGTAGTTATGGTAATTTCAGGGGCATGTGAGCAATGAGGATGTAAGCAAATGTGGAATGAATTGAAATGAAATGAAAATTACTTTATTAATCTCAGAGGGAAATTCAAATTCTGTAGTCATTTGGTTCAGCTAGTTGGAGTTTTTCAGGAACTGGAGCAAGGGAGGACGTTTTCCACATCACTGGTATTCTTTTCTGACTCAGACTGGTGTTGAACTGTTGCTGGAGAATTGGACATAGTTGTCTTGAGCAGGGAACTCTGGGACTGACACCATCTGGACTTGACACCAGGATGTGGAGGGAGATGAGGTTGTGTTCAGGTCCTTGACTGAGCTGCAGAGTGACAGAGTGGAAGTGTGACAGGAAAGCTGTAGGCTCATGAAGCTAACAGTTCCATGTCTCTTGTTCAGATCTTCTCTTAAACAGTAACATGTCCAGGATGAAACCAACATGTTATGTTTTTTTAGCGCATTTTTCCTCATTGAAATCGTTCCTAAAATTACTTTAATCGAATTATGTGACTTGTCCTGTGATTTCCAGTTTTAAGGCCTGGTCTTTTAGTGACAAAGAATCAAGTAGCGAGTATTTATATTTAGGTGGGATGAGGATTTCAGAGAGATGACCACAGAGAGAATGAGGCTGATGTTGGGACTGTGTATCTCAGGATATTGCAGTGTCGTAGTAACTGATCCATGGTGAGCAAACTGGTTGGCAGAGTCAAATGTCATAGAGGTAGTTATCTGTGATACCTAAAGTGCATTAGGTGCAGTTATACGAGTTACCCAGTCCAGCTTTAAACATTTTTTCTTTAAGTGGTTCAAGTTCTGTGAATTACTTTATATTGCACAAGCTGCAGCCAAGTTAGCAATACAGTATTCAGTGGATGGTGTACTGTGCAATGGAAGTTAGAACAATCTATATAGAATACAAGAGAATGAGGAGCATAGAACTGCCTATTGTTGATATAAAATGGCCCATCTTGTGTCTTGGTTCCAGTTTGAATTAAGTGGATACAGGGTCTATGATCTTTGAATTCTCCCTGGTCATTTGCAAGCTTCACTTATCCTCCCCGAGTGATTCATTTGGCTTTGAGTGGTTTTGAGAGGAGAATAACACCAGATGAGACCATCTTAAAAACAAGGTTTCTCAGAATTTCCACTCTTTTATTGTAGTGCTGTGCTTTCTATAATACACATAAAACACAGGACAAGCAGCCAATGCGGAACATGAAAAATATTTGTCTTTTAATCTGCGATAGCAGTTTTCTGATAAATGCATTTACTTATCAAGAATAAGAGATTGATAAAAGGAAGCAAAAGATGATTGAGGAGGAGAGGCCATTATTGTACAGAGCAAAGGGACAGAAACAGTAAAAAGAAAACAACAACCTACCTACTGATTTCTGCTGAAGTGCTCTCTTGTTTGATTACCCCCTCCCACTCTCTTCTTCCTTACAAAAAGGGTTTGTGTGTATTCCTGTTGCTTTTTGGTTTTAACACCAGGGGGTCTGAGCCAGACAGGGCGAAGTGTGTGCATCAGTCCATCTACAACTTTCCAAGCAGGCATATAAATTTACTCATGGCTTATGCTTGTGCATGCTTACACAGAAGTGTGACCATGTGTCTACGAACTTTTCGGTTTGCATTCATGTGGACAAGGTAGAGACCATATTCCATCTTCAAAACACACAGTGGCATCAAAAGATTCACCCCTTTCATCTGCTGCTACTGCTCTCAGTTATTCCAGCGTCTACGCCTTGCCTAATGGATTTTCAAATGCAGGTACATGATTTCTTTTAAAACTTGACAGGCATTTTCCTTTGTGTTTAGAGATGAGGATCAGGCCCTGAGTGGTTTGTGGCTGATGGTGTTGTTCAAGGATTCTGCATACAGAGCAGGGGCATTTTCCCTGAACTTGCTTGAAAAGTTCAAATGTGAGGCGTGTGTGTATGTTATTTCCATATGTTCCCAGACAAAACAGCTAAAATAGTCATGTGTGCAGTTTCAGCTTTTACATAATATATTATTAGGCAGAATATAAGAAATTAAAAAAAAAAAAAAAAAAAAAAAAAAAAACTGAGGGTGCAGAAATTTTTTGGGAGACATTTTTCCAAGATGTGAAAACTAATTTCCTCAACATCTTAATTAGTGTAAACAAAAATAAAGTAAATAAGCTACATGATGACATTTTTTATTGTCTATTGTATTAAGAGTGGATTTTCCTAAGACCAGCCCGATTTTACCCAAGGTGGACTTTTCACGATCTCCAAATTTATTCATACTTCATAAAAAATTAGTTTGAGGTCGGGATTAAGAAAATCAGTCATGACCTAGACAATTAACCCCTCCCTCACTGAGAAGGCCAAACCCTTTTTGGGGTCTTATTTGTGATGCACTACCTGTGATGTGATGCTTTTTCCTTGAACCTAAATAGAGGTCCCAAGTGTTTATCCCTCGTTCTTAAAACGTCTGTTAGAGGACTACAATTTAAACTGAAAAAATTCTTGACTGCCCATGTAGGTTGATGCCAGTGCCACATGAATTTGCATGCAACACCATTTCTTGCGACTGGAAATGGGCTGTAGTTCCAACCTACATAAAGATCCCAAACTAATTATAGGTTTTTTTCCAGTCTTTTCATGTCCAACAATAAAAAATCAGCAATGACGTTTTGGGAACTCTGTGTAGAGTGGAGAATAAGGGACCCAAAGTGGGGTTGTTGCCCAACTTTGGGCGTCGCTCACTTTAATCTACATGACCCTTCAGGTAGACCATCAGTAAATTATTTTACCTTCACATGTGAACTCAATTTTACAAATATAACTCTTGGGACCTCCTAATTCCATTAACCCTTTTATTTGCTACTATCTTGTATATTCTACAACTCTAACAAGCGTTTTAAGAACAAGTGATAAAAACTTGGGACCTCCATTTAGGTAAAAGGAAAAAGCATTTAAAAGTAGTACATCACAAATATGCCCCCCATAAGGGGCATGGCCTGTTCAGTCAGGGAGGGGTTAATTGTCCAGGTCATTACCGATTTTCTTATTCCCAACCCCAAACTCAATTTTCATTAAGTATTAATGAATTTGAAGATGGTAAAAAGTTACTCTTGGGCTGGTCTTAGAAAATGTCACTCTTAATACCCATGTTATGTACATAAAAAAGTTCAGAAGTTAATTGAAAACAAAGTATAATGGACAGTTTGCTTTATTTTTAGTTGAGGTTCACTGCATGGACTCTTCCGAGATCCGTAGCGATACCTATTTTAGCCTTGCAGATCCCGTCTATGTCTGCTGCTGAAAAATACTGAGACCATTCAAACGGAGCAATCCTTTACTCAATCCCCATGGCAACAGAGGTTGCAGCTATGTAGTACAAAATTGTAATACATTTCAGTGAAATTTCAAAGATCCTAAATATTTCCGCACTGAAGTGCATTATGAAATAATCCTCAGATTTTCACACAGTCATCAATTGTTAAATAAAAAACATTTGATGTAAATGAGATTATCAGTATAAACATTGTCATTGCATGTTAGAGGAAAATTACATTCAGAACATAGACACTGAGAAATCATTATGAAAGTAGAAAAATGAACCATATGGATACGATCTGTTTATGGTGCTTATGGTCATTTTGTTTTTTCTGTTGTTGTTTACAAAAGTCAAATTTTAGACTAGAGTACTGTGTAGATATGCTTTGATTGACTGAAGTTGTCTTGTCATTTAGGTCAGTATCAAATGAGCTGTGACGAGCTGACCATGCTCGTGTTCTAACCTGAGTGTAATTGACTGTGATTTTTCAACTACCCTTTCTGAGCCAAAACGGCAATGTCTTCTAATTAACTACAGAGTACTGACAGCCTGGTACCACCTACATTTGGTCCCCACTTGATGTAAGTGCCATGTCCTGAGGGTTACTGTCAGACCCAGTGCTCTGCGAACAGTATGATATGTTCCCTCATGTCTCCATTCATCTCTCTCGGTCTTAGTTCATCTCTCGCTGTCTCTGCCTGACAACTACTTTCTTCTAATCATGCTCAGGAAAAAAAATCTAGTGTGTTTGGCTGAGGGGAGAAACAGAACAAGTCTATGAGTGTATGTGATGAGATGAAGACAGCACAAGAAAGTGACCAAGCGAGCAAATGAGACATTCAAAAGTTGTCTTCTCTGTGTCCCTGTGTTTCAGTGCGATGTCTTCCGAAATCAGTACCAGAGCCATAAGCCACCACCGCTTTCACAGTTACTGCAGCATGCACAGTAACTAAAACTTATTTTTAATAAATAAGGCCAGTGGAAAGCAGACTAAACAATTACCAGTGGTCTTACTCTTTAGTTTAATACATGTAGTTCACATGTAGGCTTAATGATCTCTAAAATCAGTCCTGCTGAAGAATGTATTAATAAACAGCAGTGGCAGATAACCTAATTACACCAGTGGTTCCTACACTGCAGCCATCCTTTAAACGTAAGGCTTAAAAACAAACTTCATAAATAAGATATCTGAACCAAAGTACCTACATGATGAAAATCTGCTTCTGTAGCCAAGATAGAGCCCATTTAAAAAAAAAAAAAAATGGCACATGTATGCATTTCTGGTTCTCCGCATCTAACTGGCTAGCCACTGGGACCACTGTGAATTCCATCCCATAAGAAGCCTCTGACACAAAGCTGAAGATGTAGTCTCTGCGCAGGATCTTCGTTTTCCAATGCAGCCCATTGCAGACTGCGTATGGGTGACACCGAATAACGGTGGGGCCTTTATAAAAGCAGAGCCCCCAGAGTTTATACTCAAAAGGCCATCTACCTAGTGCAGCCACCAGATCCTTGTCTGCGAGTGCCATGGGAGATAATGCTTCTTCTGTCCTGGATAGTTGGTGCCTTGTGGTGGAGGGTGAAGATGGTCTTGTGTCTAATGATTCGATCCCATGGTACAGTGTCTTAGAGCGTAGAGGTAAGCCGTCAATCCATGGTGATTGTTCAAAAGCCACCCCTATCAGATGCGTGTCTTCTGCCGCTAATAGACACCAGAAGGCAGAAGACTATACTATAATAACTGACAGATCACAAGGAAGTATAAAAGTAAATTTAAAAAAAAAAAGAAAAACGTTTGGTTGAATTTTGTGAAGGGTCAAATAAAGACCCCATAAAATTAGACTTTTCTTACAATTATTTTTCATAGATAAAGGTCTCAAAGGGTTGACCTGAATGTAAATCCCAGTTATATCTCAGGAGAAAAAAAAATTATAGATGACAATTTAATTGATTTAAGTTTTTAATATAAATGGCCATTCTATATGAATATATTGAACTGGTATCTGCCTGGATTTTATTCAGTAGTTTAATTTAAATCAAGATAAGCAATGTAGATACCTTTTGATAGCATCCGTTTTGATGATTATTAGCTGATGTGAATGATAAATGATATGCAGAAGAAGAACTAAAGTGAAACATTCCCTAAGTAGCAATATAAGTGATGTAGCCAGTGTAAGGTACCTGATATAGTGATCATTCTATCAGAATGCAGCACTACTTAATATCACCACATTCAAGTGCAAATAGATATATTTCTGTATGGAAAGACTTAGCAAATAAAGTGAAAGCACCTCCACTCTTGTATTATGTTGAGAATATAGCAAAGCTACTGCTAAAGTACAATACGGATATAATCTTTTCTGCATGCCAGAATTGAACACGGTAAAGTGAATTATTAATGACATAATTTGTAATGGCACTGCTTTTCTCTCAGCCATACTTTAGCCTAAAAAAAGGGTCCCATAGTACACATTTTCACCAATTTAATTATGAGGTATGAGGTCCAACGACATTTTCAAAGTCGATTACCCTAAATTCAGCCTTGGTTCTTAAATTCCAAAAGTTGCTCTAGTGAGCTATACTGAGAATGGCTGGCTTTGTGTCTGAACCTTTAAATGTTCATGTCACACAGGGAAAGAAGGATCTGCTAAAATATGGAACAAGCAAGTGAGCAAGGTGACAGTATTCTCTCATTTATGGGAATCACATCAGCATTTGGAGACACAGATTCTAATGTTTAAAAACCTTTAGAAAGTGAATTTTGGATATTCAAAAAAAAAAAAAATTCAAATAAAATGGATCCAACAGCCTATTAAGTTATGCTAAGTGACTCATTTGAATCAGGTGTATTGAAATATCAAACACTTGCCAGATGATGATGATAAAGGTCCGGAACCTTGCTTTATCCTTTTCAATAACAATACACATATTCAAGCTACTGAACTACTTTGAAGTTCAGATGAGTTTGAATTTAACTTCAAACTGTTTCAACCTACTCACACAAAATAACCTTGGTCAACCCATAATTTTCTTTTTTGGCAAGTAGTAAATTGGCATTGCAACTTCAATTTACTAGAAAGACTTTTGTCCTTTTCTGACAGCAGACTCTTGAAGTCCCTTCAATTACCTCACTAAACCTGGATTTAGAGAAAGACACTTGTCACAAAACTGCAAAAACATCCATCTAGAGCTGACTGATTTAGCACGCTTTGCTAAACCTCTGTGCCACACCACAGGATGTGTCTAGTAGTTTGAGGTGCATCACAATAAGCCTAATTGGACAGGTATTTGCAAGCTATTATGACACAAAACCAACACGTCAGTAGAAGAACCCAAAAAACAGCATGATGCTCACAAAAACCATGATGAAGGATTAATGCAGCAGTTAAGATGGAAAGGAAGGCTTTTACATGTCAGAGTTGAGAAAAATTGAGATGGGGAAAAGAGAAATACTACAAGAAAGAGAGAGGGAGATTAAAAAAGGAGTAGCACCCACAGTATGAGGTAAGCTAAAGTCATCGCTTGTCAGCCACCCTGGGTGAGAGTACCCCTCACAGAGCAACAGAGACAGACATTAACATTCCACTCAACCTCAAATGACTCATTTATGCAAAGAAGAGAAAGAAAACATGAGATAAACAGCGGTAAACCAACACATTGCTCTTCCCTGTCAGTACATTACATTAGATGTAATGAAAACTATATTGCTAAACTCTGCAAATTCTCACACTGAAGTGTGATTTTTTATATATATATTGTCTTTCTTAAGCTTGGTTATTTGGAACCGATGCGGCATTTGGGCTTTGGATATTTTAAAAATCACTGCATAGATTATCCTATACTTTTCATTCATTGTATGGGTGAAGATCAGCGTTTTGTCATTTTACCTACACAACTGAAAAGTAAAAATAGGAAAAAAAAATTATGGTGGATGCATAACAATTACTTTGTTTTCTCAATTATGGAAAAACCATAGACTTTATTGATTCATTGCAATTTTCTGCATACACTGATGTGTGTTGTTTTAGAGAACTGATGAAGCTGTATTTGGAATGAAGACATGTTGCTTTTATTAGAGCTTACAAGTGAGGTCTGAAATAATGCATAAGTCAACATCAGAGGGTGTAAGGTCAAACTATAAGATCAAAGTTCTCTCCCAATGGTTATAACCTTATCAGAGAAACACATACACACTAGCATACACACAAAAAGCCTTTCTTCACCTGTTATTGAGAGAGGCACACAAGCCCGAGGTGAGGCACTCAATGAATAGATCCTTATAGATTTCACCTAAACAGCACTGTAGAGCCAATTCAGCCTCTCAACAACTCACTATTACCACAATTCCTAGGAAGCAACTGGCCCCAACCATGAGCATGATATATGTACACACGGTTTCCCCATCTTCCACACATGCACATAAACCCTCTTCCTACCACTCCAAGCTCTCCTCAGTAACCTTATGAAGTAGGGTTTAACAAGATACATGGAAACAGAGCCAAATATCATGTCACTGATTGGTTAACAGTAACCAAAGGTCAACAAGGCAGTGTTCTCAGCAAGCTGAATGGCTCATATGCCATTCTGCTGCTTACCGATGAAACAGTGAGAAACTAGTAAGTACCTGATTGAACTAAGCTAAAAGCAGGTGAGCAATTTCAAGCACTGGAGGGTTTTCCTTCCACTTTGTCAGACTCATGGTGCCACTTGTTAACTTGCTTTTCCAACCACGTTTAGTTTAGGAAGTTTTACTAAATTGATTTTCGAAGAGCTGTATTAAAAGGGTTGAGGGGTTCTGAACAGTGGCCTGTAGCGGGAAGTTTGCATGTTCTCCCCATGTATGCGTGAGTTCTATCTGGGTATTCCAGCTTCCTCCCATCTTGCAAAAGATGTTTGTTAAGTTGATGGGTAACTTTAAATTGTTCGTAGAAGTGAGTGTGATTAGTAGTTTGTCCCTCCGTGTTGGCCCTGTGATAGACTGGCAACCTGTACAGGGTGAACCATGCCTCTCACCTGCCAATTTCTGGGATAGGCTCCTGCATCCTAGGACCCTGAATTGGATTAAGTGGAAGATTAAATATATTTTGGTTACTGTTTGCACTGTTTCTAATTAGGTCATAATCATAAATTATTAACGTTGAGTCATCTGTTTTCAATGATTAGTGTAATCAGTGTTTGCAATATTTCATAGATGCAGACCCATAAATATCTTCAGATCGACAAATGGATGGGTTTGTCCATTTAGTTAAACATGTAATGATTTGGGTCAGTCACAAAGAGGCTTAGTTATCCATCCCTTAACACAGAAAATAGAGCAACACTACCAGAAATAGCAGGGACAGAGTTGAGTTGTACAGTTGACCTGACCACAAAAAGGATCAAATCAGGCTAGAAGAGGAATAGAAACAAGACCACTACAAAATAAAAAATAAAATCACACAGAGAAGTAGCCACAGAAGAAGTACTTGATGCAACTTCAGCAACTGTAAACTTGGCTGAAGTTGAAGAAAAAATGGAAGTCAGAGTGTTACAATGAAGCAGCAATAAAAGTGCTGAAATGTGCAGTTCCCCCCTCATCCACGAGTTGCTCTAAAACAGAGCACATCCTCAGACATGGGAAAAAGCCTAACCTCACTGCACAAAAACATTTCCATAAAGGTACAAAAAAACATTTTAGGTTTGATAGGTCAAGTTTACCATCATGACAACTGTACAGGAAGTATTTTTTTTAAAAAGTCAATCATTAATATGTTATTTTATGTTGAGATTCTGCATAATTTGGAGCGTGTTATTTTGACTAGCAGGTATAGGACAAATGTGGTTTTTGCCAACCAGCAATGGGCCTTATCTTAGCCGTCCTAACTCTGTTAGCCAGTTAGCTCCCATTAGATCCCTTAGGTACAAACAACTGAGTTTGACTGACGTTAATATCATCCACTTCCCAACCCTCACAAACCTCTTCTGAGCTTCATCTCTTTGCACATTTTTTAATCTTGTGGGCATGACGGCACATGCAACGCTGCCAAGACAACGGCCAAAAGAACTTCACTGGGAGGCTCTGTCCACATTAGTCTATGACCACAACATCTGACAAAATTTGAAAAGAGTATGAATCCAAAAACTAATTGCTCAGTTTCTTTTCAGCCTCCTAAATTGGTATGTTGGACAACTAAAATGACAAGGTTTTAATATATAAATAATATTATTTTATACAAATCAAGATTTCTATAAGTTGCATCAAGAATCTGAAGCAGAAAAGTAAGATTCCGTCGTCATCTCATGACATTCCTGCTTTTAGCAATTTACTTCATTGAGGGTAACTTAATTTACATTATTTTATTTAAATTTTAATCTTTAGTTTTTTCAGGTTTCTAAATTGGCTCTCTCAACAAAAATGAAGAAAACAATCCCCAATAAATAGCAGGTTGATTCCGTTGACTTGTATATATTTAATTGTGAGACAGCGATTTTCCGTGTGAAATTATTTTTGCACTAGAGGCTCTAGCTAGTTTTATCTTATCTGTCCTATGTGTATATGATGCATTGTCTGCATCCTAGAATAATAAACTAATAATGTTTAAGGTCAAGTAATCATAGTTCTCTTTCACTGGTGATCATTTCTGAAGAAATATGTTTTCCCCTTTTTAAACTTGATGAAGTTCTTTCATATCTCATTTCATTCCTTCACAACCCATCAGGGTGCGAGGCTAATAATCTTTGAACTACCTTTAAAACAAAACCATCACGAATGGGAAACTGAACTGTACATCAATCATGAAATAAAAATGAAAACTTGTGTGTTTTCTTAGCAGAAGCAAGCATAAAAAACTACTTAAAATTTAACTCATTCTTATTTAAACAACTTATTTATACTGTAGGGTCAAATTAAAAATGGACAAAGAAGAGCATGGGACAGCATGGAGTTGTAAGGTCAAGGTCTTACCACACATTCTAGCTTTGTATAAACTGAAATAAAATCTAAAAACTATAATGTATCATTGTTAGATCTCGCAGCTGTTTTTGTGGCTCAACATTTAATTCAGCCATTTTTCTCCATTGATGTAGATGTCATGGCTTTCCAGGACATATTCAATTCGTTGTGATCTTGTGAGAGTACATGATAGGACATCTGCACATTGTGTTTGCATGCATGTGTGTCACTGGGGTAATTAGGAATAGGAGGGAGCGAGGGATCAAAGGAGGCACTTTACACCCTTCATCTCAGTTCTGATATGAGCGTGTGCCAGCATGTGTGTCTGGCTACATGTGTGTGTACGTATGTATGTGTGCATGTGTGATGATCTCCTCCAAGCTTTGATGCTGTAAGCTCCGCCGGTTAATGTACTACGGATAAAAATACTACACCATGTAATCTGGCATTTATCCCTCGAGAGCAGAAGCCCAAAATGTGACACATGTCAAGAGGAAAGAGGAAGGGAAGGAGAAGAAGAAAAAGTGTAAGCAAAGGGAGGTACAGAACAGGAGGAGTCATGGAGGTAAGGAACCAAAACTCAGTTTCTTCCATATGAAATGATTCAAATGTTGTCAGTGATTCAGTATGTGCGAAGCAATTTCCATTAAATATTATAAATTCATTCTGTGTAAGACAAAAGGAAAACAGTTACGAAGTTCTTTGGAGACACATTCAGAATATACTTGCAGAGTTACTTCAACACAAAACAGGTTTTTCTGTCTCTCTGCTAACTACGGTTTTCTCATCACCTCACTGTGCCAGGAAATGTCTAAGACTCATAAATAGATAACATTTTGCATTGTTTTAATATTAATGCAGCCATTTAGACTATATGGACTGAGACAATGGAGCCATTGTCTTATAGTGGAGGAAAATGTAGTTTACATCACTTCCCATCACAAATAAACATTTTTCTGACTAGTGTCAGAACTGTGTGAAATCACATCTTACAAGTTATGCTTGGTTCGAACTGCTCTGAAAAAAATAATATATTAAATAATATTTTGTTTGTAAACTTCAGATAAAATACAGTTTTATTTACACTTTTCATTCAAAGTCTTTACATAATAAAAACTAAACAATAAAAAAACAAGCCTTCATATACAAAACAACCTACAGTTGCAATATCTGCAGCAGAGAATGCCTGTCCCGGATTGGTCTTTTACGCCACCAACGACGCTGTCCGCGAAGCAGTCCCAGACAATCCGACACGAACCAAAAAAGGGAATGGGATACAAAACTGACCCACAGAGGCCACGAATGATGTATATAAAACATATAACTCATTCAAAATCAAGTACAAAAACACACATCCAATCATTTTCTCCCACACAGGTACATCACAAAACCCTTCCATCTACCAACCCAGTCCTTGGTCTCAAACCCCACAAACAAACTCTAGTCCCAAACATCTGGTTTGTGACAATGAGTTAGCAGGGACCCATCCACACCCAGACACCAGCCAAGGCTGATCCCCTTCAGTGGGGAACCTAAAGATTAAGCAGCCCAAGGACCTGATGTGTAAGATCCCAATAAGGAAAAAACTGGAAAACACTGAGATAAACTTTAAATTACTAATAGATAAGAGCAAAATTTATCAAATAAAACAATAACAATCTAAAAAAAATAAATATATGTGAAATTAAATAAGCAGAACAAATATCTAATTAAAGGCCTTATTAAATAGATGGGTCTTGAGCTTAAACTGTATGGAGTCAGATTTTAAAAACCTTCAACAGTGTCAGCTGCCCTCAGATCGTCTAAAACTGTTTTGATGACATGAATATGAAAGTCATAATATCACAAGATGTGACAACCGTGCAAAGTGAAACAGCCAATAATGCTGAAGAAAACACGTTTAATGTGTACAGGAAGATCCAGGACATCACAACAATTCCCTAGTGTTCCATCATCTGAGTAGCCTAAATGTGTAGTAAATATAATACTTTGTCTTTTTGTGTGTGTTTACTTCGATAATGTTATGACAACACCAGAGACGTTCTTAAAGTTAAAGCTGCATTCTGGCTACAATGAAAGTAACAACTCCGAATAGGACAAGAAAACAAATGTTGCAGAAATATCGAGCACAACACGAACAACTTACACACAGAGCTCTATGGTAGAGTTCCTTACCTTTCTGAAGTCTTTTGCAGCAGCAAGCCATTTTCCACTGAAGGCTGGTGAGACCCTCAAAACGGGCCAAAAGCTAACAATGACCGTTTCAAGTAGTCCACTTGGAAATACCAAGTAAAACTCAGTATATCTTAAACGATCTGTATTTAAAAAACTAAAATCCCCTTTAACGCATACAGTACTTTCCATAAACACTTGCTGTGGTGGCAAAACTTCCTAGTCAAGAATAAACATGTGCCAAAAACATGTGCCAAAAACATTTGCGCATGTTTATGTGACACATGGCAAAACATTTGCGCATGTTTGTGACGTTCAGCTAATTAAGGACACCTGTTACTGTTTGACGTCAAGTCAAAACATAGGATACGCTTTCCCTTATCAACATTTCA